>CM072998.1:225557725-226105225 GCA_037038555.1 Rhynchonycteris naso | reverse complement strand
AATGCTATTGAAGGGACTATTGTATAACCATTAAATATTCTTCAGTGTCTTTAGTAATATCTTGTAGATTTTATAATTCAATGAGAACAGTATATTCAGTGACATACTATTGTAACATTATATGGATATATGCCTAGAAAAAAGACTGGAAGAACATTACCTAAATGTTAATAATGGTTTTCTCTGCATGGTAGAATTACAGGCCAGTTTCTTATTTTTATATGTATTTTATTGAAATGAACAGCAGTAACTTTTTGAGATAAGAAAAATAATTAAAGGTATTTTTAAAGGCTGTCATTTCTTGTGTGCTAGTAGAGTTAGCCTAGACTAAGTAGGCAAGAGATGGAGTGAAGTTTTGCTCAAAAATATCTCAGCTTTCATTAAATAAGATTTTAAAAAATACAATCACATCTTGGGAAATTCAAGTTAACAAGTCATTTTTAGTGTAAATTACTTTACACCATTTTGTTTTCCTCCTAACAAAGGTTCATCCACACTGAAGGCGCATTGATTGTGAGGGGCCAAAGAACTGTGAAAGTAGGCTCTGGAGAAAACAGCCTATATATAGTATGATGAGATAGAGAGCTTTGGGATTTGAGCAACAAAAATGAAACATGAGGTTTGGGCACTGGATTCATGGGAGAAGGATCACCAGGAAACTGGAAAGAGATATAGACTGGGAGCTGGGTAGGGTTTCTGAAAAAAAGAAAAACAAACAAAAAAACACAAGAAAAAAAATAACTTGTCTTCATTGACAATTTTGCCTGTGGCTTTGTTGTTTTTTATTCATTTATTCAGGAAATGTTTATTAAACACTTAATATGAGTCAGACACAGTATTGAAAACTTAGAGTGATATGAATAAAATAGCCATGATCCCTGCCCACATGTAGCTTATATGTTTCCAAGAAATTTCCTCTCATTTGTAATTATTAGCATTTTATTTTAGACAAGGGATACCTATACAGATGGCCTAAATGGGTTACTGATGCCTTTAAAGTTTCCCCACTTAAAGCCAAGAATTGGCTTAACACAGAGAAAATGTAGTTTTAGAGTATATCCAAGTAAACATCTTATCTGATATAATTGAGAGAGTATAACCTATGTTTATATAACCATTATATTATGTGCAAAAGAGATTTCCCTGTTAAAGTTTGAAATATGGTACTCACATAGTTAATTCTTAAAATTTTGATATGTTAAAAATTCATATTCCAAGGTTTTGGAATTATGTATGAGTAACTGTTTTTGAAATTATTTTCCAACATATGTTTTCAAATCTAGTTTACTATATTGTAGAGTATTTTAGGGGAATATATATATATTTAACATATAGATTTTACAATCACAGTGGTATTATTTTATAAAAACAATTTTAATAAGTTTAACATCACAAGCCAGGAAATAAAATGATAACACAATATAAAACTTATTAATGAAAATATATTTAATAAGTATAATCAAAATATAGTTAATAAAAAGGTATGGCATGATACCAATTTCTAAACCTTACAATGTAAATTATATAAAAATAAAAAATAATTTCAGAGTTCTTACAATTGAATCTATATTTTTGTTTGAAAAATTAATATGAGTTATTTTCTTCAGGTATGGTAAAGTGGTTTCTTCTTTTCTGGGTTTCAAGTTGCTGTTTTTGGCAATTAGATCCAAGGTCAGTCGAACCATGATTTCTCTATAAATCAAACTCAGCAATAGCTCTGTTCTGATGCCATATCAAGAAGCAGGTTTGTGCATTGTTTTATGCCCAACTATCTAAAAATTGAAGATAAAAATAGTAATATTATATACATAGCAATTTAGGAAATATTTTGACTTTTTAGGTTTCTTATATAAAACTATTTGATTAGCTAGTTCATAGACATTTTCAGGGATTTTTAGGTATTTTCTATGTTTATAAACCTAATTCTAATAAAAAATTTAAAACTAAAGTTAATTAAATACACAAGTATCATTTACTTTTAAGTCTTTTCCTCTATCGAATGTTTATTGTGGACGTCTGTTAAAATATTATTTTTCTCTCTTGGAGTAGAAAAGGATTTAAAAAAATATCATCTAGTGTTCTCATGTGAAGAAACTCAGGCCCAAAGATTTGTCTAAAACTATTCAAACTAAAGGCTGGCCCCTTTTTTCATAGTATTTGTAGTCATCATATTTACTAAACCCCCAAATCAAAACAAATAGTGTGAAGAGTGGTACAAAATACTTGAAAAGGGGCTGGCCTTGGAATTTTGGTATTTTGCTACAACTAGAATCCATAAAGAGATAACATAATGCATTGTTTCTCAATCCAGACTGCTTAGTTTCAAATTTTCGCTCCACTGCTCACTAGTTAGGCAACCTTAGACATGTTATCTCAGTTTCCTATAAAATTAGGACAATATCCAAGAGATAGTGTAAGGATTACATGAGATAATCATGTATTGAGTATTCTATACAGTGCCTGATATAAATGTTTGCTATCAACATTATTATTCTACTGTTGTTCACAGATAAGATGAACACTATTCACTTCAGTCTTTTGTCTGGAATTTATTAGGGCCATTAAATAAGGGGAACATTCTATTAATGAATTATTGCTGTATGTAAGATACTCATATGTGGTCCATAGTTTGAGATAACCCATCTTTTTGTAGTTATCTAGGATGTATAGCTATTTAAGTGAGACATATTCCAGTTTCCCCAGTTGTGCTTTATATTCTCTTGTCAAAAATGTAAGCAAAAATATAGTTTAAAATCAAGCATTACTATTCCAAAGTATTGGGGATTTTACTAGCTGAACACCTCAATCTCTATGGTATTCTGGGCATGAAAATTTATTGTTTGCAGATCAAATTTCAAATATGATAATAACTTTCTTTTTTTACTTCCAATTACAATTTTATGATTCTTTTTTTAAAAAGTTTTTTATTGAATTTATTGGGGTGACATTAATGATAGTAATATTCTGAAAAATGTTTCCAATTAGGTAAAGATAACTTTTCTTACTCTTGCTGATAAATACTTCATAAAATATGTCATCATAAAGAATAAACACGATGCCCATGGACCCCACAGGTCAGCTTAAAATATGAAACATTACAAATACATTTGGAACCCATCTATACCTTTCTCCTTTTCCATTCTTTTGAATTTAGAGTTTATCATAAATTTTGACATCCTTTTTATGTCTTTATACTTTTACTACATATGTATGAATACCTCAACAATATACAGTATGATATTGTTTTTTACATGTCATAAATGGCATTATTCTGATATCAGTTTTATTGCTTAATAAATTTTTTGTTTCTGAGGCTCATCAGAGTTGATCTGTGTAGCTCTAGAATATTTGCATTGCTGTGTAATATTATTCCCTTGTAAGAAATTTATTCTGATGATAGATCTTTGGGTCTTTTAATTTTTTTTTTTTTTTGCTTCTATAGTGTTGCTCTTATGGATCTTGTATATGTATGTGTCATCTTAGCATATTTACAAGGGCTTTTGTAGGGTTTAAGACTAGTGATGGTCACTTCAGGGTTGCATATATTAGATTTCTTTGGCTGCTATTTAAAAATTTTAGAACTTTTCCTGGAAATTTCAAAGATCTTTTTACACTGGTAACGGTGGTGAAATGCAAATCTTAGAGTTTGTTCACTCCAGGGTTTCTCTCTTACAACTGAGGCAGGAGAGTGTGGTACAGGTGACCATGCACAAACTGCCTGGTTCTATGAAGGATGTGATGCCCTGTGGGGGTAACTTTGGCCAATGGGACCAGAGCCACGAGTGATTTATTCTCCCTTCTTTCCCCCACAGGCTTTTATAGACTCTACAGCCATTTCAAAAGATCCCTCTAAAAACATGTGGTCTTCTGGGTTTCATATTCTCTCTCTCTTTTTATTTGGTGGTGGTGGTTGTGGTGGTGGTGACATAACTCTCTTATATTTGCTCTATCTCATTCTCTCCCCTTTTACCTGCTTCCCTGAGATAGTCCTCTGTATTATCACAGAGTTTTTTTGCTTCTGGCTCTGCTTTCTAACCTAGAGTAAAGCAAACACTTTTTGGATCATCTGAATCCTCACAAATGACCATGCTATAAATGCATTTTGTCTCTAGGTTCCATTGCACTAATTGGTGTTTGCATAGAAATCATTTTAATTCTCTCAGATAATTAGAAAAAGAGAAAACCTAATATATAAAGGACTTATTTATTAAACCAAGGGAAGGCCAGTGGACCTCCTCAGCAAACTATTGGAAAAATTTACAAGGGCTTGAATGTGGAAAGAGACTTGAACAACCCATACCATGCAATAACATAGGAACTGTTAAAAGAATCTGCATTGTAGCTAGTTTCACTAAAACACCACCATTTATCTTGTTAATATAGTACTTCAAACTTCATATAATAATTTAAATTACATTTGTATTGTAGTTTGTTTTAGAGGAATTATAAACTTCAGGAGTTTAAACTGAACCTAGGTTTAGATTTATATACATTTTAGGACATTATAATAAAAAGAATTATGTCAACACTTGTAGGATGTCCCTGGTTTTCTTTTAAAAGAGGTTCATTATTTTCTAACGTTTGAGAGAATGCTTTTTCATTTTTTCCCCCTACTAAATATCTCTGTTATCTCGAGGCTCCACTCGCTAGGTTAGTTCTCTCTAGATTGCTGGTGGGGGACAGCTTGGAGCTGCTGCTTTACAAGGCGCTCTGGGAATCCATGTTGGAGGCCATGCCTTTCATCATCCTGAGGCTCCTGACTAGATGCAGTGGACATTTCAAATGTATATTTGAAATGTATATTTGTATATTTCCCTAGCCCCAGGCTCAGTGGTTTCCAGATGCTCTAAATAGCTGACACTCTCAGACATTCCCCTTTTCACATTTGGATCCAAACCCCACAGATCCTGCCCTCTCGGCTCTGTTGCCACCTCTTCACCCGGGTCTCCCTCCTCTAGGGCTGTTTCCCAGTCTTGCCTGTTTTTAGTCATATGTTTAAAACACGAACTTTCAGACTTTTTCTAGAAATTCTAGATGTCTAGAGATAAGGCTCAGGGATCTTCATTTCAGTGAGTGCCCCAGGAGAGTCTTACTGGCTGGCAAGTTTGAGAAACCTGGCTCTAGGGTTTCCTCGGTCCCACGCTTCTTCCTAGAATGCAACTTACCGGTTGCGAGGTGAACCGGGTTAGTAGTTCAGGTTTGGTAAATTCAGCCAGTGCCAACTTCCTCTGTAGCCCACCTGTGGTTGCCAGGCGACCAGACGCTCCTGGTCTGTCTGCGGCTCACAGAGAAATCTCGCGAGGTTTCTGGATGCGCCCTCCTGGCTTGCGGGGGTTCCTGCTCTCTGTGACTCTGCGGCTGGAGGGTGGCCCCTAGGCAGGGTCTGAGTGAAGGCAGTTAGCTTGATAAGGTCGTAAGGCATCGGTCACACTGACGTTTTAGTGGACCAGCCTGCCTGCCAGAACAATTTTTAGCAGGCCATTATTTAGCCTACTGGGTTTTCCGAGCCATAAGTGTTGAACGTTTCAGTGCCCCAAACCGACCACCTTTCCCAATAATGGACCAGGAAACAAATTTTCTAAATCCAAGTACAGCTCATACTTCACCCTTTCATCAGATAAAATCCAAATTCCTTCCGGTGACATTCCAGTCCATTCATCATGACCAGCCTCATAGCTTGCCTCGTGCCCTCTGGATCCAAGTATTCCCATTTGATGCTTGGCCCCATAGGCCGTGTCCTAATAAACGTTACCATCTTTCTCCGCTCCTCAAGGTAGCAGCAGTAGAACACTCTTTCCTCCTCGATCTTTATTTTACTTTCAAGATTGAAGAACTCGGTTTGGAAAGAGTACGTCCTTTCTGAAGCCTTTCTAGGTACAAGGTTTTGATAGGTAATGCTGTTTTCTGCCCCCAAACTACTAATATATTACATTTTTTGGCACAGTACTTAACCACACTACTATGTTTGTTACTTACCCATATCTTTAATGAATGGTAAATTCTTTAAGAGCAAGGATTATGTCTTTTACCTCACTGTTCCCAAGACCTGGCAAAGTGCTTTGGAGATTAGCAGTCACTCCAGAAGAATTTGTTAAAACAATAATTTATAAATGAAGGAGAAGAAGAACAATAGAATAAGGACTGACATTTACAGTAGAAAGACGGGCTCATTAGGAATAGTACAGTGAGCTATCTGGATGTAAAGGGCAATGAAAGCTGGAAAGCAGGGGTGACAGCTGTGATTTTAGGGGTTGGGGCATGCTAGAAAAGTTGTCATTGCTGTTTCTTAAGCTAAGAGTATCAGAAGATTGTTAGAAGTTACAAGGGAGCCTAGAGTCCATGTGGACATCCCAACTTGCCATTTTTTAGATAAGGAAACTCCCAGGCCTAGAGATAGGAAAGAAATATGCCCACGGTCATATCTTAGGTGGCAGAGAGTGAATTTTACTCTTGGGCTCCTGGCATCAAGCTCAGGTCCTCTTTCCTTGTAGTTCACTGACTGTTACATTAAGAGTAGTCTAGAAAGAGGGACGGATGGGTGGGGACAGATGAACCCTAAACCCATTCTGGCTGTTGTTGCTAAAGTTGTAGGCACTTTTGGCCTTAATTAGGATAAAGGCAAAGAAAGTGGCAAAGAATGAACAAATTTAGGAGGCATATTAAAGCAGGATGTATTAGGATAAAGGGAGGAAGAAGTTGAAGATAATTCCCAGTTGTTAGCTAGGATAGAGAAACAATACTGGAGAGAGAGGAGAGGTGGCAAGTAACTTGAGGGGAAGTGGATGAGTTTGGTTTATACATGTAAGTGTGAGATGAGGTAGGTTTAATTAGTTTTCAGGATAGAACTAATTATTGAACCCAAGAGTCTATAAATAGTAAGGGAGAAAATAGGAAAAAGAGAGACACAGTAAGTCAGTAACTATGCCAACTAGTTTAGATGGGAGAGGGAAGCAAAGCTGGCTAAGACATCAAAGAGGGATTCATCAGAACTGAGATTTGTTCTGAGAACAAATAATAATTCTGTGATTCAGAAACTAATAATTTAGATTTAGACATTGGGGAAAGACTTTAAGGAAGGAGTTACCTAACAGAATAAAAAGCTACAGAAGGATATGAAGAAATAAAAGAATGATGAAAAAAATATGGTTATAACACTAAGGCACAAATCAGATGCCTTTTTTACCTGCTTTATAGATCATTCATTTGGGAACAACAGCTTTAGCAATGTATGCAGCCTGTCAGTACTGTGTTTATCACTCACTTAACCTGCCTCTAACATTACTTTGCTAGAAACATGTTTAACAATGCCTCACTGAAAATCAGTTGCTTTGTTAATCTTTGTTTTATAACTATTTCCTATATCATTCTAAAAAGAAGTATGATCTCATTTGTGGTAAAGTTATACATATTTAAATGTCTAATAGTATAGAATTAGATGTAGATCTATAGATTTATACCTATACCTATAGCTATATACCAAAATACATATTTAATAGTGGTTATTCCTTGGCGGCGGGATTATGAGTGTTATTTCTCTTATTTTAGTAATCAGGTTTTTAAAAATGAAAAAATCATATTCTGGAAATTCATTTTTGGAGTCTGTTCTTTGTGGAATTGAAAATCTCTTTGTGACTGCTGGTATTTAAAATAGGTTAAAATAGTTGAGTTACTAATTAATTTTTTAATGCAACAAGTTAAGTTTAGGGGAAAGTATTTTCTCATTAAGATGTGAAATATAATTCCTGTCTAGTGGAACACAACGTTAAACCATCATCTGTGTATTTTCCAACATGGCAGAAGTTTGGCAGGCTACAAGAAATACTTGTTTTCAGTGCCACATTTGTAAGTTCAGTGTAAAGTAAAGTATTCTAAGAGTTACACTTTGACAGATGTTGGGAAGTTTGTATTTGTAAAAGAAAAAAAAGAGTCTTGGGAATCATTTTAAAAGTCAGTCTCAGAAGAATCCCACTAAAAAGCACATTTTAAAAAGTCTCCACTAGAGTTTCCAAGTAACTTTAGATAGAAACACACTTTTTATTTCAAAATTGTTCTATATGTCAGTCAAGGGTGTGGGGAAAGGCTTAGTCTTAAAACTAAGCCTTCGGCTATAACGACCCACCTTGCTTACTGCCTGTCTCCCCTTACCCCCACAATAATATAATTACGCCCATCCCAAGCATAAGAGCAACTAATATCACCTGGGCGACGGGCTTCCATGTGGGCAGCGCCATCTTTAACAGAGTGAGCATAATATATTTTATCTGCCCAACAACGGTAATGCTATTATATAGGTTATACATAAAACAAACCAAAGTATTTCTCCTGTGTTCCAGATGTATCATTCTAGCTAGCTGCTAGACCTTTATTCCGTCTGGATATGAGTTTCTAGGGGGAATAGGAAGTGGACCTGTCAAACTGAACTCATTTCTATCATGCACAAATCTGATCTGTCTCCTCTAGTTTTTCTTTCCCATGTTCTACCCTGCTACCCAAAGTAGAAACCATAATCCATCTCCAGTGCTTTCTCAAGTACTAGTACCCCCATTCAGTCACCAAATCAAGTCCATCTCACCTCAAAAACTTTCAAATCCAGTTGCCCTTCCACTGCCCCCTTCACTTCCTAAGAATGTATGTGAAGGACTTTTGTCAAGTTCTATTTCTTTAAATAGTCTATAAACTTTAATATACAAACTTTTTCAAGTTCTATTTTTAAAATTCTATTATGTTTCATGTACAAAAATTTTGCTTAAATGGTTCACTCCCACTCTCCACCCTGGAGAGTCAAATTATAATATAACATGTGTGAGATGTGACTGTAAATTAAGGGATGTAAGCTGAAAATCAGTTTCATTACCATAAAGTCACATTTATATCATACAGTTAATATATCTTAGAGTAAAACTGTTTTCTGAAAAGTATTTTTACAAACATTGTCACTGATTTTCTAATTTAAATAATGTTATCTTTATTTCTGAAACCTTTGTTGTCAATAGAGTCTAACACTTTATTTATTTTTTAAATTTAATTAATTGTTTACATAGATTCTAGGGTGACCCCAACTGCATCCCCCCTCCCCCATATTCCACTCAACATCTCCTTTACCCCCCTCCTTACAGCGCCCTCCCCCCTTCCCTTCAGGTTTATCCCATCCTATCATTCCCTTTCCCTCTGTCCTCTTTTCCTCAGGTCCTTTTGATCCCTCCTCTGTCTCAGTTCCTTTCCTCAGTTCTCAATGTTCCTTGGATTCCTCAAATGAGTGAGGTTATATAATATTTTTCTTTTTCTGCCTGGCTTATTTCACTCAACATAATAGTTTCCAGGTCCCTCCATATTGTTGCAAAAGGTAATATTTCCTTCTTTTTCATGGCTCCATAGTATTCCATTGTATATATGTACCACTGCTTTTTTATCCACTCATCCACTGATGGACACTTGGGCTGTTTCCAGCTCTTCGCTATTGTGAACAATGCTGCCATAAACATGGGGGCGCATTTCTTTTTTTCAGTCGGTGATATGGTGCCCTTGGGATATATTCCTATAAGTGGGATAGCTGGGTCAAAGGGCAGTTCCATTTCTAATTTTTTGAGGAATCTCCATACTGTTTTCCACAGTGGCTGCACCAGTGTGCATTCCCACCAGCAGTGCAGGAGGGTTCCCCTTTCTCCACATCCTCGCCAGCACCTATAATGTGTTGTTTTGTTAATGAGCGCCATTCTAACTGGTGTGAGGTGGTATCTCATTGTGGTTTTAATTTGCATTTCTCTAATGATTCGTGATGTTGAGCATTTTTTCATGTGCCTATTGGCCATCTGTAGATCCTCTTTGGAGAAAGTGTCTATTCATTTATTGTGCCCATTTTTTGATTGGATTGTTTGTCTTCCTGGTGTTGAGTTTTACAAGTTCATTATAGATTTTGGTTATTAACCCTTTATCAGATGTGTTGTCGAATATGTTCTCCAATTGTGTGGTTTGTCTTTTTATTCTGTTCATATTGTCTTTAGCCATTTATGACAAACCCACAGCTAACATCATAATCAATGGACAAAAATTAAAAGCAATTCCTCTAAAATCAGGAACAAGGGAGGGGTGTCCCCTTTCACCACTCTTATTCAACATAGTACTGGAAGTCCTAGCCATAGCAATCAGACAGGAGGAGAAATAAAAGGCATCCAAATTGGAAAAGAAGTAAAACTATCATTATTTGCAGATGATATGATACTATATATAGAAAACCCTAAGGCTCAGTCAAAAAGATACTGGACCTAATAAATGAATTCAGCAAGGTGGCAGGTTATAAAATTAATACTCAGAAATCACAGGCATTTCTATACACGAACAATGAAATGTCAGAAAGAGAAATTAAGGAAACAATCCCCTTCCTATTGCAACAAAAAAATTAAAGTACCTAGGAGTAAATTTAACCAAGGAGGTTAAGGACTTGTACTCAGAAAATTATAAAACATTGATAAAAGAAATCAAGGAAGATACAAACAAGTGGAAGCATATACCATGTTTATGGTTAGGAAGAATAAACATCATTAAAATGTCAATATTACCCAAAGCAATTTATAAATTCAATGCAATACCAATTAAAATACCAATGACATACTTCAAAGATATAGAACAAATATTCCAAAAATTTATATGGAACCAAAAAAAAACACAAATAGCCTTAGCAATCTTGAAAACAAAGAATAAAGTGGGAGGTATAACACTTCCTGATATCAAGTTATAGTACAAGGCCACTGTACTTAAAACAGCTTGGTACTGGCAGAAAAACAGGCATACTGATCAGTGGAACAGAACAGAGAACCCAGAAATAAACCCACATCTTTATGGACAATTGATATTTGACAAAGGAGGTAAGAGCATACAGTGAGGTAAAGACAGCCTCTTTAACAAATGGTGTTGGGAAAACTGGACAGCTACCTGCAAAAATATGAATATAGACCACCAACTTACACCATGCACAAAAATAAACTCAAAATGGATAAATGACTTAAATGTAAGCCGTGAAACCATAAGCATTCTAGAAGAAAACATAGGCAGTAAACTCTCTGACATCTATCGAAGCAATATATTTGCTGATTTATCTCCACAGGCAAATGAAATAAAAGACAGGATAAACAAATGGGACTATATCAAACTAAAAAGGTTCTGCACAGCTAAAGAGTCTAACACTTTAGTTTTAGTTTTATTCATGGAGCATTTGCAAGAAAGGGGTTTACTATTTTAGAAAGAGTCTGTTTTTAGGAACAATTCATTGCTTATGTTTTAGAAAATTTTTTTTAAATTGTCTTAGAAACTAGGGGTGGGGAACCTCTGTCTTCTAATAGAGATCCAAGACTTTGCTTAAGTTTATCAGGCCAATAATAAGTTCAACAAAAGTTTAATTAGTTGGTGATGGATTGAGGCTGAGAGTGAAACTCAACAATGTAATATCCTTTATTCTCATGTCTTTTAAAATAATTTGTTAAAATCAGTGAAAACGTCTTGTATATCTGTATACCTGTATTTAATTGCTTTATGTATTTTTTTAACTATTGTTAGCTTATTTTGGTCAGCTTATTTGAAAGAGTTTGCATTCCTTTATGCTTGTTTTTGAAAATGGCTAGTGTTTTCTTTTCGTTTTTTTTTTACTAGTATGTGGCCTTTTGCATATTTCTGCAATAGTGACCTGTTGTTGAAAAAATATTATAAAAACGTTTTTTCCCTTTTATTGTGACTCTATTAAAAAGTTTGGGGAAAGATATTAATCTTATTATGATTATACAGTGCAACAAAAGTCAGTTTTCTGTAAAAAGGCATGAACATATTTAATCTCATTCTAAAAACATATACTGTTAATGCTTCCTAAAAACAAATTGAAATCTCCATTGTATTTATTCTTCATTGAACAAATATTTACCAAATGCCTAGTATGTGCTATTGTTCAAGGTGCTGGGGATGTAAAGGTTAGTTAGACCAAGTGCCCACCCCACATGGAACTTAACATTTTAGCAAGAGGAGACAGTGTAAAAGTAAATATATCAGTGGTGAAGATAATTTCTGATTGTGGTACATTCTGTAATGGAAATATAGTGAAACTGGGTGTAGAAGTGGGGAGGAAAGAGGAAAAGGTGTTTCTTTGAGATGAGGGAGACAGGCAAGGCCTCTGTGAGGAGCAGGATTTGGACTGAAACTTGAAGAATGAGCCAGGTTTGTGAGAGCCTGTAAGGAAGTCTGTCAGGCCCATGAGGCAGTCACATGAGGGCTTGGAGAGGGGAAAGTGCTGGGGTGAACAGGGACCGGGACAGTGTGGCCAGAGCACAGCTGTGAGAAATTTGGATTTTACATAGAGCAGTATTTAACTCGTAAGGCAGAATGTAAATTTTTGTTAATAGGAAAAACTTTTATTATATGTTCAAATTAAAAATCTTGATTAAAGTGTAATGTTCTTGTAATGTTATATTATTTTGATGAATACAGTATTTTCAAAGATACACTTTGAAATCTGAAAGCAGGAGCCTGAGAATTAGAAAATAAAATTTCTACTTGTGTTTCAAAATCTTATATTTAATACAACTTTTCTTTCAGGTTTGCTCTCTACTGAAATAGTTAAAAGACTTGTTAATAAGTTATTTTTAAATTGAGATAATTAAAAGTCCTTAGTGTTGATGTCTCTCTAAATGAATTACCATTTTAATAAGTATAGTTTCTTAGTTTTAAATGGTACTGTTTTTTACCTTAAATATTAAAAGTAGTTAAAAAGTTTAAAAATAATGTTCCCTAACTTTTCTGAAGCTGTATATAGTACATTTCAGGTGGTTGTAATTATTCAACATGGTATGTCCTCGTATATAAGCACATAAATTAATTTCTCATTTAGTCTTAATCTTTCTTACTTTTATTTAAGCTCAAATCTTCAGATAATAGCCTCAAGTACACTGGAAACATATGCACACAAAAAAGTGATAGATGGATTACCACAAGGGGTTGAAATAAAAGATTAAAGCTAAACACATACATTTTTTTTTTAAAACACATACATGTTTTAAAGGACCTATTTAATATCAATAATACAGATAATGAATGGAAATGAATATGAGGAGGGAGTATGAAGTAGCAAATTCTAGGAACAGAAATTAATCATTTAAATTAAACATTTGGAGATGAGCTTATACCAATTAATTTTTTAGGAAGGTAAGTAATTTAATCACTATTTAATGGTAAACATATTCATAGCTATATGATAGATATTTCTAATCCTCTAACATCTAACATAATGGTCACAGAGCTCTATTCTAGACAATAGACTTCTTTTTGCATATGCCTCTAAGGTTATGAAAGTACAACTGTAGTTCATCAAAATGTGCCCCAAGGCACAATACCATTTTACTCAGTCATTAGAAAGTTTAGCATAATTGCTTAGCATAATCCAAAGAAAATATGAGTACTGACATCAGGGACTCTCCAGTTTGTTAGGCAATTGTTCCATAAGTTTTGGCACCAAGATAATCTTTATGTTGAAAAAGCAATTAATCATTGGTGTTAGTTATCAAGCTATGATTTTAGCTGTTTCCTTCCTAAATTGACCTAAAATGACAGAGTTCCTTATTTCATTTTTGTAATATTCTGATTTCTGAGATCAAAAGTTTAAGCCTGCCAGTCTGGTTACAGTTGACCGAGTTTTGTGTTTTTAGTTTTCTAAAATAAGTAGATCATAAGTTGATATTTACAAAGATGAATGATATTTCTTCTAATATTTGGATAAAAGGTTTATTAACCTTTAGGAACTTACAGAGTGCTTACGTCAGAAGTTACTTGGAAGTCCTTAAACTCTAGTTTTGGCTCCAAGAAGGTAAATTTATTTGCTGTTGGAAATTGTGTTAAAAATAGGCCAAAATGAGAATACACAATTAGATTTTCAATTTTCTAACTAATATTTTGCAAACACAATGATGTAGATACTTCAATTATTAAACAGAATGAAATAATTACCTCCCCATAATTTGAGCATAATCATCTTTTAATTATTTTATATTACAAGGATGAGCAAAAATAAGAGCCGTCATTCTGTATATGTCATATCTTCACACCCCCCCCAGAACAAAAAAGCCCCCACATTGCTCAACAATGAATGTGTCTCTGGAATTCAGTTAAAACAATCCAGAAATATAGAAAGAAACCTTGGAACTCAATAGTCTGTGTTCAGTTCAGTTTATTCAGTTTCGTGTGGATACAGTGCAGACTTAGCAATATAAATGAACTCTTCTCTGCATGCATGACTTATGCATCTGTACCTCATCACTCACAGAACAGTTTTTGGAAACTCTGAGCCTCTGCAGTATGTAGCACTCCAACTCCCAAACAATTTCTCTGATTCATTGTCAAGTTACTATGTTCCTGCCCTTCTGTGTTTATTTTCAAGTGGCTGTACTATTGGGCAGTTTATTATTCTATTGTGCAATGCAGTGATTTTTCAAAACCGAATACTGGGTAGTCATACTAATTTGTGACAACAATCTTCAGGCTAGATCCCTCAAATGGGGCACGTGACATTTGGAGCTTATTTTCCAAATTCAGAAACAATAAAGCACAAAGGTTTCTCTTTCTGTTGGCTCTTTGTTCTTGGCAGTACTACTGCTTTCATAATAACAATTTGTGTGGTGTTTTATTGTTAACCAATAAATAAAACATGTCAAATGAAGTGCCCATATAACTGGACAATGTAACCTAAAAATGGTACTACTAAATGCATGCATTCTCAACAACATATACAAGTTCATGCTGTTGAATTGTTTGGAGTTGACTTCTCTCTCCCCCATCTCTCCAGCCTGTGCTTCTGGCTCCAGTTTTACTTGGACACTGGGATTAAGTTTTTGACAACAATTGACATTTCCTGTATATTATCACCAAGGAGCTTGAGAAATTATCTCTGAAAAAAGTTTAAACTGAACAAAAAGCAGACTTCATTTAGAAAATGGTCTATTCAGCTCCTGAATAGCTCAAGGCTGTAAAATAATACTTTGCAGGAAAAGGTAACACCACTTCATTAGTTTCTGAATGATGGCTGCAATTGAATCCTGGTTTCCTAAAAGCTCAGTAATATAAATTGGAGCACTTATACCAAAAGTGATCATGACTGTACACTAAAATTTAAAGATATACTTTAAGAACATTTGTAAAGGATCTTGCTTTTAAATAGCTACATTTACAATAAAATGCAAATAGTCCTTTCTGCTAATTTTGCCTGGGCCAGGCCAATGAATAGAGGGAACATTGATGTCTTTGTAATATCCGTTTAACCTCTCAGTGTGTAGTAGTTATCATTTTGGGTATTACTGACCCCACTCCCAGCTCCAAGGTGGCCCTTAATTGTCTAAAGCAGTCGCCATAAATAATCCTAGGGAGGGGCTCACAACTGGAGTTAGGCCAATCAGAGTGAAGTGGGAACCTTATTTTGATGTCATGAGCAGCTATTTCCTGCTAACTGCATGGTGTGGTATGTTGCCAGTTTGCAGGAACCAGCTTTGGGTTTAGGTCCACCTGTGGAGGGCAGAGCTGAGAACTGTAACAGGAAGGAAGTCTAATCCAACTGTGCCTATGCCAAACTTGATTCTGGATTTAGGTGAGCCAATAAATTCTTATTAAGCCACTGGCTTTGTGTGTTACTTTTGTTGTTATCATCGGCATTTCCCATCACACCAAGATGTCTTAATTGATTAGGTCACCAATGTCCTAATACCTTGGAATGAAAACTGCCAGTATGTTTTCTGGTGACTTCAATTACTTCTCTTTCATGTCAAAACCTTAACTATTCATTTATGTCTGAGACACCTCAATGAGCTTGTGTGCATTTCTAACTGAATAACCCAGTATGGTTTTGGTCTGGCTTAAGGCTGTGGCAGTAAATACAAATTTTGGCTGGTTGTTGGGGACAGTCATGGTTTTTTAAAAAGGGCACAAAAATGGAGGTCAGGCTGTACCATCTGAAATTGGGATGTCTGCTTTAATTTAAAGGAATATAGGCCCTGGCTAGTTTCCTCAGCAGCAGAGCATCAGCCTAGTGTGTGGATGTCCTGTCCTGGGTTTGAGTCCTGATCAGGGCACAGAGCAGAGGTGACCATCTGCTTCTCCACCCCTCTCTCTCCTGCAGCCATGGCTCAGTTGGAACAAGTTGGCCCTGGGTGCCGAGTATAGCTCCATGGCCTCACACCTCAAGCGCTAAAAAGCTCAGTTTCTGAGCAATGGCCCCAGATGGGCAGAGCATCGCCCACAGGGGCTTGCTGGGTGGATCCCAGTCAGGGTGCACATGGGAATCTGTCTTCCACTTCTCACTTAAAAATAATGGGAGGGGGGGAGATATGAGACCAAAATGTTAATATCAACTGGCTGAGAAAATATTTGGATACTAATGATATTGAACTTCCTCATCTCACCAAAGACCTCCTCATTGCTATATCTAATGGACAACTTTTAGGCTTTGATTTCCCTGACTTCTTGGCAACATGTGACATCACTGGTAAATTACTTCTGAAAGTTTACTTCTCTGCTCCTGTGATCTCTTCCTCTGCCATTATAAAATTTGATGTTTCCTTGCTTTCATCTTGGGCCCTCTTCTCACTCTTTGCCACAGGGCACCTTATCTGCTTTCACCCAGCCTTTACTCCACATCTCTAACAGAGTGCACTAAGAAACATCAATCTGGCACATTCTGCTTTTTTTTTTTTTTTTCCCATGAGAACTTTTAACTTTATTGTTTAACTTTTTTTTTTTAGTAAAAAAAAAACTATCTTATCACTGTTCACAATTAGGAACTTGTTTTCTAATGTTTCTTTTCTTTTTTTCTCTTTTATATATATATATATATATATATTATTATTATTAATTCTAATGGGGTGACACCAATAAATCAGGGTACATATGTACAATGAAAACATCTCCAGGTTATCTTATCATTCAATTGTGTTGCATACCCGTCACCAAAAGTCAAATTGTCCTCTGTCACCTACATTCTGCTTTTTAAGACTTTTACTCCCCATTGTCATTAGGATAGTCCAAAAGGCCCCTGCAGAATCTACCATTATCTTTTTTTTTGTTTGTTATTTTTCTGAAGTGAGAAGCAGGGAGACAGAGAGACAGACTCCCACATGCACCCGACTGGGATCCACCAGCCATGCTCACTAGGGGGCGATGCTCTGCTCATCTGGGGCATTGCTCCTTTGCAACTGGAGTCATTCTAGTGCCTGAGATGGAGGTCATGGAGCCATCCTCAGTGCCTGGGCCAATTTTGTTCCAATGGAGCCTTGGTGGGAGGGGAAGAGAGACAAACAGGAGAAGGGGAAGGGTGGAGAAGCAGATGGGTGCTTCTCCTGTGTGCCCTGGCTGGGAATTGAACCCAAAACTTCTACACGCCGGGCCGATACTCTACCACTGGGCCAGCCGGCCAGGGCCCTACCTTTATCTTACCTATAAAGTCATCTCTTGCCACTCCCACATTCTGTTTGACACTCAAATCTAACTAAATGTGTTCTTGAGGATTCTAAAGTCCCTGCTAACTGCCTCTGGCCTTCCACACATTGCTGTACTCTGCCTGTAGAAAAGATTGCCTCCCAATTATGCTTTTTCTGACTAGTTCTACCTTTCAAATATTAGCCTAATGGCAGGCACTGACTTTAGAAAGCTTATCTGGGTAACTCTGCTGTGTGGTGTTTTTCCCGAGTTCCCCAACACACTTTATGGTAAAATTGGTTTTTGCTGCAGTTCCAAGAAACTACTGATGACCTTCAGTGAGGACTTAATGTATAGGCAAACTGAAAAGTGGCTGTGATAATCAGTATGGCAAGTGAAATGCTGAAATTCTTTTTCTAATTTAGAAAATTAAGATTCCTTAAAAAATAGAAAAGTTCTGATACTTCTTTCCCTCAATTCAAGAACATTAAAGGATACCAGAAAAATAACGTAACCTTTTCCACAAAACAATAAAAGAACAATTTCATTTTAAAGACCTTTATTACAGGATGTTATTATGTTCAGGACACTTCAGAGCACCTTATACTTCTAATCAGGTTTTTGGTAATTGGTTTTAAAATGTTACTTGAGTATTTTTCTTATACTGGCTTTCAGGCGAAAGTACTACTTAATGATTGTTTAAGAGATGTTAATTTGATTAAACAGTTTATCCTTAATAACCTGAGACATCAATCCATGGATAGCTTCTATGGTAGTTTTACAGCTGGAAAGAAAAAACATATCACATATGTCAATTGGAAACTGTTTCAAATACACAAGTCCTCCCATTTTTATCCCTGCACCCCAATAATGATTTTCAGTTCTACTCATACTCCCCAAACTATACCAATTTATAGTTTACTCATTATTTTTAGCCTCCTGAATGTCTCTTGACCATTTCATTCGTTATGAGCATTTTCACAAGGAATGACAAAGGAAAATTTGATATAATTCATAACACTCAGCAGCTTTGGGAAAAGTTCTGTTTTAGAATGTGACTAAATTACATTATTGTACTGATTCAAATATTACATTAAAATGTTATTCCTCCCCTTGTTATTGCTTAGAATAATTTTAAAAATGATTTCAAAGAATCCTATGCTTTTTTACTTGAAATAATTACATTCTTCAGATATCAATATCAAAGTTAGGTTAGTGGGTGAAGGTCTTAAGTTTAAGAATAAAAAATAAAGAGCAACTGCCCCCAAAAGATAACAATCCACCAATATTCAGAAGAGATGCAATTCTTGTAAAGTTACTCCAAAACAGAAAATTATCTATTTTTATACTACTTCTGTCCTTTCTACTTTTCTTTTTTGTGACAGAGAGACAGAGAGAGGGACAGACAGAGACAAGCAGAAAGGGAGAGAGATGAGAAGCATCAATTCTTCGTTGTGGCACTTTAGTTGTTTATTGATTGCTTTCTCATATGTGCTTTGACTAGGGGGCTACAGCAGAGTGAGTGACCCCTTGCTCAAGCCAGTGACCTTGGGCTTAAAGCCAGCGACCATGGTGTCATGTCTATCATCTCATGCTCATGCCAGCAACCTCATGCTCAAGCTGGTGAGCCCGCATTCAATCCGGATGAGCCCGTGCTCATGCTGGTGACCTTGGGGTTTTGAACCTGGGTCATCCACGTCCCAGTCCGATACTCTATCTACTGTGCCACTGCCTGGTCATGTTCTTCCTACTTTTCTTCTTACGTATCTCGAGGCTTTTCCATAGTTAAGTTTTTGCTTCATAAGAAATTGAGTCTGATCTGTGGTGGCACAGTGGATAAAGCATCAACCTGGAATGCTGAGGTTCCTGGTTCAAAGCCCTGGGCTTGCCTGGTCAAGGCACATACAGGAATTGATGCTTCCTGCTGTTCCCCAACTCTTCTCTCTTTCTCTTTCCATCTCTCCTCTCTCTCTCTTTCTCTCTTTCCATCTCTCCTCTCTAAAATGGATAAATAAAATATTTTTAAGAAATTGAGATGTAAATGTAGATAAAATTATAAATCACAGACTTACAGAGATGGATGAGAAAAAACACATACTCAGAGCAAGTAGCAAATTGAGACGTAATGTCAAAGGAAAATGTAGTTTTATCCAGGTTCTAGCTATGCTGTATGAAAACCCATGAAGAGCCCTCTGTTCCTAATGTACTTTGTCTTTCTCTTTCCCTTCTCCTTCCTACCTACCAGTCCAGTTTTGCTTAAAATGGATACTAAGGTTTCAGTTTATACAGATGTCAACATATTTTCCCCTTCCTTTCTGCCCCTAATTATCATATTAAAATTTAAATTTTTGTGAAAATAAATGTTATTTAGGTAGCCTTTCCAATCCTGTATGTATGTGAAGGGCCACATGGTTATTTCTTAAGTTATCAAAGAACATATCCCAAGTTTGTTCCTAACAAATCTTGGTAGTGAAATTTGGGATATTAAATAAAAGATAATTTCAGAAGAATAACAAGGGAGTTACAATCATTAGTGTGTTATTTAGGAGTTTAAAACTTGATAAAAACTTGAAACTTGATAAATTTAAGAAATCCTACTTTAATTCCTCAGAAAATATAATTAGGTTAGAATGAATTATGATATCCTTTTGCAAAAGCTTTTTTTAATGATCCAATGATTAATTGGTTTATTACCTAAAAAAGGTGACTGGGAGTTTTTTCATAACATTAACTAGACCTTTAGCCCTTTACTATTTTAATCTAATGTATCTTAAATGTTCAAAGTTAAAATCTGCCTTTGACAATTCTTAAAGTTCCCAAGAAATTAACATTCAGGTACTGTTCTAAGTTACAAATAAGTTAAAGCATAAGAAATCTGAATCCTACTACTATTTGCAACAACAATTTTGAAACAACAAGCGGGTCAAGAATAGATTTTCTTTTACCTGTCTCGCGTGGCTTTGGCAAGTTTGTCTTCTGACTTTCGGTCGTGTGTTTCCAAACCCAGCATGAAACTCCCTCGTCCCAGCTGCGCTTCTGACTGTTCTAATTTTTCAGACAGATCAAAGACCTGACCGGTGGTATAGTCTGCATTCTGTGGGGAAAATGGTATTGTGTCCGTACACAATACAAGTCTGCCATTAGACAATTTAACGTAAATTGATTTTCTTTTACATAAAACATTTCATTCACAAAAACTTCCACTATGAAATCTAACTGGATAGTAAGTGAATTAAGAAGTGAAATCAAACTTGTAAAAACTTGACTCCAAAGTTCAAGCAGTGCAAGTGAGAAGTTTTTCAACCTTTTATGATTTCCAGATTAAACTTGAAATTTTTCTTATCTCAGCCCAGGTTCTGGTTCTGTTGCAGATTAGTTGGTGCTTTTACTTTTCTGTGCCTTGAAGTCCTCGTCTGAAAATGGCAGAGGAAGGCAGCAATTTCCACCTTAAGGCTATTGTGAAAATTCAATTAAGTAACATATATATATAAAGCTCTTAGGATTGTCCATGGCATCTGGCAAAACCTTAGTAACTAACTGTTAGCTAATTTTACTTATTCTTGTTGAACTTTCAGAATTAGTACTTAAGACAATATTTAAAAAATAATATTGGGTTAGCTTTATTATAAAACAGCTATTGCAGAATATTTGGACAATATATAGAGCAATATGAAGAAGAAAAGAAACACATTAATCCCTCCACCTCGCTATAAGCACAGTTATATTTCAGAGGCTTGCTACTGGCTCACATGCACACCTGTATTTTGGAAGCTGGACTGTATATAGGGTGGAGCAGTAGTTCTGCAGTTGGTCACAGGAAAAAGACATGCAGGTTACGATTATTAAAGTATTGAATAAACTCTGTGTTTTATGTTCTCAGAACTGGAAATCTACTTTTGTCCACACAAGTATATACCATTTTGTACTTTAATATTTCATACTTTTAAAAAAGAAAAAAATTTAAATTTACATATATACACTTATCTGTAATATTTTAATAAAGATTTTTGTGGGACATCTTTTTGAAAATGTGTCTAAAATACAAAATGTTTTCACAGAGATGAGTTGTGAAGTTTATGTTCTATTTCTTTCCCGTATCTTCAATAGAACATGAAAACTTAATCAACAACTTGGCAACAATTAGTGTTATTCTATTTGCTCAGTTTATGACAGTGTATAGGAAACGGAGTTCAGTCACCAAACATGAAGTGATCTGCTGTCCTCATAGTTACAACGGAGGGATCTTTAAAACGCTCCCAGCTCTCCCTCTGGTTCCCTCTCCCATCACATCGGAACACGGCTCTCGGTGGTCGTAAAAGGAAGAAAGGTAACACTGAAGCTGGCCTCACAGTGCTTGTAGTATGTCCTACAGCACATGGGCTAGTTTCAAACAAGGTAAAATAAAATGTTACCAGTTCCTCAAAGATTTTACAAATTTTTATTTTTTAAAGATGCAGTTATATTCACTTGCCTGGATCTAGATGGTTTAGGGCACCAACACCATCAACAGTCCCCTCACCCCAGTTTGGAGAAAACCCTAAGGTTTATTGACCACTTCATATTTGGAAGATTTAATTCAAGCCATGAAAATGTAGGGGGGCAGAAACAGTTATAGTATTAAAACGAAGTAAAATGACAGCAATTACATTTCAGATGCATAGAGAATAAACATATGGAACTAATTTTTTAAATCAGAAAATTACTTTTTTTTCTGGTACTTTTAGGTTATATGCTTTACCTGAGGAAAGAGATGAATTAAATATATATTTATATATTTTTCTTAAAATGCTGCAATGTACTATATATGAACTGTAAGAAAGGAAGAAACATAATTTAACCTTTTCTTGATTATTAATGTCCTCAATCTATGCAGTGCTGGAATACTGGGGCAGCCCTAGGCTGAGCAGGCATATTTGCCTCAACACAAAGGTTCAGGCTGCTCTGGGCTTACTGCTTTCTCCTCCTGCCACCATGTGTCACTTCTGCTATTAGTACACTTGCCTCTACGGAAACAACATATATAAAGCATTTAGCAGCGGCTGGCGGATCGGAAACTCTTAATAAAAGTTTACTGTTGTGATCACTCTTCTTCCTTCTAATTTGCTACTTCTGACTGTTGAGGATAAAAAAAAAAGAACAGAAAATTTGTCAGAACTGTATTTAAACTAATAGTAAATAGGCTCAAATGAGGTTTTCTCCCCCCTGAATACAATGAACCAAAACAACAAATTAATTTATTGAGGCTTTATTATATGCTAGGCACTTTGCTATATGATTTATTAATAGCAGGGGTCCCCAAACTTTTTACACAGGGGGCCAGTTCACTGCCCCTCAGACCGTTGGAGGGCCGCCACATGCAGTACTCCATACACTGACCACCAATGAAAGAGGTGCCCCTTCCGGAAGTGTGGCCGTGGCCGGATAAATGGCCTCAGGTGGCCACAATTTGGCCTGTGGGCCGTAGTTTGGGGACCTCTGATTTATAGTATTTCATTAATTCTCATTGTATGTAATGATGTAGATACTAATATCACTGAACCCCAAGAAAGGCTCAGGTACATTAAGTAACTTCCTGAAGGTCACACAGATAATAAAGTGGCAGAGTTGCTTGAATTGAGTTAATTTTTTCCCCAAATTTTGTGGTTCTAATCATTATACTAAACTGAATTGTATGAAGTGGCCCACTTTATTTTTAAAATTTACTTATTGATTTGAAAGAGAGAGAGAAGGAGAAAGACAGATAGAAACATCATTATCTTCCTGTATGTGCCCTGACCAGGGACTGAATCTGCAACCTTTGCCTATGGGGATGATGTTCTAACATACTGAGTTATCTAGCCAGGGAAAAATGGCTTACTTGGAAAAAAAAAAAAAGAAATGAAAACAACAAACAAAACAGTTCCTGGCTAAGCTCTAGATAGAATAGATAGAAGCATGTTAAATAAATATCCTTCTTATTAGCTTTTTTTTTTTTTTTTTATTAACTTTAATGTGGTGACACCAATAAATCAGGGTA
This sequence comes from Rhynchonycteris naso, assembly GCA_037038555.1. Classification (NCBI taxonomy): domain Eukaryota; kingdom Metazoa; phylum Chordata; class Mammalia; order Chiroptera; family Emballonuridae; genus Rhynchonycteris; species Rhynchonycteris naso. Next base: position 226,081,776 of record CM072998.1, on the reverse strand, counting down.
CATATGTACAATGAAAACATCTCCAGATTATCTTATCATTCAATTGTGTTGCATACCCATCACCCAAAGTCAAATTGTCCTCTGTCACCTTCTATCTGGCTTTCCCTGTGCCCCTACCCTTCTCCCTCTCCCACCCTCCCTTCCCTCCCCCCATCCCGTAACCACCACACTCTTGTCCATGTCTCCTAGTCTCACTTTTATGTCCAACCTATGTATGAATTCATGCTGTTCTTAATTTTTTTTTTCTGATTTACTTATTTCACTTCGTATAATGTTATCAAGGTACCACCATTTTGTTGTAAATGGTCCGATGCCATCATTTCTTATGGCCGAGTAGTATTCCATAGTATATATGTACCAAAGCTTTTTAATCCACTCGTCTTCTGACGGACACTTGGGCTGTTTCCAGAATTTCGCTATTGTGAACAATGCTGCCACAAACATGGGGGCGCATTTCTTCTTTTCAAACAGTGTTATGGTGTTCTTAGGGTATATTCCTAAAAGTGGGGTAGCCGGGTCAAAAGGCAGTTCGATCTTTAATTTTTTGAGGAATCTCCATACTGTTTTCCACAGTGGCTGCACCAGACTGCATTCCCACCAGCAGTGCAGGAGGGTTCCCTTTTCTCCGCATCCTCGCCAGCACTTATTCTGTGTTGTTTTGCTGATGAGTGCCATTCTGACTGGTGTGAGGTGATACCTCATTGTGGTTTTAATTTGCATTTCTCTAATAATTAGTGATGTTGAGCATTTTTTCATATGTCTTTTGGCCATCTGTATGTCTTCTTTGGAGAAATTTCTATTCATTTCTTTTGCCCATTTTTTAATTGGGTTGTTTGTCTTCCTGGTGTTGAGTTTTATAAGTTCTTTATAAATTCTAGGTATTAACCCCTTATCAGATGTGCTGTCGAATATGTTCTCCCATTGTGTGGTTTGTCTTTTTATTCTGTTCTTATTGTCTTTAGCTGTGCAAAAACTTTTTAGTTTGATATAGTCCCATTTGTTTATCTTGCCTTTTATTTCATTTGCCGATGGAGATAAATCAGCAAATATATTGCTGCTACAGATGTCGGAAAGCTTGCTGCCTATGTTTTCTTCTAAGATGCTTATAGTTTCACGGCTTATGTTTAAATCTTTTATCCATTTTGAATTTGTTTTTGTGAATGGTGTAAGTTGATGGTCTAGTTTCATTTTTTTGCAGGTAGATGTCCAATTTTCCCAACACCATTTGTTAAAGAGGCTGTCTTTACTCCATTGTATGTTCTTTCCTCCTTTGTCAAATATCAGTTGTCCATAAAGGTGTGGGTTTATTTCTGGGTTCTCTGTTCTGTTCCATTGATCAATGTGTCCGTTCTTATGCCAGTACCAAGCTGTCTTGAGTATAATGGCCTTGTAGTAGACCTTAATATCCGGAAGAGTGATACCTCCTGCTTTATTTTTTCTTTTTAGGATTGCTGAGGCTATTCGTGTTCTTTTTTGGTTCCATATAAATTTTTGGAATATGTTTTCTATATCTTTGAAGTATGTCATTGGTATTTTAATTGGTATTGCATTGAATTTATAAATTGCTTTGGGTAATATAGACATTTTAATGATGTTTATTCTTCCAAGCCATGAGCACGGTATATGCTTCCACTTGTTTGTATCTTCCTTGATTTCTTTTATCAATGTTTTATAATTTTCCGAGTACAAATCCGTAACCTCCTTGGTTAAATTTACTCCTAGGTACTTTATTTTTTTGGCTGCAATAGTGAAGGGGATTGTTTCCTTAAGTTCTTTTGCTGACAGTTCATTGTATACAGAAATGCCTCTGATTTCTGTGTATTAATTTTATATCCTGCCACTTTGCTGAATTCATTTATAAGGTCCAGTAGTTTTTTGACTGAGACTTTAGGGTTTTCTATATACAATATCATATCATCTGCAAATAGTGACAGTTTTACTTCTTCTTTTCCAATTCGATGCCTTTTATTTCTTCTTCTTGTCTGATTGCTATAGCTAGGACTTCCAGAACTATGTTGAATAAGAGTGGTGAAAGTGGGCACCCCTGCCTGGTTCCTGATCTTAAGGGGATTGCTTTTAATTTTTGTCCATTTAGTATGATGTTTGCTGTGGGTTTTTCGTAGATGGCCTTTATCAAGTTAAGGAATGTTCCCTGTATTCCCACTTTACTGAGAGTTTTGAGCATGAATGGGTGCTGGATTTTATCAAATGCCTTTTCTGCATCTATTGAATGCAGAAAAATCACATCAAAAATCATGTGATTTTTGTCCTTCCTTTTGTTTATGTGATGAATCACATTGATTGATTTGCGAATATTAAACCAGCCTTGCCTCTACAGAATAAATCCCACTTGATCATGGTGTATGATTTTTTTCATATATTGCTGGATCCGGTTGGCTAATATTTTGTTGAAAATTTTAGCGTCTAAATTCATCAGGGATATAGGCCTATAATTTTCTTTCTTTGTGTTGTCTTTGCCCGGTTTTGGGATCAGAATTATGCTCGCCTCATAAAAGGAGTTTGTAAGTCTTCCTTCCTCTTAAATTTTTTGAAATAGCTTGAGGAGGATAGGAGTTAGTTCTTCTTTGAATTTTTGATAGAATTCACTTGTGAAGCCATCAGCCCCAGGACTTTTCTTTTTTGGGAGTTTTTTGATAACTGTTTCGATCTCATTTGTTGTAATTGGTCTGTTTAGATGTTCTGATTCTTCCAGATTGATTTTTGGAAGTTTATATGATTCAAGAAATTTGTCCATTTCATCTAGATTGTCTAATTTTTTGGCATAGAGTTCTTCATAGTATTTTCTTACAATTCTTTGTTTTTCTGTTGTATCAGTTGTTATTTCTCCACTGTCCTTTTTAATTTTATTTATTTGAAACCTCTCTCTTTTTTTCTTGGTGAGTCTAGTTAAAGCTTCATCAATCTTGTTTACCTTTTCAAGGAACCAGCTTCTGGTTTCATTGATCCTCTGTATTGTTTCCTTAGCCTCTATGTCATTTATTTCTGCTCTGATCTTTATTATTTCCTTCCTTCTACTTGTCTTGGGTTTTATTTGTTGTTGTTTTTCTAGTTCTTTTAGCTGCAGGGTCAGGTTGCTTATTTGAGCTTTTTCTAGCTTCCTATGATATGCCTGTAGTGCAATGAACTTCCCTCTCAGTACTACTTTTGCTGTGTCCCATAAATTTTGAGTTGATGTATGCTCATTATCATTTGTTTCTAGAAACTTTTTTATTTCTTCTTTGATCTCATTGTTAATCCATTCATTATTTAATATCATGCTATTTAGTTTCCAAGTGTTTGAGTATTTTTCAGTTTTTCTTTTGTGGTTAATTTCTAGTTTCATGGCATTGTGATCAGAGAAAATGCTTGATATGATTTCAATCTTCTTAAATTTATTGAGACCATTTTTGTGTCCTAACATGTGGTCTATCCTAGAAAACGTACCGTGAGCGCTTGAGAAGAATGTATATTCTACTGCTTTAGGGTGAAAAGTTCTGAAGATATCTATTAAATCAAGTTGATCTAGTGTATCCTTTAAGTCTGCTGTTTCTTTATTGATTTTCTTTCTTGAGGATCTATCCAGTGTTGTTAGTGGGGTATTGAAATCCCCTACTATGATAGTATTGCTGTTAATCTCGCCCTTTATGTCCATCAAAGTCTGCTTTATGTATGTCAGGGCTCCTATGTTTGGTGCGTAGATATTTATAATAGTTATATCTTCCTGTTGAATTGTTCCCTTTATCATTATGTAGTGTCCTTCTTTATCTCTTACTACAACCTTTGTTTTAAAGTCCATTTTGTCAGCTATAAGTACTGCTACCCCGGCTTTTTTTTCATTTCCATTTGCATGAAATATTTTTTTCCATCCTTTTACCTTCAATCTATGTGCATCTTTTGTTTTAAGGTGTGTCTCTTGTAGACAGCATATGTATGGGTCCTGTTTCTTTATCCATGCAGCTACCCTATGTCTTTTGATTGGATCATTTAATCCATTTACATTTAAGGTTATTATTGATATGTAGTTGTTTATTGCCATTTTATTCTTTAAAGCTGTATTCTTTTGCTTTATTCTTTCCTCCCTTTGAACTGTTCACAACAGGCCCCGTAGTATCTCTTGCAGAATTGGTTTGGTTTTAATGAATTCCTTGAGGCTTTCTTTGTCTGGAAAGCTCTTTATTTCTCCTTCAATTTTAAATGTTAGCTTGGCTGGATAGAGTAGTCTTGGTTGTAGGTTCTTGTTCTCCATTACTTTGATTATATCTTGCCATTCCCTTCTGGCCTCAAGTGTTTCTGTTGAGAAGTCGGATGTCATCCTTATGGGGGCTCCTTTGTAGGTGATAGCCTTTTTTTCTCTAGCAGCTTTTAAGATTTTTTCTTTATCCCTTAGGTTTGGTATTTTAACTATGATGTGTCTTGGTATAGATCTTTTTGGGTTTCTCTTTAATGGAGTTCTGTGTGCTTCTTGAACGTGGGAATGTTTCCCAGCTTTAATTTAGGGAAGTTTTCTGCTATGATTTGATTGAACAAAGTTTCCATTTCCTGTCCTCTTTCCTCTTCTTCAGGCACCCCTATGATGCGAATGTTGTTTCTCTTCATGTTGTCACAGAGCTCCCTTAGAGTTTCCTCACATTTTTTGAGTCTCTTTTCCTTTTACTTCTCTGCTTCTGTGCCTTTGTTTATTGTGTCTTCTAACTCGTTGATTCGATCCTCAGCGTGATTCATCCTGCTTTTAATTCCTTCCATTGTGGTCTTCAGTTCTGATACTGTATTTGTCATTTCTGTCTGATTCTTTTTTATTATTTCAATTTCGTTCTTTATACTTGTTATCTCTTTATTTAGGTGTTCATAGTGACTATCCATTGTTGATCTAATTTCTTTGAACATCCTAACTATCATTATTCTAAATTCTGCTTCTGGTAGTTTGGTTATATTTGGTTCATTCAGGTCCTTCTCTGGGGATTTCTCTTGATTCATTTGGTTTGCATTCCTCTGCTGCCCATTTTATCTGTGTATAGGCAAGTTGTGGGCACTGGAGTCCAGTAGATGTTCCCTTTGTGTTCTCTAGGTGTGGTCTGTCTGCAGGCCTGCCACCCCCTCTGCTGCTGCCTAGGGTGGTTGGGTATAGGCGTTGCCAACGACAGCCTACTGCGGCTGTTGCTGTGATTTCCACCTCTCCTCCGTGGGAGGGGCTGTTACTCAAGCCACAAGCCTTAGTACCGAGGGCAGAGGTGAGCACCTTTGCTCAGCTGCGGGACCAGCCCGTTTCCGGAAGGTTTACGCCCAGCCCCCGCAGTCAGAGCCTGCTCGCCACATTTTTGCGGGTTGGGCAGGGCTTTTGACGTGCTCTCAGCTGTGAGCCTTTGCCCGTCCAGAATTTAGCCCCGCCCTCTAGGCCGGGGCCCTCTTGCGTAGGGTCGTAAACTGCGGTTTATTGGGCCGGGCGTGTTTGCTGGCGTTAGCTCAGCTGCTAGCTTCCGATGGATCAGGACTCTACCACGCCCCTACGTTCGGCGCCAGCTCGCGCACGTAGGGTGGCCAGCCGCTGGGATTTCTCTGGCCAGGCGGGGCTAGTAGCGTAAGCTCAGCCGCTCGTGCACCGGGCGGGGCTAGTAGCATGAGCCCAGCCACAAAATCCAGCTTGCGCGCACAAAGGATTTCAACCCACCGCGGTTTCGCCGTCCGGGCGGGGTTGGCAGCGTGAGCTCAGCCGCGAGCCCCTCGCCTGTCCCTGGTCCTAGCCCCGTCCCCGTGGTTAGGGCCGGCTTGCGCAGAGTCGCAGAGCCGATCTCTGCCCGTATTTTTCCCCACAAGTGGGGTCACAGGCGGCCCGCAGCTGTCGGACCGCTTTCGCGCGTCCCCTCCGGCCCTGCTGGGCTAGACTGAGCTCTCATCGGTTGTGCCTCCGCCCACGCCGACAGGACCGCTTTTCAGCATCCTGCTGCCACCATCCCTTTCGCAACCCTCAGAGAGATAGCAGTGCCTTAAGTCTCCACACTGTAGGTTTGGGAGTTCCCTCCCTCTAAGCAGCTCTGCTCTAATTGCCGCGGGAGAGCTTGTTTGGCTAGTGTCCTGTCTCCCTTTGTTGGTATTGCTAGTTCCAGGGGAAATATTCGTTTTCGATTAGGGAAGTGACTTAGCCCAGGGGTCAGGATGGCTGTCCCTCAGAGTGTTCTCGTGCCTTCAGTCCACTCTCTGTTCCCGCTGCTCTGTTCCTCTCCTCTGTCCCCGTTCCCCGCAGCCCCGGGTGCGTGGTTGTGAGAGAGGGTTTCTGCGCTGTCCCTTTGAAAAGATTCTTGGGTCTGAGAAAACTCTCTCTTTTTCACAAACAGTATCCTTACTTGCTTCACAGGTCAATACTGTCCATACGTCTCTTCTAGGCTCTGGGACTGCAGGCTGGGGCTTGGTTCCTGGGACCCAGGTCCCTCCCTCTCCGCCAAACTCTCCTCCCGCCACGCGGGTCTCTCCGGGCTGCCGTTTGCTCCAGGGAGCTGGGCAGCCCTCTTCGCGTTTTCGCTATTCCTACCAGTCTCAATGTGGCTTCTGCAGTGTTCCTTGGTTGAAGCGTCCACTTAGTTTAGTTCAAAGTTGGTTTATCCAGATGATGGTTCTTAAAATTGAGTTATAATCCACTTTGGTTCTGGGAGTTGGAAGTTGGTACGTCCGCCTACTCCTTCGCCATCTTCAATCCCCCTCTCCTTCTTATTAGCTTTTAATGATATATTGGAAAATACTCAGCATTTTTTTTTGCCCAGCATCTCCTGCTTTAAGGTAATGATATTCTGATTTCCTTCTGGGACAACCCTTTACCCAGTCATAGTCCATGTGCTCCTGAAAGAGTTTCTTATAGCCCAGCACAGTATAGTAAAACACCTGCTGGGGCCCAGATCAGGTTTAAGGATGGGCGTTCTACTTAATCAAAGCTCAGACATAAGAAGGCTTTGCCTGAGGGAGAGAGGAAAAGAGGGAAATGGGAAGAGAAAGAGAGGGGGAGAGAAAAAAGGGGAAAAAGGCAGAGAAGGAGAGGGAGAAAATGTGTATGTATCTTGATCTTCTCTTTTGAATGTGAATCTCAGAGTCTAGGAGGTCTGAAGCTAATGCTGCCATCCTACTTTCACATGAAGCCTGAAACTGAAGCCAACTGACATGAAATCAAAGCTGAGAGAGCGTAGGACCAAGACCTCATAATATGGTCTGAGTGCAAACTTAGCTGAAGCTGAACTAAAGTCTTACGCCTGAACTCTGCACCTTACATGGTTCCCTTTTTTGTTTAAGCCAGTTTGGTTGGGTCTTGTGTGTCTTGTAACTAGAGTCCTATGTGAAATACCTAAACAATGAAAAGCAGCATTTGTATTTTTCTCTAAACTTCTTTAAGGCAGGGACAGATCTCACTTTCATTTGAGCATTCTAGCTGCCATTTAGACTTGGTCTCAATAGTACATGCCACAGACTTTTGCTTGGCCGATTATCCTAATAGCTCTGGTCATGCAGAACCTGACCCCAGCCCTGCTGTCTTGGCCAAGTCAGGTATTCCATGCATAAGAGTTTCAGATATTAAACATCTCATGTAACTTAAATAAAATTGAAACACATCCCTTGAAAGTATAGCTATTACTTACAGTAAGCAAGCTAGAGGAACTCAGCGTATTCACCCAGTATTTATTCCACAAAAGCTCAAGCAATTTGCGATCCAAAGAGGACTTGAAATATGAGACTTCTAAGGCATAATACCTAGGAAACAAAAGCACAAATTTAGTAAGTAAAAATAATATTGAACCACATCATATAACAGTTATGGCCAAATTTAAGTGAATTATATTTCATATCCAATTAGTCATGTTTGAGATTTTACTCCAACAGATCAGGAAACCATGGTTTCTTCACTCCTCAGGAGTATGGTTTTTAAATCTGCTTACTAGTGTTTTATTTTTTTCCTCTGTAGAGCCCAGAAATTCCCAAGTAGTTAACAGTCAATCAGAACTTCTGAATGACATATATTTATTCATGATACTGAGTTTATTAGCTCTAGACAATAAAATATAAGCTTAATGAACTGCTCATCTAGGGTCAAGTATAATTTTGTTAGGCTTTTAAAAATACTGAAAGTGACATGTGTATTCCCCATTTTTCCCATTCTGATCCCCTAATTAGTATCTACTGCTTTTTGGAAAAGTAAACTATAAAGTAGGCCCTTAAAGCACCTAAAAGAATTCCTATTGCTTCCAAAGGTACCTAACTAATAGTTAAGGATAGCAAGGAAAATTTGCTTACGTGTCTGAAAAACATGTACTGTTTTCAAGTAATAAATATGTACATACTGTATATCAATGGATACAAAGAAACACAAGGAACTTCCTTAACTTAAGGAGCTTACTATTTATACGGAAAATGTGGTATGAATCCACAAAAAATTAAATGACATACACTGGATAACAGTAAGTGATGCTATCGCCACAAAACACAAATCAGTATAATTTTGATTCATTCACACCAGATAGCTTTTGCTGTGTTGGATGTTGTCATTTACTATGTGCTTGTAGAACACTGAAAACATACAAGCTAATTAAACTTATTTCCACTAAGATTCCTCAAAGTTAAAAATATATAATAGCTACATTAGACTCTATGTTTAAACAAGACTTTAAGTGCACATTATATTATGATTTAGAATTTAAGGTAGAAAAGAAAAAAACAAAGGTCAATATAAACGGCAAATAGCAGCTCATCAGCCAATACCTTAGGAAATGGCTCTATAACCAGCCTGCACAAAATCCCTGCTCTTTCAACATGGCAGTATTACAAAAGATTTGAAATAAAAATAAATTAACCCACTCATTTGCCTTGTGAAAAACTTGACTCTTTCTTATTTAGGAATTGGTCATAAGTAAGAGTACATCTTTGAATATGCTAGCAATTACACATTCAGAATTCTAGGCTGCAGCAAAGTAGCTAGCTAGAAAGTGGCTACTCCTGTTTCAGAGGCTCATATTTCAGAAAAACAGGAATGGAAAAAAGTATGTTTGTTTAGATACAAAAAGCCGTTTGTTTCAAAAGCTGCTGCTGCTCATTAAGAAACATAGAGTAGGTATTAAAAGTATTAGCTTTTGACCACCACTCAATATAAATGAAAGAAAATATGGACAGTAACTCTGAAAATAAAATTATCACTGCAAAGGTGTTTCTATGCTCAGGAGCAATTCTCAAACAGAAATAGCTTAGATTCTTTTCAGAAGGGAAAATAAAGTGATTTAATTCTCTAACTGAAAAATAAAACAATCTTTTTCTTCAGAAACATCTCAGAAGTGACATTAGAGCAATCATCTAGGTCTCTCCCTTTGAAGTTTCAACAATTTCAACAGCTATAGTGGTATCTTGAGATACTAGCAGACCAACATACAATTTTTTTTTTTAAAGATACGAGCTGTGACTTGGTCCATATTTTTCGAGATCCGAGTAAAATTCTGAGATACGAGTCATGATTTGGGAAGCTGCTGCTAGTTGGCGCACGGGTCCAGTATCGGTAGCACAACACCAGCATCTTGTTCTTTCTCACATGTTACCCACAGAATCAAGTTGAATCTTGTGCGCTGTACTTGTTCCTGCATCATTTTAGCATTTTTACTAACTTCTTTTGTGTGCTATCATGGGGCCGAAGAAAGTGAGTGTAAAGGACAGTGGTGAGAAGAAGATAATGATGTCGATAGAAGTAAAGCAAGAAATAATAGGAAAACATGCGCGTGGTGTACGAGTGATTGAACTGGCAAGGCTGTACAACCGCAATAGATCTACAATTTGTACCATCCTTAAATAAAAGGATGCCATCAAAAGCGCAAATACAGCGAAAGGAACTATAATTCTGTCCCAATTAAGGACAAATATCCGTGAAGAAATGGAGAAACTTCTGCTGATGTGGGTGAAAAAGAAAGAGCTGGGAAGAGATACAGTGACGGAGACTGTAATATGCGAAAAGGCACGTATTATTTATCTCAAAAGAGGCAGCAGAAGATACGTTTAAGGCAAGTCACGGCTGATTTGAAAATTTCAAGAGATCTGGCATCCACTTGGTGGTAAGGCATGGTGAAGCTGCGAGTGCTGATGTTAAGGCAGCTGAGAAGTACATGCTACGCTTATTGCAAAGGAAGGCTACATCCTCCAACGAGTGTTCAACTGTGACAAACAGGATTGTTTTGGAAAAAAATGTCCTGGAGGACTTTCATCACCACAGAGAAGAAGCTGCCAGGCCATAAACCCATGAAGGACCATCTGACCCTTGTATTGTGCAAATGCTAGCGGTGACTAAAGTAAAGCCACTGCTAGTGTATCATTCCAAAAATCCTCGAGCCTTTAAGACTTACAAGATTCTTAAAAAAAAACTACAGGTTATGTGGCACACCAATGCTAGGGCAAGGGTTACATGGCAGTTTTTTATTGAATGGGTAAATCTCATCTTTGGTCCTGCAGTAAAGAAATATCTTCAAGAAAATAAACTCCCGATGAAAGCATTATTAATCCTTGATAATGCTCCAGCCACCCACCTGGTCTTGAACATGACATTCTCGATGAGTTCAAATTTGTGAAAGTCCTCTACCTCCCACCCAACACGACTTCAATCTTGCAACCTATGGATCAGCAGGTCATTTCCAACGTTAAAAAACTTTACACAAAGCACTTGTTCCGCAGCTGCTTTAAGGTGACTAAGAATACAATTCTAACCCTTCGAGAGTTTTGGAAAGATAACTACAATATCGTGATATGTTTGCGCATTATTGACTTGGCATGGCAAGAGGTTCCAAGAAGAACCTTAAACTTGGCATGGAAAAAGTTATGGCCTGATGTTGCAGACAGGGACTTCAAAGGATTTGAACCAGAGACCGAGACTGAGGTAGAAGCATTGTAGGAGATTGTGTCCCTCGGAAAGTCGATGGGACTGGAGGTAGATGAGGGTGACGTAAACGAGCTCATCGAGGAACATGAGGAGGAACTCTCAACTGAGGAATTGAAGGAGCTAAAGATGATGCAATATATGGAGCTTCTGCAAGAGATTAGTATTGAGGAGGAGGTAGAGTCGGAGGAAGTGATTTCTACAAGTGAAATTAAAGACATGCTGGCAATATGGGAGATGCTTTCAAGTTTCATTGAAAAGAAACACCCAAAAAAAGTTTCAACTGGTTGTGCTTCAGCACTTTTTTGACACTTGTTTGTCACATTTCCCTAACATTTTAAAAGGCAGACAAAAGCAAACCTCTTTGGATAGATTTTTATTCAAAAGTCCTGCAAGTGAAAGTGCCAAAAGTGCGGCCAAAAAGGCAAAAACAGGTGATGATTAAATGAAAAATACATAATGTTAAGCTTAGGTTAAGTTTAAAGTTAAGAAAGTGCATTCTTTTTACAATTAAGTTTTTGTGGTTTCATTTAAGTAAAGAAAGTGCAGTTTTAGTTTACGTATCTACAGTGCCTGCATCTCTTCCTCCCTCCCTCCTCCTCCGCCATTCACCTCTGTTAGCCACACTCGTCTGTCTCCAAGATAAGAATACAGTACTAAATAACACTTTTTTCTTTTATTTCATATATTTTGTTATGCATTGGTAAAGTATACATGTGTGTTTCTTAATTAAAAACGTCTTTTTTCATAACTTAGGATGGTTTGGGAATGTTTCACAGGGTTAGAACGGATTAAATCTATTTCAGTTATTTTAAATAGGAGAAATTTGTTTGATATATGAGTTGACTGACTTACCAGCTCAGTTACAGAACGAATGAAACTCGTGGCTCAAGGTACCACTGTATAATTCAACAAAGGATTCCCTGCTCAATGCAAAGCATGCCTGAGAGATATGCATATTGAAACATCTAAAAGTGGCTAGTGGGAACAAAAAAGGGCAGTGGGTGAGAAGGGAGATGGGCTGAGATGAGCTACAGAGGCAGCCCTGTGGCGGGGGAGCTCACAGCAGGGCTAAGCCTGGAGAGGGGAGGAAACCAGTTGTGACTGGTGCTCTCTTCAGTTGGGAGGAGTAAAGAGATTCAGTGGGTACTCCTGCAGGTATGAGCAGTATGAGCTGCAGCTGAACCCAGAGACCTGGGAAGGAAACTGTACTGGGCTGCGGCTGCAGTTGTCAGGTGATCAACATTCTAGGCAGGGCCCTACCATCCCACAGTCTTCCAGAGCTATGGAGGAAATTATTTGCAAACCTGAGAATTGGTACTATTGAATCACTTCTTTCCCTGAGCAAAGGGTACACTCTGTGATCAGTCCTAGAGTTGGGCACAGAAGGACTCCATGGAGGTCCAAGGTTGCCATTACTGAGATGACAAAACAAAGAAGCTGGCTGGTTCCCTAGCGCACCTCACCCTAATGCACTGTGGTTATGTCTGGCTGCGGAGGATAATACTGGGGTTTTACAGAGTTAAAAACTTGTGATTCAGCACCACCTATTGGAAAATATTAGAAAGACCTTTTAATAGTAATCTGATAGGTACATACACTCATACAAAGATGCCTAAACAGAGAAGGAACCCATCATATACCATGAATAACCAAGGCAGCAAAGCTCAGAAAGAAAATGAAAAATGTTCAGAAAACATACTTAAAGACATAGAAATATGTGATATAAATGACAGAGAATTCAGGATTGCAGCTCTGAATGAGATGCAAGAAAATACAGACAGGCAATTTCATGCACACAGAATAACTCAACAAGCAAAACAAGTACTTTACCAAAGAGATTGAAACTTTAAAAAAGAACCAAACAAATTATAGAGATGAAGAACTCAATAAAAAGATCAAGAATAAACTAACAAGTACCGGAAATAGACTGGACTCGATGTAGGAAAGGATTAATGATACTGAGAACAGAAATCTATAAAAATAACAGAAGGGAGAAAAGAGACTTGAGTATAAAAAGAATTAAAGAAGTCTATGAGAATTATCTGACTCCATCCAAAACAACAATATAAGAATAATAAGCATACCAAAAGAAGAAGAGAGGGAGAAGGGAACACAGAACATACTTAAAGAAAAGTTTGATGAGAACTTCCCAAGCTTACAATAAGAGCTAGATCCTCGAATCCAAGAGCAAACAGAATATCTAGTAACCTCAAATACAAAGAGGCCTTCTCCAAGGCACATTGTATTAGAACTGTCAATATTAATGACAAAGAATTCTGAAGGCACCCAGGGTAAAGAAGAAAATAACCTATACTGGAAAGTCCGTTAGGTTATTATTGGATCTCTTAGCAGAAACTCTGCAAAACCAGAAGAAAGTGGAAACAAATATTTAAACTACTTAAAGACAGAAATTACCAGCCAAGAATCATATATCCAGCAAAGTTATCCTATAAATATGAAGGAGAAATAAAGACTTTTCTAGACATACAGAAGCTGAGGGAATTTATCACCAGAAAACCTCCATTGCAGGAAGTACTCAAGTGGATTATCCTACCAGAATCAAAGGACAAAAAGTCACAAAACTACGTGTAAGATCACCAACGAAGTTACAGCATAAACAGGGATAATCTGTGACAACAAAACCATGAAAGGGGAGGGGAGAATGATATAAATTCACAAAAAGATGGAGATCAGATGCATTCAAAAGAAGAAGAAAAACTGTATATGAAACTTTCTTTTTCATAAACCTAATAGTAACCACACACACACAATAAAACAAATTGAGACAAATAGCTTAAAAAAGAGGAAACAGAGAAAAGTATGTAATACTACCACACAAAACAATAGAAAAACTAAGAAAAAGAACCAATGGAGGAACAGAGCTACCAGAAAACAAAAGATAAAATAGATGTAGGAAATCCTAATACATAAATAACCACCCTAAGTGTAAATGGACTGAATTCATTAATAAAGAGGTACAAAACAGCAAATTGGATTGAAAAACAAAACCCAACCATATGTTATGTTGTTTTCAAGCAACACATCGAAACTGCAAAAACAAAGTAAGACTCAAATGTAAAGGGTAGAAAATTATTCTCCAAGCAAAAAACTCTACAGTAAAGCAGATGTAGCCATACTTATATCTGATAAAACAGACTTCAAGATAAGAAAGGTAAAAAGAGACAAATATGGACATTTTATAATGATAAAGGGGACACTACATCAAGAACTTGTTAATATATATGCACCCAATTAGGGAGCACGTAAATATATAAAGCAACTACTAACAGAACTTGAAGGAGAAAGAGACAAAAACACAGTCAGCTGGGGACCATAATAGTCCACTGATAGCTCTAGAACAGTAGGGTTTGAGGTACCGAATCCACCAGTTTCATATGCGCATTCACCGAACCCTTCTTTAGTGAAAAATATGATATTTTTTCCAAATTCAAGACATAGGTATATGTTTTTTTACTGGTGCACAAAATGAGCCATGCATGAACATCACCTTGCTCAAAGAACAAAACCAACAAACTGCATGAACTCACAACAAATTACAGTATTACTTTATTCTGGCCTCCGCGGCAGAGGCTTCTTCGAACCCGAGACTGACTCATCAAACCCCTAGGGTTCGACAGAACCCAGGTTAAGAACCACTGCTCTAGAAGGATCATCCATATAAAAATCAATAAAGAAATATAGGCCTTAAATGACACATTAAGCCAAATGTACATAATTGACATTTACAGAGCCTTTCATCCCAGAATATCAGATTACACATTGTTCTCCAGTGCACATAGAACATTCTCAGGGACAGACCATATGCTGGGCCACAAAACTAGCCTCAACAAGTTCAAGACTGAAATTACACCAAGCATATTCTATGACTACAATGCTTTGAAATTAAAATTCAACTCCAAAAAGGAAGGAAGTAAAGAAACCCACATATATGTGGATATTATGCAACATACTACTCAAAAAATGACTGGTTCAATGAAGAAATAAAAGGAGAAAACAAAAGATGTATAGAGAAAAATGAGAATGATAATATGATACACAGAAACTCCTGGGATGCAGTGAAAGTAATAATAAGAGGGAAATTTATAAAATTACAGGTCTATCTCAAGAAACAAGAGAAACCCCAAGTAAACAACCTAACATATCTAAAAGAGCTAAAATAAAAAGGAACAAAAACAACTCAAAGTTAGTAGAAGAAACAAAATAATAAAAATTAGAGAATTGAAATAGAGAAAAGATTATATAAAAAATTAATAAAGAGCTGCGTCTTTGAAATTATTAATAAAATGGACAAACCCTTGATTACACTCACTAAGGAAAAGAAAAAAGACTCATAAACAAAATCTGAAATGAAAGAGAAGTTACCACAGACACTACAGATATACAAAGGATCATACTAGAATACTATGAAAGACTATATGCCACCAAACTCAATAAATTAGAAGAAATGGGTAAGCTCCAAGAAATATATAACCTTCCTAGTCTCAATCATGAAGAATTGGAAAATCTAAAGAGACTAATTAATAAAAAGTGAGGAAATTGAAATGATCAAAAATCTCCCCCCAAAAATGTCCCGGACCAGATAGATGGCTTTAGTGACTTCTACCAAACATTCAAAGAAGATCTGATACCTATCCTCAAACTCTTCCAAAAAGTTGAAGAGGCACTATTTCCTTACACACTTTATGAGGCCAGTGTAACCCTGATACCAAAACCTGACAAGGACAACATAAAAAAAAAAAAACTGTAGACCAATATCTCTGATGAACACAGAGGCAAAAGTCCTAAACAAAATGCTAGCAAATCAAATACAATACTGTACAATAAAAAAAATATATATATTTAGGGAGATGTTGAGGGGAATATGCGGGACGGGGGATGCATTCAGGGCGACACTAGAATCTATGTAAACACAATAAAAAAATAAAATAAACATATACTTTACATGAAAAAAATACATATATATATTTAGATCAAGTGGGGTTCATTCAAGTTGCACAAGCATGGTTCAATATATGCAAACTGATCAATGTCATACACCACATTAACAAAACAAATGATAAAAATCATATCAATCGATGCAGAAAAAGCACTTGATAAGATACAACATCCATTTATGATTAAAACAAGCATATTCTATGACCATAATGCTTTGGATAAAATGGGTATAGAAAGAAAGCTCCTCAACATAATAAAGGTCATTTATGACAAACCCTCAGCCAATATCATACTCAATGGTGAAAAACAGAAAGATTTTCCTTTAAAATCAGGAACAAGACAAGAGTCCACTCTCACAACTCTTCACATAGTTCTGGAAGTCCTAGCCAGAGCAATCAGGCAGGAGAAAGAAATAAAAGGCATTCAAATTGGGAAAGAAGAAGCGTCACTTTTTGTAGATTATATGATTCTGTATATGGAAAACCCTAAAGACGCCACCAAAAAACTACTAGAAACAATAAACAAATATAGTAATATTGCAGGATACAAAATCAATGTACAGCCTGACCTGTGGTGGCGCAGTGGATAAAGCGATGCCCTGGAATGCTGAGGTCACCAGTTCAAAACCCTAGACTTGCCTGGTCAAGGCATATATGGGAGTTGATGCTTGCTCCTTCCCCCCTTTTCTCTCTCCCCCTCCTTAAAATGAATAAAAGAAATAAAATAAAAAAACAAGAAAGCAAAATCAATGTACAAAAATCCACTGCTTTCCTATATACTAACAATAAAACTTCAGAAAAAGAAATGAAAAAAACAAAAACAATTTTTGCAACTGCAACCAAAAAAATATAATTCCTAGGAATAAATGTAACAAAGAATGTAAAGGACCTGTATAGTGAAAACTACAAAACATTATTAAGAGAAACTGAAAAAGGACACAATGAAATGGGGAGATAATCTGTGTTCATGGATTGGAAGAATCAACATAGATAAATTGGCCATATTATTAAAAGCAATATACAGATTTAATTCAATACTCACCAAATCCCAATGGCATTTTTTAAAGAAATAAAGATCATCAGATTTGTATAGAACCACAAAAGACTCCAAATAGCCAAAGCAATCCTAAGAAAAATGCATGAAGCCGGAGGTATCACATTATCTTACTTCAAATTATACTACAGAGCTATAATAATCAAAACAGCATGGTATTGGCAGAAAAACAGGCACAGACCAATGGAATAGAATTGAGAGCCCTGGAAATAAAACCACATGTATATGGCCAAATAATTTTTTTTTTTTTAATTTTATTCATTTTAGAGAGGAGACAGAGAGAGAGAGAGAGAGAGAGAGAGAGAGAGAGAAGGGGGGAGGAGCTGGAAGCATCAACTCCCATATGTGCCTTGACCAGACCAGTGCAGGGTCTTGAACTGGCGACCTCAGTGTTCCCAGGTTGATGCTCCATCCACTGCACCACCACAGGTCAGGCTATGGCCAAATAATTTTTGACAAAGCCAAAAACACACAATGTGAACAAGAAACCCTCTCTTCACTTAATGGTGCTGGGAAAATTGGAAAGCCACATGCAAAAGAATGAAAGTAGAATACAGTTTGTCCCTGTATAAAAAAATTCTTAACTATAAGATCTAAAACAACAAATTACATAAAAGCAAACATACGTACTAAACTTATGGACCTTGATTATAGAGAACATTTTATGAATTTGACCCCAAAGGCAAGGAAAAGGAAAATAAAGGAATGGGACTATATCAAACTAGAAAGTTCTGTATATTATCAAACTAAAATGTTCTGTACAGCAAAAGAAAACGCCAACAAAACAAAAAGGCAACCAACTGAATGGGAGATGATATTTGCAAACAACTCCGAGAAGGGGTTCCAAAACATATACAGAACTCATACAACTCAACACCAGACAATCCAATTAAAAAATGGGCAGAAGATCTGAACAGACCCCTCTCCCAAGAAGACATACAAATGGCCAATAGATATATGAAAAGTTGTTAAACTTCACTAGCAATGCAAATCAAACCTACAATGAAATACCACCACTTCACGCCTGTTAGATGGCTATAATCATCAAGACAGTTATTAAGTGTTCAAGAGGTTGTGGAGAAAAAGGAACCCGCATGCACTGCGGGTGGAAAGTAAACTGGTACAGCCACTATGGAAAACATTAGGGTGGTTCCTCAAAACATTAAGAATAGTTACCATATGACCCAGCAACCCCTCTTCTGGGTATCTACCCAAAAAACTTGAAAAAATATATTTTTTGCAGATATATGCACTCCTATGTTCAGTGCATCATTATTCATGGTGGCCAAGACATGGAGACAACCAAAGTGTCCTTCAACAGAGGATTGGATAAAGAAGATGTGGTACATATATACTATGGACTACTACTCAGCCATTAGAAAAGATGAAATACTGCCATTATGACAACATGGATAAACTTTAAGAAGATTATGCTAAGCAAAATCAGTCAGAAAAAGTTAAGAACAATATGATTTCACTCACATATTGGATATAAAACCAAAACACACAGACAACAGTATGGTGGTTACCAGAGAACGTGGGTGGGGGGAGTAAAAGGTTAAAGGGCCAAATATATTGTGACAGATGATGGTTTTACTTTGGGTAGTGGGCACAAAATACAAAATGCAGGGCACAGATCATGCAACAGAGAAATATATACTTGAGGTTCTGGCCGGTTGGTTCAGTGGTAGAACGTCAGCCTGGTGTGTGTAAGTCCCGGGTTCAATCCCTGGTCAGGGCACACAGGAGAAGCACCCATCTGCTTCTCTACCCTTCCGACCCTCCTTCCCTTCTGTCTTTCTCTTCCCCTCCAGCTAAAGCTCCACTGGAGCAAAGCTGGCCCGGGTGCTGAGGACAGTTCCATGGCCTCTGCCTCAGGCACTAGAATGGCTCCAGCTGCAGGGGAGCAACGCCCCAGATGGGCAGAGCATTGCCCCCTGGTGGGCATGCCCAGTGAATCCCCGTCAGGCACATGTAGGAGTCTGTCTGACTGCCTCCCCACTTCTAATTTTGGAAAAATACACACACACACACAAAAGAAATATATACTTGAAACCTATATGGTTCTGTTGACCAATGTTACCCAAATAAATATAATAAAAATAAAATCTCAGGGATGACTGAAAACCATATATATTTAAAAATGAATTAAAAAATTCTGGAATATTCTAAGAATTTCTAAACAGGAAAATAAGAGTGGCAGTAGCCCACATTTTCCTTGAAGTTGGAATAGGAAGTATGGAGAAAAGGGGGCACTAGATAATCATTTAAACAATATTTTTGTTGGGGAGGTGCTCACACTTCTATGTGCCATGATCTGTTTTAAATGTTACAATATAGCAGTGAATCAATTCTACTTTCAGGATGCTCATGTTCTAATGGAGTCGATAACAAGGAAGCAAAAACATATCAGATGGTGTCAAGTGCTAAGAAAAATAAAGCAGGGAAAGGAAACACAGAGGACAGGAAGGTGCTATTTTAGGTGGAGTCACCAGTGAGCATTCTTTGTTAAGATGACCCTTAAACAGATACTCAATGACTGAAGTAGTTGGTGAGCCAGGCAGAGGAAGCAGCATGTGCAAAGGCCTTGGCAGGAGCCTGCCTGGCACAGCTGACATGCCACAAAGAAGCCACTCTGGCTGGATAGGAGAGCCAAGGGTCAGGGAGAGATGAACTCAAAGAGGCTGCAGGGCCCAGACCACACGGTTATGAGGACCATGGTAAGGACTATGGACTGCACACTTGATGAGAAGGGAAGTCACTCTGAGAAGGAGAAACACAATTTGACTTACAGTTTAAAAGAATCAGTTTGGTGCACAAAAGACCTTTAAGCGGTAAAGGGTAGAAGCAGAAAGACTAGTTAGAAGGCTAGTAATTTGATTCAGGCTCCAGATGGCTTTGGGCAAAATAAAAGAAGTGGCAAGATACATTTAAAAGGTGAAGAAAACTGTTCTCATTGGTTCTTTTAATACTTTTAAAAATTGAGATGTAACTCATACATTTTTAGAATGACTACTTTAAAGAAGCACACAATTCAGTGGTTTTAATATGGCTTCTTTAACTTTTGGAGTGAAAATGTTTAAAAAGAATTTTTGCTAAGTGGCACCTGGATACTTTGAGGTTGCAGTTAGGCTAGTGTCAGGCTGGCCCTGAATACATCTTCAACTTAATTTCATTAATGGACCAAGTATTTTGTACACTCATAAAACGTTTACAGTTGTGTGAAAAACAATACTTAGATGAAAACAATTATTAATAAAAAATTTAAACATTCCTAAACTTGTACATTCTAACTATTATTTTTAAAAGGTAATGTCAAATACATTTTGTCTGAAACTTTATTCTCATTTGTAAGGGGCTTGGACTGTACAATCCCTAGTTTTTTATGATGACTCTAACATGAGATATATTTTAAAATTACTTACTGTTTGCAGTGTACACCAAAGTCCTCTATTTTATTAAGTGGGATAGTCTGGTACTCAGAAGGTCCTTCATCAGGAGGTTTGTAGCCCTAAACAACAATAATAAAGCAACCCAGAGAAAAAAATGTATGTTTTATATGCAGCTTTCGATTTATAGAAACATTAATTTTGGGGAGCCAAATATTTAATATAAACATTGTATGTGTATTGCTTATATCCTCCCTCAACTCCATTTTGGTGGCTGAAGACTGGATTTGCCTTGTATTCATTTTTCTTGTTCTTCAGTGATGTACACTTGTGCTAATATCTATTTTAGATTTCAGGGAAAGAAACAGATGTATTTAACTTGTTTTTCCAGCCCCTGTTAGAATGCCATGGGCATTTATATTCTATTAACAAATGAAGACTGCTTTTCTAATAAAGTAACTACATGAGCACAGATGTATTGTCTTCTGCTAAGGACAATTGGACTGCTATTTTGTAAATATTATTAAATTATTTTAGGACAAAACAAGATACTAACTACATATAACACATCTCTAAAAATAAGTCAAATATTTGGACTTTAAGAAGTTATATGGATGTATAATTTTAAAAATTACCTTTGGGTATGTCCTAAAAGCTCCAAGATTCACTTTCCCTGCTGATATTGTTCTTGTTGGGTCAATCTACAAGAAAAATATATTTAATATCTAATAATTATTAAGTAATTATATACTTCAATTTGTTTAAACATTGTAAACCTAGAAATACATATATACATATAACACTGTACATACATTTAATAATTAAAATAACCAAACAAGAAAAAATAACCAAACTAAAAATTCATGTAAGTTCAATAAAGTGGTAAGTACAGAAATATCTCATAGTTAATAGAGATGAGCTCTATAGTTATTATACTATTTAAGAATATTACTTAAAGATTTGCTCCTCTTTTTCAAAAATGTTTCTTTTACTAGATGAACAATTTCTATCTTCCTCATAGTAGCCTGGATCGCATCTAAAACTCTGAACATAGTAAGAGCTGCTCTAGTGATTCCTGATTTACTCAATCAACACTGAATGTCTACTGTATGCCAGGAACCAACACACAGGTGCTGTGATCACCCTCACCTTACAGAGTGGGAGAAGAGACACAAACAGGTTAAGTAATTTGTTCAAAGTCTCAATTTCTAAGGGTTAGAATACAAAGCTAGGTAGACTGACGCCAGAGACTTGCTCTTACTATACAAATTTTACTTCTTGGTATACTTTCTTTAGTAATCTTTGTGAAGGACTTAATTAAATCTGGTTGTGAAAACACTTACCACCACTGCTACGAATGGCTCCTGGAACTGCTGATTGAGCATCTGAGTACTAACATCAATCCCAGAAAGCCAGCAGCCATAGCCAGGGTGGCTATGATACCAGCCAATTGCATTTTCAAGGCGGCCAACCTAACAAATATAGAGAGCAGGGGAGCTTGAGGTTCCTGTTTAGAGACACTTATTTGTCTGTTTACAAAGCGATATACTAAAATAATAGAATATGCTGCTTTTAAGTAAAAAAAAAAAAGCCTGACCAGGCGGTGGTGCAGTGGATAGAGCGTTGGACTGGGATGTGGAGGACCCAGATTCGAGTCCCTGAGGTCGCCAGCTTGAGCGCAGGCTCATCTGGTTTGAGCAAAAGCTCACCAGCTTGGACCCAAGGTCGCTGGCTCCAGCAAGGGGTTGCTCGGTCTGCTGAAGGCCCGCGGTCAAGGTACATGTGAGAAAGCAATCAATGAACAACTAAGGAGTCGCAATGAAAAACTGATGATTGATGCTTCTCGTCTCTCTCCATTCCTGTCTGTCTGTCCCTATCTATCCCTCTCTCTGACTCTCTCTTTGACCCTGTAAAAAAATTAAAAAAAAGTAAAAAAAAATAAGAAAAGATATTTTGAATAGATAATACATGTCCAAAGCAGAAAAGTAACAGGTTCAGATATTATTCAGTCTCCTTCCTACCTCGTTACCCTCAACTATCATTTCTCAGCTCAGATATTACCACTATACCCAGCTGCACACATACCTATCTTCCAGGGATATTCTTTGCATATATGTAGATTTACAAAAAAACACGGCATACCACATACAGTGTTCTACACTTTGCTTTTCATTTAAAATATTTGAGAGTTTGTTTCATATTAGTAAATATATAACCTCTTTTTTACTTTCAATTTTTTTAAAGGCTGGTTAGTAGTTCATTATATGGCTATAACATATCAGTTTTATACTCAGTAACATTTAGGTTATTTCCAGATTTTTGGTTTTAAACATACATGTGATAGTGGGTGTAAAAAATTTTAAAAATTTTTATAAAAAATATTTTATTGAAATATAACTGACATAACACTATATTAGTTCAGGTGTACAACATAATGATTTGATATGTATATATTGCAATAGGATCACAATGTGTTAATTAACATCCATCACCACACATAGATAGAATGTTTTTCTTCTGATAACTACTCTTCAATGAGATTTTTTTAAAAAAATTCATGCTAATCTCATATACATTTTATATAGAAATTATTGAAAATAACTTAAAATATAAACTTTTTTTTAAATGTTTTTTTTTTAAATTTCTTTTTATTTTATTCATTTTAGAGAGGAGACACAGAGTCAGAGAGTGAGAGAGAGAAAGAGAAAGAGAAAGAGAGAAAGGGGGGAGGAGCTGGAAGCATCAACTCCCATATGTGCCTTGACCAGACCAGTGCAGGGTTTTGAACTGGCAACCTCAGTGTGCCCAGGTCGACACTTTTATCCACTGCGCCACCACAGGTCAGGCCTTAAAATATAAACTTTAATGTAAAGAGGATAGCTTTAAGTTTTAGCAAGTCAAAAGTCACTATGAGGTTCTTCTAACTTGAAGTAACTAAACTTTAAGGAACAACACTGTTACCTGTTTGGCGTTTTCTATATATGCAGCCATGTACTCATACGCAGCAGCTTGAGCATTTACTCGGGTTTCAGTGCCCTCTACTGGCAAAGCAAAACTGTCCATAATGATCATCGTTTCACCATCCACCTTTCCCAGCATCAAGCCCATCACTTCCAAGTTGCCTCCGGATCTGGCATGCATCACCATTTTCAGTAGAGCCAATGCTGAGATTTTGCAGTACTTAAAGTAATGGTGACTACAAAACAAAGCAGAGTGTAATTAACTTTCTTATGTAAAGTACAATTTCAAAAGAGTTTGTGTGAAGATAATGAGCCAGTACTGAAGGAATTTACAGTGGTAGAACAGGGAGAAAATGTAGAATGTGGGAAAGAAAAACGAAGTAGAAAAGGGCAGATTCTGCAGGGGGATAGAAATGATAAACATGTCACAGTCCTGCCAAGTATTTCCCCTTGGGAGAAGGGAAGAGTGTGAAATAGTTTTTAGAATATACTATTTAAGTAGAAAAGAGGTAACTATATGGCCAATTCAATAGATATTTTTTCTCAATTATTTTTGGAATCATCAAATCTCTGATTAATTTTGGTTGGATGGTTGTGCCTAACCCTTCTTAGGCCTAACCTTTGGGGTGGTGGTTAAAAGTGGGCTCTGACCACTATCCACCTAAGTTTGAATCCATGCACTGCCAAGTCCTAGCTGTATTCTTGAGATAACCACTTAATATCTGTGCCTCAGTTTCCTCATCAGTAGTGATATATTTCAGAGTTGTAAGAAGAAAATAACTAAATGAAAAAATGCATATAAAGTACTTAGCTTAATAACCGACATGTACTAAACTTCTCTTTGTGGTATTAGCCTCAAAATTAAAAATGTAGCCCTAACATATCATTATATCTACTATAAAATTATTTCAAAGTTTGCCATCTGTGAGTGTGACTAAACTACTCAAATAAAATTACATTTTCTATCTCACTGATATAGCTCAAGACAGCTAAGATGAATACAATTAGAGCCACAATAGAACCGTGAGACAAGCTGGGCAGTTTCTAAATATTTAATAGGCTACATCAACCTAGAATGCATAGCTTACTATAGAAGTAAGCAACCAGGCAAACTAGTCTGTATAGAGTGGTTAGTCAATATCTCTGAGCAGCCTTTTTAAGATGTCTGCCCACAGAGTTCAATCAGAAATTGAAGACATGGAGACCTAACCTTGGGAGTCAAGACCTGAATTTAAATCTTGGCTCCTCCATTCACTGAGGAAAAGAAAAACAAAATACAGTTATTGAGCTCCCGTCACACACATTCTAGATTCTCTTTATACATATATTACCTCATCTTATCTTCGTAACATCACTAATAGGTCTTATTTTCATTTTATAGATAAAAATAGTGAAGACGGACAAGTAAAGTTTCTAGGGTCAATCAACTACTTAGTGACAGTAGTGAGATTTGATCTTAAGAGTTTCTTTTTGCCTTTGTGATCATGAAGTAAATTACCTATTGTATTTGCTTGTTTTCTTACCAAAATAAAAATACAGTCCTGGGTTGTCTGAGGATTAAATGACATCTGGAAACTTATAGCTTAGTGCTCAGCCCACATTAAGTCCTCCATAAACATTGCTAGATCTGAATACTGACAGTTAAAACTTGCCTTGAAAAAAAACAAAACAAAACAAACAGCTGTGAGACAAAATATGGTTTTTGTTTTTGACCACCGCTCTCCTTTCTATCTCTTCATTAGAGAGACTGCTTTTTCCTCTTTACCTAACAAGATCTGCGCTCTCAGGTAAAGAATCCTCAACTTGTCATCACTCCCAAGGACACAGGGATTTGCTAAGTACCAAAAAGCCTTAAAAACTATCGATATAATTTCTAGTGTCTGTGAACTGGTGGAGTAACATTTTGGGAGACTGGGTAGAGCCTCGTGCGTTTCTGAAATAATTAACAGCAATAAAAAAAACCGAGTCTAGATGTCTAAAGGGTGACTCATAGTTGGAGACCCTTGGGCTGGCTCAATTTCTGAAGACTGCGGCAGTCTCTACAGTCTGGGGTCAGGTGAAGGTCCTATGTATATCGACATAGGGTTCAAGGCAGAGTGTGTGGCATATATGTATATATTACAAGACGGATACTGAGAAGTGACGCCCCAAGTCACCGCCTGTCGCCTTCCTCTCCCATCCTCCAGAGTGAAACGTGTTAAAGACACAGAAAGGGAAGACGAAGAAAGCCCCTGTGGAGCGGCGTAGGCTCTTCTTGTGGGGATAAAAGACCAACAACATTTCTCAGGTGCATCCTCTTTCTCCTCCCTGCTCAGGAACAATCAAGCTACCCGCCCCCTTCAACTCCCACTCCCCTTGGGTGTCCTGAATTCCTGCCACCCCTTCCCTCCCCTGCGTCTTGCCAGGGACCTCCTCACTCCTTAGTCCAGGGCTTCGCTGCCAGGATTTCTTGCTGCTGTTTCTTGTCATATTTGTAGATTTCGTCGATGCTTTGGGCTTCCTGCATATTGTTGGCCAATTCCCAGGTTTTCTGGGCCATACAACTCCCTGATGCCGCCATCTTCATGAATTCGAGAAGCTACCGCCTCCACAGTCAAGACGCAACTTTACCTCTACCTCGCTGGATTTTCGGGCGTGGGCTTGGGACCCCGCACCCAGGGTGCAAACTCGCACTAGCCTCTCGAGGCGGCCATGACACCTAGAACCGGAGGTGAAGTTGGTGCAGACCATTCTGGCGTGGCGGGGGCTCTTCCAAGATGCGACGATATAAGCAGTACTTATATAATAGTTAGGGACAGAGGAATCCTCATGTGTTTTAGGGGAGAACATATTATCTTGGGAAATTATATGTGTGAATTAGGACAAACAGTGGTGGGGTAAGAAAATGGTATAGCCTTTTGCCCCGGAAGAAGGGCATGTTAACGGTATGCCCAAGACTGGAATTGTCCTTCTTTGTTCATACTGCGCAGGCTCAGCCTCCGCCATATTAAAGCGGGTAGCTCTCTAAGCGGGGGTTGAGGCGGAAAACTTGTTTTTATGCAGGTGTAGGTGCTTTAAATTCAATGAAATTGCTGAAAGATAAAAAAATAAGGATGCAGAAAAACTGACATGTAAGTGGTTTTGGGTGCCAGTTGAAAAATAAACATGGCATCCTAATTTACTTACGACGACCGTGTAAACCCTGCGTGCTAGTGGTGGTCCGGCACCAGGCGTCCTCCAGGGTCCCGACGAGGGACTGGAAACTCGTGGACGTGTAAACGTGCATATAGCTTACTAGGGTTCTGAAAATGTCCAGTGTCCAGTTCTTACAGTAGCTTTCCGCTTAATTTTCAGCATTGCTCCGCGAAACCACCCCTGTCCCCGAGACCCAGTTAATTTCAAGTTTGTTTTCTTCCAACAGTTGATACGATGATTACTGTATTTTTTGCTTGTTTTACGTATTTTCTAACTCTTCCCCCGCTCCGCACTAGATTCTAAATTCTAAATCACGAGGACCAGGTTTGTGTTTCTTGCTTTATCCCTAACTACCAGATGGACCACAAGCATTTTTGCTTGGGGCGGGAGTGGAAGAAAGGGGGAGGTGGCACCTTATACGGTGCCTGGCATATAGTTAAAATAAAAACGTTACAATGATCGAATTCACATCCTGCCGAAGGTTTTGATAGACTTCGAATGAAAGAAAATGTATCTTTAAAACCCTCTTACAAAGTAATTTAGGACAAAAGACTCTTAATTGTACTTTCCGTGGAAGCCCTTTTCTAGTGGAACCGGTAGCACATTGCCACTCAGTATAAGGGGCGAACTGAAATTGGTAGTAAAAGCCCAGGACAAAACTTGACCAGATTCCTAGAAGAGTAAGTTAATGCCCTGTAACGGTATGCCTACAGTGTTTTTCACTGCCATCCCTCACCTTTTTTCTTCCCAGGCTCTGACTCTGTTCCCA
The DNA here is from genome assembly GCA_037038555.1 of Rhynchonycteris naso. Lineage (NCBI taxonomy): Eukaryota > Metazoa > Chordata > Mammalia > Chiroptera > Emballonuridae > Rhynchonycteris > Rhynchonycteris naso. The sequence goes on along the minus strand of CM072998.1, from coordinate 226,054,593 downwards.
GGCCAGCTGGGACTTGGAGGATTTGGAGGGGGCTGGAATCGATTTAGCTTGGGAGAGAGCTCCTCGGTTTAACAGCCCCCAGACGGAGCACCAAGCCTAGGTGAGAGAGAACCCTGCGAGCCGCCTGGCGGCTGTGCGGCCTCCGGGCCGGCAGGGGGTGCCCCCCCACCTCGCTGCCTTCCCCCGAGTTCCCAGTGGGGGCGGGGCCGCGCTCGGCGGTTGGTGAAAGGCGGGTGGAGGGTTCGGCCTAAGAGGCGGAGCCCGCGACAGGCGGTCATCGCCGCCTCCTCCGACAGTGAAGAACTTCGCAGAGGGTTGTGCGTCTCCCCGGACGCGGGCCCGCTCTCCCGAGTAAGCGTTAGCCAGCCTCGGGCTGGGAGGAGGCCTGGCGGAATGCGGCGGGAAGGGGAGGTTCCCAAGGCGGGTGAGGTCTCGCGGCTGCCGGGCTGGCGGCGGTGTCGGGGTTACAGGGTCGGTGGGCCGGGTCCTCTGCGGGGGAAAGTCTCGCGGTGCCGGGTTAGCGGTGGTGGCCCACGTGGTTTCGCAGCAGGGCCGAAGGCAGCGCCTGGCATCCGGGCTGGGGGCTTCCAGTAGGTGGGAGCCTCGCCGGGGTGCTGTGTCCTCGTTCGGCTGTCTGGACGCGCCGGGCTCGGCAGGCACCGCCACCTGCGGTGCAGTGGAAACCCGGTTGCCTGACGACGCGATGACGCTTACTTACAGGAGGCCGCCACCCACGACGACCAGAGACAGCGGTGCCTTTGCTTCCTGGCGCCGTCCCTGCCCAACAGCCGGGTCCGCTAAGCCTCCCCGGTGCTGGTTAAATGTTAACGCGTCTTGAGTTCTTTGTGCTCACGGCCCGGTTCCCAGTGCTTTGCTTTGCAAGTAAAATTTATTTAATCATCACCGCCCCGTGAGGTCGGTGCAGTTATGGTCCTGAACCTACCTAGCTCCTTGAGCGTGAACCTCTTCCAGGTGCCTTGATTTTAGGATTGTTGTGTGGGATTTGAATCCACTATTCAGTGATAGCCATGGGACTCATCTTTTGAGAGAGGCTGGCTCTCAAAATTACGGGGTTAAGTTTAGCTTGGATTTCCCAAGCTAAAGTAAACCATCATCTAGTTTACAAACACCTTGGAAAATGCAAGAGTCTAATAGCAACCACCATGAGTTTGTAAAAAGATAAGTTATCCTCAGAGAGGCCCTATTGTAAGTGAAAGACTGGCTTGTTATGTTGACAAACTAAAAAGGAGTCCCATGGAAACCAGCAAGATGCTGATTTCTTCCCCCTCCCTATCATTCTTTTCCGTAGGAGAACACTGACTCTGGTGGTTACTTATCTATGGAAATGTTCACTGAGGATGAACTTTTGGGTCTCCTGCAGTAACAGGTGACCTTCTGGAAGGGAGCAGGTGCTTTTAGATAGGGTGAATTGAAACAGATGCTTTCAGTATGATTTTTCTCAAATGAAGTTTTCAGAGGAATGTTATTTAACTATTACACAAACATTGAGCAGATTTTGAGTTACCTTTTTTAACATTATTCTGACTGCTTTCCTGAGTGGGAGACAAAGTTTGGGCAAGTGTTTGGCAATTTTGCATTACCCATAGGCTAATTTATGCTACTGTCCTTGGTCATCATTAATGATGTACTAACAGCTGCTAACAGACTTAATAGTGCTTTGTATACAGGAATCAGGAATAACCTTGGAGATATTGTGGGTTTGGTTCCAGACACAAAGCTAGTCCTTTTTTATTGTTTTATTTTTTGCAGTTGGAGGGTCTTGCTTTCAATTTGTCAGAAATGCATTATCTGTGAAGTGCAATAAAATGAAGCATAATACAGTGAGGTGTGCCTGTATTCACTCTATATATATCCTGACCCCTAACCTCCCTCTGCCCCCAGCAACATGGTGTTTACTTCTTAGCAACATTTAGAGGAACTTGTTAATATTTGGGTGTGCCCATAGAAGTAAGTTGCTCATTGCTGGGAAAGAAAGTTGAGCACCTTTCACTTGGTGGAAAGATCTCTGGATGGGAAGGGTGGGTGAGAAACAGTGTATTGGTTCACCTCACTCCTCCCTGTCTTCTGAGGCTTACACAGACTCTTTCCTGCAACCTATCCTATACCCATATGTTACCACTCCCTGATATTCTGTCTTCAGTTCTGTTCTTCTATGCTAGCTCTTATGTAGTTTTAATGATCATGTAAAAACAAAACAAGAAATCTGCTACATCTTTTCTTCTAGCCTGGGCTAAATTCCAGACACATTCAAATAGTTATTTCTCTCTTTCTTTTTGACAGAGACAGAGAGAGGGACAGATAGGGACAGACAGGAAAGAGGGAGAGAGATGAAAAGAATCAATTCTTCGTTGTGGTCCCTTAGTTGTTCATTGATTGGTTTCTCATATGTGCCTTGACTGGAGGGGAAGGAGGGGCTACAGCAGACCGAGTGACCCCTTGCTCAAGTCAGCGAGCGACCTTGGGTTCAAGCTGATGAGCCTTGCTCAAGCCAGATGAACCCGCGCTCAAGCCAGTGACCTTGGGGTTTTGAATCTGGATTCTCACCGCCTGGTCACACCAAATAGTTTTCTTGATAACTCCACTGGATCATTTATGAGTACTTCACATTGAGTCTCTAAATTCCCATCTATTGTAGCTAGACTGAGCCACTGTGACAGGTGGCATTATCTTTTCCAAATTGGAGGGCAAGGATTATATTGTACACTTTCATCTCCTAGCATCTAGAATCTTAAAGCCCTCTTTTAGGAGGGGCATTATTTTCCATTCCTCATGCTTCCTCAGTGAGGAGGAAATTTGCACTTTACTCAGGAGGTGAAAAGATGGGAGCAACATTTTTCCCTTTGTGATTGATGAAACTGGGAGAAGGATTTGGACATACTCAGTTATTTCTGGGTCCTCTCTGTTTTTCAGATGTGCCTAAGCTTAGCAGAATGAATATTTTCTGGTTTGCTTATGTTTCTAGCTGTATGATAAGGTAGAGAGGCCTCAGTTTAAGATTTAGAGATGTTGATTTAGATTATGATAACCAAATATCGGTTATTGGTGATTTAAATCACAGTGTACTTTGGAGGCTTTTAATATAAAGGCAGGTACTGATATATACAAAGGCTGTGAAAATATCGCAAGAATTAGTAAAACAGCTGTGATTTATTGATTTCTGAGTGTCAGGTGTGCTATACAATTTATATGCTTTGTTTTGTTTTTTCTTCATAACAACTCTGGAGTTATTTTCATTTTACAGAAGAGGAAACTGAGGGATAAGAGGTTAAGGAACATATTTAATCCAATCACATACTGGAAAACTTTATCATCTGTATACCATGTGCACAGCTGTTGGGGAAAAATACTGGTAATATTTTGAAAAATGTTGTAATTTTACATTGTAGGATGAAGAAAGATAATCCCATTTAGGTTTCTTTCAACTGATCTTTCTTGTAACTTCGTCTTTAAATTATAAATATCCTTACTCTATTTTGTACTTAGGCTGTACCCATTAACTCAGTCTTTTTCTGAATCACTAATTTTTGAATAATTTTGCGATTGAAATTGTTTTATGTAAGTTATCACATGCTTTTAGAAGTAAGAAAGAAAGTAGACATGACTGCTGGAAGCTGGTTGCACTGTCATCAGGCCTTCGTGTTGCTAGAAACTGGCCTGACCATACTAGGCTTGGTGTTCTGTTGAAGATAAACAATTGCACAGAACATCTACATCAGACTGAGGCTGCTTTGTGTCTGTGATGGATCAAGATAAAAACAAGACCACCCATAATCACATCCACATGCAGATAAGACATGACTGTTGTCCAAGCGACAAAATGCCAGTCATCCCCTCCCCCACTAATATGACTGACTGCTGCCTCAACCAGTGAACAGCTTTAGCCTCATGCTGTAGAGATTTTACTAAGATGTCCAATCATGAATTACCCTCACACTCTGACAGCATTAAATCCAGAGCAAAGTTCTATTTCCTTAAATCCTCCTCCAAATCATCTAACACAGTCCTAAATCCTGTCTTTTGTTTTTATTTTTTAGAGAGAGGAAGGGAGAAAGAGAGAAACATCAATTTGTTGTTCCACTTATTTGTGCATTTATTGGTTGATTCTTTTTTTTTTTTTAGTTCTTTTTATTTATTCATTTTAGAGAGGATACACACAGAGAGAGAGAGAGAGAGAGAAAGAGAGAGAGAGAGAGAGAGAGAGAGAAAGGGGGGAGGAGCTAGAAGCATCAACTCCCATATGTGCCTTGACCAGACCAGTGCAGGGTTTTGAACTGGCGACCTCAGTGTTCCCAGGTCAACGCTTTATCCACCGCGCCACCACAGGTCAGGCTTGGTTGATTCTTGTATGTGCCCTGACTGGGGATTGAACCCACTACCTTGGCATATCGGAATGATGTTCCAACTAACTGAGCTACCTAGCTAGGGCTATCCTGTAAGTCTTATCTAACACTGTCTTACTAAAGTATTTCTCCATGGTGGGTATCAAGGATGCATCTCTTGATGCAATGAGTAATAAACCCAACTTGTTTAACGATAGTAGTGTTCCTTGTCTGGAGACATTTCCAGGAGAAAGCTTATTAGTATCTTTGACTTTTCAGTGTAATAGTAGAGATATACTCTAATCAGATTAGACAATAGAACAAAATTAGAAATGATCAAACATAAACTTTCATCTGACTCACATCCATTGTTTAGAAATGTGTATTGTTACTATGGTTACTGTTGTATAAAATCAGTTTTAGAATTTATAATTGCCTGACCAGGCAGTGGCGCAGTGGATAGAGTGTCGGACTGGGATGCGGAAGACCCAGGTTTGAGACCCCGAGCTCGTCAGCTTGAGCACGGGCCCATCTGGCTTGAGCAAAAGCTCATCAGCTTGGACCCAAGGTCTCTGGCTCCAGCAAGGGGTTGCTCAGTCTGCTGAAGGCCCGCGGTCAAGGCACATGTGAGAAAGCAATCAATGAACAACTAAGGTGTCGCAACAAAAAACTGATGATTGATGCTTCTCATCTCTCTCCATTCCTGTCTGTCTCTATCCATCCCTCTCTCTGACTCTCTCTCTGTCCCTGTAAAAAAAAAAAAAAAAAAAAAAAAAGTTCTTTTTAAAAAAGAATTTATAATTGATGTTAAGTTATAGTCAAGGAAAATTTAAGTATCTGTAGAAAGAGAGCTTTCAAAGTCTGGCTAAACAAGTAATAATAATTGTTAACAGAATTATGTGAGTGCCTTAAGAGTTGAAAGAGTCTTGTTAGTTTTTTTTAGATTTAAGACTTTTCTGCTTGAATTATGTACAGATCCCTGTAAGCACAGTCTGTGTGTGTGTGTTTGTGTATATGTGTATAAATAAAACCTCATCGTTATCTTTTATTTCTATTAGACAAAATCTAAATCTTTAGGAAAATTTGGCGATTTTATTTTATTTTTGCATGAAAACTACTGTTTGGTATTGAGCTGTTTTGAGTTTTTTTTTTTTTTACTAGGAAAAATCTTTTGTGATGAATAGCAAGTTAAAAATGGATAAATATATTAACTTTTGTTGGCTTGGAATATATTTTGCTATAGCCATATTATAAAACCTGTGTTCCTTTTGGAAGTAAATAATAGAATAAAGTTCATATTCTGTACTACTTAACTGATACAAGTTGCAACATATTTCTTTTGGATAAAGCTTGCTTTTATGCACTTTTACAAATTATTATTATCCTCCAAACATTAAATTCAGTGGATGCTTTTAAAAACTCTTTTCTTTTAAAAAATTTTTTTTCAAAAATTTATTTATTGATTTTATAGAGAGAGGAGGGGAGAGAACAAGAAGTAGCAAATTATAGTTGCTTCACTTTAGTTGTTCATTGATTACTTGTTGTATGTGCCTTGACCCGGCAAGCCCAAGGTTTTGAACCAGCGACCTCAGCAGTCCAAGTCAATGCCCTATCCACTGCGTCACCACAGGTCAGGCAAAAAAAAACTCTCTTTTGACATTGCGGAAAGTTCTTTGTCATATTTCTTTTTCTCCACAACTTATTCTGACTTGCCTTTCTTTATATCCTTCTTTTAATTACTCATTCTTTGTATTTTTCTAGTTTAATTCTGTCAACCCCCTTAAGGAAACACTGCCAGCATTTAGTTCTGGCTCATTGCCGCCACTCCCCACAGCTTCAACTATTATCTTTAAAATTAACTCTTAAATAAACATATCTAATGTGGTCCATTTACTTGAATTTGAGTCTGCAGTTTCTAACCATTTGCTGGAAATTTCCATTAGCATGTTTTACTAGCTCCAGATTAACAATCTAAACCAAACCTTTCCAAAGCAGCCAGCTTCTCCTGACTTATTTCTAACCAGTATTCCTTCCACATTTAGTTTCTAGGACTTAACGTTTTGGTAATCAGTGGTTCCTTTCTTGCTACATATACAGTTAGTCACTAAGTTACAAGATTTTTTTTTTTTTTTTTTTTTTTACAGAGAGAGTCAGAGAGAGGGATAGATAAGGGCAGACAGACAGGAACAGAGAGAGATGAGAAGCATCAATCATCAGTTTTTTGTTGCAACACAGCTGTTCATTGATTGCTTTCTCATATGTGCCTTGACCGTGGGGCTACAGCAGACCGAGTAACCCCCTTGCTTGAGCTGGCGACCTTGGGTCCAAGCTGGTTACCTTTTGCTCAAACCAGATGAGCCCACGCTCAAGCTGGCGACCTCGGGGTCTCGAACCTGGGTCCTTCGCGTCCCAGTCCGACGCTCTATCCACTGTGCCACCACCTGGTCAGGCAAGTTTCATGGGTTTTTGAAAAATGTATTTTTAAAGAAAGTTTTAGGTTCAATGAGGAAGGATAGTTTATTTTTAAAAAATGGTGCTGGAGCATGACCTGGGTTTGATTCCTGGTCAGGGCACACAAAAGAAGCGACCATCTCGTTCTCTACCCCTTTCCTTCCCTCCCCCTCCTCCTCCCTCTCCCCTCTGCCTTTCCCCCTCCCCCATTCCCCCTTCTTTCTTCCCCCTTCCCCCTTGTCTCTTTCTTGTTTCTTTCATGGCTTGAAATAGTTCGATTGACAAGCCCAGTTGGCCCCAGTGCTGAGGATGTCTCAGTGGCCTCACCTCAGGTCCTAAAGTAGCTCAGTTGCTGAGCAATGGAGCAGCAGCTCCAGATGGATAGAGCATCGCCAGGTAGGGGGCTTGCCGGTGGATTCCAGTCAGGGCAAATGTGGGAGTCTGTCTCACTGCCTCCCCAACTGTCACTTAATAATAAAAAAGAAAAGAAAAAAATTATGGATAAATTGGACTTCAAAAAATTAGAAACATTTGCTCTTAAGAAACTGTCACACAGCCTGATCTGTGGTGGCACAGTGGAATAAAGCATTGACCTGGAACACTGAGGTCACCAGTTTGAAACGCTGGGCTTGCCTGGTCAAGGCACATATGGGAGTTGATGCTTCCTGCTCCTCCCCCTTCTTTCTCTCTTTCTTTCTCTCTCTCCTCTCTGAAAATTGAATAAATAAAAAATTGAATAAATAAAGTCTTAAAAAAAAAAAGAAGCCATCACACAGATGTTTATAGCTGTTCTGTTATTGCTCAATCGTGGAAGCAACCAAGATGTCCTTCAGTAGGTGAAGGAGTGGATGAATAAGCTGGTACATTCAGACAGTGCAATATTATTCAGCACCAAAAAAATGAGCGGTCCTGGCTGGGTAGTTCAGTTAGTTAGAGCATTGTCCAAATACACGAAGATTGTGGGTTTGATCTTGGGTCAGGGCACATATAAAAATCAACCAATGAATGCATAAAATGGAACATAAAGCTGATGTTGCTTTCTCTCTCTCTTTTCCTTTCCTCTCTCATTCCCCCACTCTCTTCCCTTCTTTCTCTTTCCCTCTATTTCGTCCCCCCTTCTCCCTATCTAAAATAAAAATGTTTTAAAACAATAAATAAAAAATAAGTAAAACTTTTCAAGCTTTGAAAAGATAATGCAAAGCCTTTTATTATTGTTAGATTTTATTTATTTATTTTTAGAGAGAGAGGAGAGGGAGGAGAGAGAAGGAGGGGAGGAACAGGAAGCATCAACTCCCATATGTGCCTTGACCAGACAAGCCCAGGGCTTTGAAATGGCAACCTCAGCATTCCAGGTCGATGCTTTATCCACTGTGTCACCACAGGTCAGGCAATGTGAAGCCTTAGTAATGCATACTAGTCAGTGGAAGAAGCTAATACTGTATGATAACAACCATATGACATTCTGGAAAAGGCAAAACTGTGGAGACAATAAGAAGATCAGGGATTAGAGGGCAGGAAGGATGAATAGGTGGAGCACAGAGGACTTTTAGGGCAGTAATACTACTCTGTATGATTCTACAGTCGTGGACACATGCTATACATAAGTCCAAACCCATAGAATATACACCACCAAGAATGAACTCTACTGTAAACTGTATGTGTCTGTGTGGGTTCATTGATTGTGACAAGTGTACCACTCTGGTAGGGGCTGTTGATAATGTGAGAGGCTATGCATGATTGAGGAAGGGGATATATGGTAAATCTGTACTTTCTGCTCAATTTTGCTGTGAATTTAAAACCGCTCTAAAATAATAAAGTCTTAAGAAAGGAAGACATGATAGAGAAAACTTAAACCACAGACTAGGAGAAAATATGTACAAAACATGATTGGCAGGATTTATATCCAGTATACATAAAAGAAGTCTTAAAGCTCAATAATAAGAAAACAATTAATTTTGAAAATTGACAGAAGGTTTAAAGACATTGGTTTTATATCTATTTTATATGTAGATATGTAGAGATATAGATGGCAAATAAGCACATGAAATGATGTTCAACATCATAGTCATTAGAGAAATGCAAGTTAAAACCACAACAAGATACTCCTGTACACCTTATAGAATTACTAAGATAAAAAAGATTGAAAGTAACCAAGCATTGTATAAAAATTGCAACCCTTACTCAAAGGTTTATTGATTTTTCATCAATTTTAAATTAGTTGTTTATGCTTTTTGTGTCGTAGTTGAGAAATTTTGCCTAGCCCAAGATCACAAATATTTTCTTCTGTTTCCTTTTAGAAGTTTTATAGTTTTCTTTCATACATCAGAGTCTATGATCCATTTTGAGTTAATTTTTGCAGTTCTGGTTGGAATGTAAATGGTACAGTCACTTTACACAGTTGCAGAGGACTCAGTAGTTCTACTCCTAGGTTTGTATGGAAGAGTGTTAAAAACATGGCCAGTTTGTTTTTGTATCTGTACTTGAATGCTCAGAAGAATTATTCATAAATAGCCAAAGAGAGAAAAAGAAAATAGAAAAAAGCCAAATGTTCAGCAGTAGGAAAACAGATAAACAAAATGTGGTATTTCCATACAATGGTATAGTACCTGACAATAAAAGAATAGGTACTTCTCGATGGATGCAACTACAAGGATGAATCTTAAAAACATTATGGTAAGTGAAAGAAGCCAAACACAAAAGACCACATACTGTATCATTTAGTTCAGGGGTCCCCAAACTTTTTACACAGGGGGCCAGTTCACTGTCCCTCAGACAGCTGGAGGGCCGGACTATAAAAAAAACTATGAACAAATCCCTATGCACACTGCACATATCTTATTTTAAAGTAAAAAAACTAAACGGAAACAAATACAATATTTAAAATAAAGAACAAGTAAATTTAAATCAACAAACTGACCAGTATTTCAATGGGAACTGTGGGTGCGGATGCATCCTGTGCTCCTCTCACTGACCACCAATGAAAGAGGTGCCCCTTCCGGAAGTGCAGCGGGGCTGGATAAATGGCTCAAGGGGCCGCAGTTTGGGGACCCCTGATTTAGTTACATGAAATTTCCAGATTAGACAAAACTGTAGAGATAGAAGACAGACTGATGGTTGCCTGAGGAGTTAGGGGTGAGAGAGAGAACTGACTATAAAAGTGCAATTCTAAGGATTTGAAGTTCCTTTCCAGGGACCAGAGACAAAAGCTAGTCAAATTCTTTTTTTCATATATTTTAAAGTATGTTGGAGGAGTTGTGAGAGAAAGCAGGCAGGCAGGCATATTTCAGTCAGGCTTGTTTGAACTTCTCAATTTGATAATTGAGATTGAATACTAAATGTAGATTAAGCCTGCATGTTAATAATTAGCCTAAAAATACTCTGGTATAGCTGTAGCTGTGCTCTTTGCAGTGTTTTTTGTTTGTTTTGTTTTTAAGTATCTGCAGAATGGCTGATAATTTGGATAAATTTATTGAAGAACGTAAAGCCAAATTGGCCAAAGACAAAGCAGAATTGGAAAGAGATCCGCCTTACATGGAAATGAAGGTAAAGTTAATAGTTTTCTTCCAACTGTTTCATTAAAATTGTTTCTGAAGATCAGCCCTATGTAAATGCAAGCATGCTCATCTCTTGAGTCAGAATGTTCAGTTTCATCCTGCAGTTGACTGTGCTGTGGGAGCTGGACTGGGCATCAGTTCAGTGACTTGGAATGCAGTTTTGTGTTTAAATCTCACGCATTCTCCTCTCTAGAGTTTTAATTAATACTTTATGTGCTTCATAAAATGATTAGAAGACTAGCTCCAGTACAAGGAACTTTCAGAATAGAAACAGGATATAAAAACCACATTTTCGGGGAGCAAGATGGCGACGGAGTAGGCGGACGTACGAACTTCCAACTCCCAGAACCAAAGTGGATTACAACTCAATTTTAAGAACCACCACCTGGATAAACCAACTTTGAACAAAACTAAGTGGACTCTTCAACCAAGGAACACAGAAGAAGCCACATTGAGACTGGTAGGAATAGCGAAAATGCGAAGAGGGCTGCCCAGCTCCCCGGAGCAAACGGCAGCCCGGAGAGACCCGCGGGGCGGGAGGAGAGTTTGGCGGAGAGGGAGGGACCTGGGTCCCAGGAACCAAGCCCCAGCCTCCAGTCCTAGAGCCTAGAAGAGCGTTTGGACAGTATTGAGCTGTGAAACAAGTGAGGGAGCTCCCAGGCCTACAGTGTGGAGTATTAGGTCCCTTCCTACTCTGCTGAGGGCTGCTTGGGGTTTTGGGGCGGCAGGACGCTGAAAGGCGGTTCTGTCGGCATGGGCAGAGGCCAAGCCGGTGGGAGATCGGTCTAGCCCAGAGGGTCAGAGGGGACCGCGAAAGCGGTCCGGAAGCTGCGGGCCCGCCTTTAATCCCACTTATGGGGACAAAGCGGGAGGCCAGGAACGGGCAGGTCCTGCGCAAGCCGGACCTGACTGCGGGGACCGGGCTGGAACCAGGGACGGGCAGGGGCTGTGGCTGAGTTGACGCTACCAGTCCCGCACCCCCCCCACCCCACCCCCGGGCCGGAGAAACCGCGGTTGGCCAATATACGTGCGCCGAGCGGGCTCCGAGCGCGGGAACGTGGTGGACCCCGAGACAAGTGGAGGCTCGCAGCTGAGCCCACACTACTATCCCCATCCGGCCGGAGAAACCCCGGATAGCATTCATACGTGAACGAGCGGGCTCCGAACGCGGGGGCGGGGTAGAGTCCGGGACGAGCGGAAGTACGCAGCTCAGTGGAAGCCAGCAAACACGCCCGTCCCAATAAACCTTGGTTTCCGACCCTGCGCAGAAGGGCCCTGGCCTCGAGGGCGGGGCTAAAGCTCCGGACGGGCAAAAGCTTACAGCTGAGAGCACGTCAAAAGCCCCGCCTAACCCGCGGAACTGTAGCGAGCAGGCTCCGACTGCTGGTTCTGGGCGGAAGTCCGGAAATAAGCTGGGTCCGCAGCTGAGGAAAGGTGCTCACCTCTACCCTTGGTGCTAATCTTGTGGCTTCAGTCACAACCCCTCCCACGGAGGAAAGGCAGAAATCATAGCAAAAGCCACAGTGGGCCGGCGCTGGCAACGCTCATACCCAACCACCCTAGGCACCGGCAGAGGGGGTAAGGGGCGTGCAGATAGACCACACCTAGAGAACACAAAGGCAACACCTACTGGACTCCAGTGGCCACAACTTGCTTATACACAGAAAAAATGGGCAGGCAGAGGAATGCAAGCCAAATGAATCAAGAGAAATCCCCAGAGAAGGACCTGAATGAACCAGATATAACCAAATTACCAGAAGCAGAATTTAGAATAATGATAGTTAGGATGTTCAAAGAAATTAGAGCAACAATGGATAGTCATTATGAACATCTAAATAAAGAGATAACAAGTATAAAAAATGAAATTGAAATAATAAAAAAGAATCAGACAGAAATGACAAATACAGTATCAGAACTGAAGACCACAATGGAAGGAATTAAAAGCAGGGTGGATGACGCTGAGGATCGAATAAGCGAGTTAGAGGACACAATAAACAAAGGCACAGAAGCAGAGAAGAAAAAGGAAAAGAGACTTAAAAAATGTGAGGAAACTCTAAGGGAGCTTTGTGACAACATGAAGAGAAACAACATTCGCATCATAGGGGTGCCTGAAGAAGAGGAGAGAGGACAGGAAATGGAAACTTTGTTCAATCAAATCATAGCAGAAAACTTTCCTAAATTAAGGCTGGGAAACACTCCACACATTCAAGAAGCACACAGAACTCCATTAAGGAGAAACCCAAAAAGATCTACACCAAGACACATCATAGTTAAATTACCAAAGCTAATGGATAAAGAAAAAATTTTAATAGCTGCTAGAGAAAAAAAGACTATCACCTACAAAGGATCCCCCATAAGGATGACATCGGACTTCTCAACAGAAACACTTGAGGCCAGAAGGGAATGGCAAGAAATAATCAAAGTAATGCAGAACAAGAACCTACAACCAAGACTACTTTATCCAGCAAGGCTAACATTTAAAATTGAAGGAGAAATAAAGAGCTTCCCAGAAAAAGAAAGCCTGAAGGAATTCATAAAAACCAAACCAATTCTGCAAGAGATACTAAGGGGCCTCTTGTGAACAGTTTAAAGGGAGGAATGAATAGAGCAAAAGAAGAATACAGCTTTAAAGAATAAAATGGCAATAAACAACTACATATCAATAATAACCTTAAATGTAAATGGATTAAATGATCCAATCAAAAGACATAGGGTAGCTGCATGGATAAAGAAACAGGACCCATACATATGCTGTCTACAAGAGACACACCTTAAAACAAAAGATGCTCATAGACTGAAGGTAAAAGGATGGAAAAAAATATTTAATGCAAATGGAAATGAAAAAAAAGCAGGGGTAGCAATACTTATATCAGACAAAATGGACTTTAAAACAAAGGCTGTAGTAAGAGATAAAGGAGGGCACTACATAATGATAAAGGGAACAATTCAACAGGAAGATATAACTATTGTAAATATCTATGCACCAAATATAGGAGCCCCGACATACATAAAGCAGACTTTGATGGATATAAAGGGCGAGATTAACAGCAATACTATCATAGTAGGGGATTTCAATACCCCTCTAACAACACTGGATAGATCCTCAAGAAAGAAAATTAATAAAGAAACTGCAGAGTTAAAGGATACACTAGATCAACTTGATTTAATAGATATCTTCAGAGCTTTTCACCCTAAAGCAGTAGAATATACATTCTTCTCAAGCGCTCATGGTACGTTTTCTAGGATAGACCACATGTTAGGACACAAAAATGGTCTCAATAAATTTAAGAAGATTGAAATCATATCAAGCATTTTCTCTGATCACAATGCCATGAAACTAGAAATTAATCACAAAAGAAAAAATGAAAAATACTCAAACACTTGGAAACTAAATAGCATGTTATTAAATAATGAATGGATTAACAATGAGATCAAAGAAGAAATAAAAGAGTTTCTAGAAACAAATGATAATGAGCATACATCAACTCAAAATTTATGGGACACAGCAAAAGCAGTTCTGAGAGGGAAGTTTATTGCACTACAGGCATATCATAAGAAGCTAGAAAAAGCTCAAATAAGCAACCTGATTCTGCATCTAAAAGAACTAGAAAAACAACAACAAATAAAACCCAAGGCAAGTAGAAGGAAGGAAATAATAAAGGTCAGAGCAGAAATAAATGACATAGAGGCTAAGGAAACAATACAGAGGATCAATGAAACCAGAAGCTGGTTCTTTGAAAAGGTAAACAAGATTGCTGAACCTTTAACTAGACTCACCAAGAAAAAAAGAGAGAGGACTCAAATAAATAAAATTAGAAAGGACAGTGGAGAAATAACAACTGACACAACAGAAATACAAAGCATTGTAAGAAAATACTATGAAGAACTATATGCCAAAAAATTAGACAACCTAGGTGAAATGGACAAATTTCTTGAATCATATAACCTTCCAAAAATCAATCTGGAAGAATCAGAACACCTAAACAGACCAATTACAGCAAATGAGATAGAAACAGTTATCAAAAAACTCCCAAAAAAGAAAAGTCCTGGGCCTGATGGCTTCACAAGTGAATTCTATCAAAAATTCAAAGAAGAACTAACTCCTATTCTCCTCAAGCTATTTCAAAAAATTCAAGAGGAAGGAAGACTTCCAAACTCCTTTTATGAGGCGAGCATAATTCTGATCCCAAAACCGGGCAAAGACAACACAAAGAAAGAAAATTATAGGCCTATATCCCTGATGAATTTAGACGCTAAAATTCTCAACAAAATATTAGCCAACCGGATCCAGCAATATATGAAAAAAATCATACACCACGATCAAGTGGGATTTATTCTGGAGAGGCAAGGCTGGTTCAATATTCGCAAAACAATCAATGTGATTCATCACATAAACAAAAGGAAGGACAAAAATCACATGATAATTTGAATAGATGCAGAAAAGGCATTTGATAAAATCCAGCACCCATTCATGCTCAAAACTCTCAGTAAAGTGGGAATACAGGGATCATTCCTTAACATGATAAAGGCAATCTACGATAAACCGACAGCAAACATCATACTAAATGGACAAAGATTAAAAGCAATCCCCTTAAGATCAGGAACCAGGCAGGGTTGCCCACTTTCACCACTCTTATTCAACATAGTTCTGGAAGTCATAGCTACAGCAATCAGACAAGTAGAAGAAATAAAAGGCATACAAATTGGAAAAGAAGAAGTAAAACTGTCATTATTTGCAGATGATATGATATTGTATATTGAAAACCCTAAAGTCTCAGTCAAAAAACTACTGGACCTTATAAATGATTTCAGCAAGGTGGCAGGATATAAAATTAATACTCAGAAATCAGAGGCATTGCTATACACCAAGAATGAAATATCAGCAAAAGAAATTAAGGAAACAATCCCCTTCACTATTGCAGCCAAAAAAATAAAGTACCTAGGTGTAAATTTAACCAAGGAGGTTAAGGACTTGTACTCGGAAAATTATAGAACATTGATAAAAGAAATCAAGGAAGATACAAACAAGTGGAAGCACATACCGTGCTCATGGCTAGGAAGAATAAACATCATTAAAATGTCTATATTACCCAAAGCAATTTATAAATTCAATGCAATACCAATTAAAATACCAATGGCATACTTCAAAAATATAGAACACATATTCCAAAAATTTATATGGAACCAAAAAAGAACACGAATAGCCTCAGCAATCTTAAAAAGAAAAAATAAAGCAGGAGGTATCACTCTTCCTGATATCAAGGTTTACTACAAGGCCATTATACTCAAGACAGCCTGGTACTGGCATAAGAACAGGCACATAGATCAATGGAACAGAACAGAGGACCCAGAAATAAACCCACAGCTTTATGGACAACTGATATTTGACAAAGGAGGAAAGAACATACAATGGAGTAAAGACAGCCTCTTTAACAAATGGTGTTGGGAAAATTGGACATCTACCTGCAAAAAAATGAAACTAGACCATCAACTTACACCATTCACAAAAGCAAACTCAAAATGGATAAAAGACTTAAATGTAAGCCGTGAAACCATAAGCATCTTAGAAGAAAACATAGGCAGCAAGCTCTCCGACATCTGTAGCAGCGGTATATTTGCCGATTTATCTTCATGGGCAACTGAAATAAAAGGAAGATAAACAAATGGGACTATATGAAACTAAAAAGTTTTTGCACAGCTAAAGACAATAGGAACAGAATAAAAAGACAAACCACACAATGGGAGAACATATTCGACAGCACATCTGATAAGGGGTTAATAACTAAAATTTATAAAGAACTTATAAAACTCAACACCAGGAAGACAAACAACCCAATCAAAAAATTGGCAAAAGAAATGAATAGAAATTTTTCCAAAGAGGACATACAGATGGCCAATAGGCATATGAAAAAATGCTCAACATCACTAATCATTAGAGAAATGCAAATTAAAACCACAATGAGATATCACCTCACACCAGTCAGAATGGCACTTATCAGCAAAACAACACAGAATAAGTGCTGGCGAGGATGTGGAGAAAAGGGAACCCTTCTGCACTGCTGGTGGGAATGCAGACTGGTGCAGCCACTGTGGAAAACAGTTTGGAGATTCCTCAGAAAATTAAAAATCAAACTGCCTTTTGACCCTGCTCTCCCACTTTTAGGAATATACCCTAAGAACACCATAGCACTGTTCGAAAAGAAGAAATGCGCCCCCATGTTCGTGGCAGCATTGTTCACAATAGGGAAGATCTGGAAACAGCCCAAGTGTCCGTCAGAAGACGAGTGGATTAAAAAGCTTTGGTACATATATACTATGGAATACTACTCAGCCATAAGAAACGATGACATCGGATCATTTATAACAAAATGGATGTACCTTGATAACATTATACGGAGTGAAATAAGTAAATCAGAAAAAAAGAAAAACTGAGAACAGCACGATTACATATATAGGTGGGACATGAAAGTGAGGGTATGAGACATGGACAAGAGGGTGGTGGTTATGGGATGGGGGGAGGGAGGGAAGAGTGGGATAGGGAGGAGGGGAGGGACGCAGGGAAAACCAGATTGAAGGTGACAGAGGACAATTTGACTTTTGGTGATGGGTATGCAACACAATTGAATGATAAGATAACCTGGAGATGTTTTCATTGTACATATGTACCCTGATTTATTGATGTCACCCCATTAGAATTAATAATAATAAAATATATATATATATAAAAAACAAAAAAACAAAAAAAACCCACCACATTTTCATTTTCTGTGGAATATTTCAATATATTAAGGAATCATTATCTTAACATTTTTTTGAAGCTGACAAAAGTGTCTTTATAAGAATAGTTTCTGTTGTTTTTCATACTTGCTTTTCAGCATATAAATTTGAAAACAATGTCTGAAAAAGCTCTCTTAACCTTGCCTATTTTTGTGGAAAGCAATTCATTCATTTTAGCAAATACTTACTGAGACTGTGCTAGGCTCTGACAGCACAGCACTCATCTAGACTGATGTGGTCCCTTGTCTCATGGGCTCAGTATATGTAATAGGATACAGGACAGAGATTAATCTGTGCCATATGGTCCATTGTAATGAGGGTACCCACATATATTGGGTTGTCCGATATAGTCCTGGTTTACCTGTTGTCCCAGCATCTCGGCTAGTGTAGCATTTGTTCTGGATAAAAGTATCCTGGTTGAGGTGATAAATAATATGGGCACCTTAATTATAAAGGAACTTAAATATCTAACATTTATTGTGTGTAATGTATGGATGAGGCAGAGTCTTATGAGGTTGCAATGAGATTTCACATGAATCTGTAAGGTAAGTACTGTTATCATTTTCCAAATGAATAAACTATGACATGGAGAACTTAAGGAATGTGACTAAAGTGATGGTAGGATGAGGTTTTGATCCCTGGCAACCTGAATCCTCTGCTTGTTCTTATAGCCACCACACTAGGTTGTCTTTCTGCCATAATACCGGTCATGTGCAAGGAATTGTAGGAAAGACCTTTGTATTATCTTATTTAATCATAATAGCCCTGTGAAGTAGATGGAAATTTTTTGGTTTTACAGATCAAGAAAGTGAGGCTTAAAGTGACTAAGTAATTTGTCCTGGTACACACAGTTGGTGGGTTCAGGATCTGAACCATGTGTCCAGCTCTTGAACCTTTCTCCAGGACTTGGGACTAGCTTACAGTGCTTGGAGTTAGTATATAGATTTAAATACAGCTTTGTTATAATTTCTAATATTAAATAGTGCATAAATAATAATCCTTAAGTCTTAGTTCAGGTATCACCTGCTCAGTGAGGCCTTGAAGTCTGTCCTTCATCATTTTTGGGCCTCTAAACCCTGCTCTATTTTTTCCCATAGCCCCTCCCTGCTTCTCTCTACATATGTAGTTCAGTTATGTGTTATGTTTATAGTTTGTTTCCACAATAGTTTATAAGCGCCATAATGGCACAGATTCTTGTATGTCTTTTTCACTCATGTGTTTCCAGTGCCTGGAACAGTGCCTAGCAGGAACTCAAGGACTATTTGTTCTTGAGTTAAATATTAGAACATTTATTATAGTATTAAGTGCTTTTGGATAATTTCTCAAACCTTACACTTACTTTTCTTCTATGATGTACTTTGTAATTTTGTCAGGTTGTTTAATAAAAAGTACTGAGATGAATTGTATATTTTGTAGGGTTTTTTTCTCTCTGCCTTTGTAAATATTGTATCTGTTTCAGGGAAAGGCATCAGAGAAGCTATCTGAAAACAGTAAAATACTGATCTCCATGGCTAAGGAAAACATACCACCAAACAGTCAACAGTCCAGGGGTTCCTTAGGTATGTCACTAGGTGTGCTAAATTGATTTTAAGATATTCTTAGCAGGCTGTTGTGAAAGAGCTTTGTCTTGTCAGCAAAAATGGTATTTTTAAAATCCTGGTAACTTGTCTTTCTGAAATCTTACATGTGACAGACTCTATGTGAACTAGAACACACACTGAGGAACTTGTACCTTTTTTAAAAGTTATTGCCTTGATTATGATTTATGGAAATTATAGCAGTAAGTATAACTAAAAATTAATTGAAAAATTTGGGTGTGAGTGAGTGAAGGAAAGTATATTGTAGAATAAAAGTGATGGGCTTTTATTTGAAAAGCAAGCAAATAGGCTTAATGGAGACAAAATGCTATTTGGTAAAATATCATTTTCATTATTGATAACTATATTGGGATTGAAAAGAAGTCAATACTGCAGCTATACTGATTCTTTGATTATGGTTTGGTCTTACTATCTTGGTTGGTATACATTTAAAAAAATTTTTTTTTTCAAACATATCTTTTTAAAAATTTCTTTATATTTATTCATTTTAGAGAGGAGACAGAGTGAGAGAGAGAGAGAGAGAGAAAGAGAGAAATGGGGGAGGAGCTGGAAGCATCAACTCCCATATGTGCCTTGACCAGACCAGTGCAGGGTTTTGAACTGGTGACCTCAGTGTTCCCAGGTCAACGCTTTATCCACTGCGCCACCACAGGTCAGGCTGTTGGTAAACATTTTTTAAAAAGAACATGTGTGGTATTTTAAAAATGTGTCTCACAAATTATGGATAATGACTGAAACTTTTTCACATAAAGGAAATGAAATATAATGAGTTCGTTTGGTTAAAGCATTGTTTCATATGGGCTGTTTCTCTTTCTTATTTTGTTTTTTGCGCAACAGAGACAGAGGGAGAGAAAGGGACAGATAGGGACAGACAGACAGGGAAGGAGAGAGACGAGAAGCATCAATTCTTCATTACAGCACCTTAGTTGTTCATTGGTTGTCAGGCCAACGACCTCGGGGTTTCGAACCTCGGTCTTCTGTTTTTCATGGCCACAAATTGGATTGTTAGCTGCTTTTCATTTGCCGTGCTTTTAGTATTGGATATATAGATACTTGTAATTCTTATTCCCTTACAAATTATTGGGTAGTATACCACTTTAGTATTATACATATTTTGCTTAAGTTCCTTAATCTCTAAGGCCCTCAACTTTTTTATCTGTAACTTAAAGACCTTGGATGATCTTTTAGCCTTAAATTCTTATGAAACAAAAGTTTGATTATTCCACGACATAATATTTTAAAAGTTTAATGGTAGGTTCTCTCAAGCACTAAGCTTAGACAGAATTACTCTGAAATTTTGGGGTTACGGGTTGCTTGGGACTGTGGCTCTCCTGGCTTTGTGACCTGACACAAGTTATTTAAGCTGTTTGTTACCTTGTCTTAAGAATTGACATCTAAGTTAAAAGTTAATTGTGGCAATAGTTGAATACATATGAAAGGTAACTGTACATAATTGGTAGGCAATAAATATTAATTTCCTGACCTCTTTTGTATTTTTTAAACATAGGTGTTTGATTTTTGAGAATTATATTAAGAATTATTCTTTGATTATTACATTCACAATTGATGCAGAATTTAAAATCCAGCTTACAGACATTGATCTCTGCCTGTTGCTTGATTGGTGTGCCTTAAGGCTCTGTCCTAGACCTTTTTGTGTGTGTGTGTGTATGTGTGACAGAGAGAGACAGATAGGGAAAGACAGACAGGAAGGGAGAGAAATGAGAAGCATCAGTTCTTCACTGATACACCTTAGTTGCTCATTGATTGCTTTCTTATATGTGCCTTGACTTGGGGCAGGGGGGTCCGCAGACTTGAGTGACCCCTTGCTCAAACCAGCGACCTTGCGCTCAAGCCTTGCTCAAACCACATGAACCCGCATTCAAGCTGGCAACCTCAGGGTTTCGAGTCTGGGTCCTCCACATCCCAGTCCCACGCTCTATCCACTGCGCCACCTCCTGGTCAGGCTAGACCTTTTTATTTCATACATTTCCCAAGTGACCTCAGCCATGTAAAGGGCTTTATTTATAGTGTGTTCATCACTTCTAAATGTCTGTCCCATTCTCAGTTGTTTTAATGAACTCCAGACCTATATATTTAACTTCTTACTGGACTTCTGTACTTGGATGTCATGCTCTCAGAATCAACATGTGCGAAATTGATTTTATTCCTCTCAAACATTTGCTGCTTCAGTGAACTGGTTGCTTAGTCATCATTGACTCCTCTTCCCCTTTATAGTCCACAGCAAGTAATTCCACAGTCTGTTTATTCTAATGCCGAAACTTCAACCAAATTTACTTTTCTCTAATCCCATAGACGTTATCTTCTGTGGGCCTCCACTGTTTCTCACTTAGATTGTTTTCTTCCTAGTGTTGCTTTGTTTCACTCTACCCTCTCTATTCAAACCTTGTGCTGCCTATTGTGATCCTTCCAAAACCCAGATCTGATCATACTAGTTCTGCATCAAACCCTTCAGAGGCTTTTTGTTTCATGTATGATAATTTTACCCTTTTCTCACTTTTACCACATTGTGTTGGTCATTCCTGCCCTGTGTTCCTATGGCATTGGTTTTCCCCTTGAAGAATAGTTTTGAACTTGTTGAGCTTTCTCTTGTACCACTGTGGCATGCTAGCTTGCCTAACATTGTACGTTCACTGCCTAGCACATTGCATGATACTTCGTGTTTAGAGAAGATATTTTCAACGGAGGAGTGAAGGTCCTCATTGCAAAAATAAACAGTTCTCTTGGGTGTGTAGGATTTAATCTAAGTGAAATTTTTTTTAATGCCAATTGACGCAATAATTATTTTTGATGCATATTGAGTCTTATTAAAGAATAATATGTAATTTGACTAATTTTATACTGTATCAGCATTCAGTCACTGATCTCTTGCCTGAATAATAGTGGCCTTAAAATTATGTTAAATACATAATTTTTGATACTGGGAAAAATAGAAAATAATTTGGCAACATAATTTTCCTTAGATGGTCTCATCTAACAATTAGAAAACAACTAGTAATAAAGGTCAAGTTTGGGCCTAACTGGTCGTGGTGCAGTGGATATAGTGTTGGACTCAGGATGCTGAGGTCCCCAGTTCAAAACCCTGAGGTCACTGGCTTGAGTGCGGGTTTGCCAGCCTTAACTGCAAGGTTGATGGCTTGAGTGTGGGATCATTGACGTGATCCCAAGGTTACTGGCTCAGCCCAAAGGTTGCTGCTGACTTGAGCAAGGGTATCACTGGTTGAGCCAGGAGTTCCCTGCCCCCGTCAAGGCACATATGAGAAGCGATCAGTGAATGACTAAAATGAACTACAAGTTGATGCTCCTCATCTCTCTCCTCCTCCTCTCTCCCATTCTGTCTCTCTCTCTAATCTAAAGAAAAGGTCAAGTTTGGAAATTAAATATTGAGGCCTGGCCTGTGGTGGCGTGGTGAATAAAGTGTCAACCTGGAACACTGAGGTCACTGGTTTGAAACCCTGGGCTTGCTTGGTCAAGGCGTATAAGGGAGTTGATGCTTCCTGCTCCTCCCCCTTCTCTCTCTAAAAATAAATAAATAAAAAAATCTAAAAAATAAAAAAAATTATATATTGAATTAAAATTGTGTCACCATACTTTGAATAAGTCATTAAGCATAATAGCTATTAGGAATATATAAATTAGCAATATTAATTTTAGCTAATCAAAGCAATCTATTTATAACTCATAGTAGAACTCTCATGTAACAGGACATTTTTATGATTTTATAAATTCACTTGTTTTATATTGGTGATATTAATGAATGATGCTTATCCATGTGGCTCATTCTTCCATCATTATAATTCACAGAAGATTTGAGGTCATTGTGATAATCTCTGACACCAGCTTCCCAGAGTCCAAACTTCATGGATTAAGGGCACAGTCCTTATCTACCCAGAGATAACATCAGATCCCACTGTTTAAGGGTCCAGTCCTACAAGACTACCCACCCCTTCTTTTTTTATTTATGTTTTTTTTTTTTTTTAATTTTATTCATTTTAGAGAGGAGACACAGAGTGAGAGGGAGAGAGAAAGAGAGAAAGGGGGGAGGAGCTGGAAGCATCAACTCCCATATGTGCCTTGACCAGACCAGTGCAGGGTTTTGAACTGGCGACCTCAGTGTTCCCAGGTCGGCGCTTTATTCACTGCGCCACCACAGGTCAGGCTACTACCCACCCCTTCTTAAGACACCAGTTCCAAGACCTGGCTGTAGATTGGAGGTTCCAATGACCCCTTTCTTGGGTTCGATTAATTTGCTAGTGTGCCTCACATAACTAAAGGAAACATATTTACCAGTATATTATAAAAGGATATGACAAAGGATGCAGATAGGTATTCAGATAGAAGTGATGTGTAGGGGAAGGTGCGGAAGGGGCCCGGAGCTTCCTGCCCTCTTTTGGCACACCCTTTCCCAGCACCTTCCATGTTCATCAGCCTGGAACCTCTCTGAACCCTGAACTCTTGGGATTTTGCGGAGTTACATCGATCAATAATGCATTTCCAATATTGACCTATTTCCATCATTGATTCATTTTTATCCTTTTTCCCTTCTCAGAATGGGAGGCAGGGCTGAAAATTCCAAGCTTCCACTTATGGCTTGGTCTGTCCAGTGCCTGGCCCCCATCCAGGATCCCACTCAGAGTTGCCTCATTAGAACTAAAGATGCTCTTAGTGTCCTTTTAAAACAAAAATGTTTTAAAAAATTGTTTAATTACAGTTGACATACAGTATTAGTTTCAGGAGTACAATATTTTGATTAGACATTTATAACTTATAAAACGATCACCCTCATAAGTCTGGTACCCATCTGACACTTAATATATTCTCTCTGTTGTACTTTTTGTAATTGCCGATTTGTACTTCTTAATCCCTTTAGCTTTTTCATCCATCCTTCCAACACTCCTCTTATCTGGCAACTATGTTTGTTCTTTGTATCTGTATCTATGAGTCTGTTTTGTTTATTTGTTTAATTTGTTTTATAGATTTTTACATATATGTGAAATCATATGGTATTTGTCTTTCTCTGACGTACTGCACTTAGCATAATACCCTGTAGGTCCATCCATGCTGTCATGATGGCAAAATTGCATTCTCTTTTGTTGCCGAGTTATACTCCATTTTATGTATGTTCCACTCTTCTTTATTCATTTATCTAGTGATGGACACAGATTGCTTTCATATATTGGGTACTCTAACCTTTTTTTTTTTTTACAGGGACAGAGAGAGATTCAGAGAGAGGGATAGATAGGGACAGACAGACAGGAACGGAGAGAGATGAGAAGCATCAATCATTAGTTTTTCATTGCCGTTGTGACACCATAGTTGTTCATTGATTGCTTTCTCACATGTGCCTTGCCCGCAGGCCTTCAGCAGACCGAGTAACCCCTTGCTGGAGTCAGTGACCTTGGGTCCAAGCTGACGAGCTTTTGCTCAAGCCAGATGGGCCTGCGCTCAAGCTGGCGAGCTTGGGGTCTCGAACCTGGGTCTTCCGCATCCCTGTCCGACGCTCTATCCACTGCGCCACTGCCTGGTCAGGCTTGGCTACTCTAAATAATGCTGAGTGGACATAGGAGTGCATATATCTCTTCAAATTAGGATTTTGGATTTCTTCAGATAAATATGCAGAAGTGGAATTGCTGAATTATATGGTAGTTCGTTTTGGATATGTCTCCTCCAGCATGGAAACAAAAGACAAAATTAACAAATGGGATTACAACAAACCAACAAACTAAAAAGTTGGAGAGGGATAGATAGGGACAGATAGACAGGAACAGAGAGAGGTGAGAAGCATCAGTCATTAGTTTTTTGTTGCCGTCACAACACCTTAGTTGTTCATTGATTGCTTTCTCACATGTGCCTTGACCTTGGGCCTTCAGCAGACCAAGCAACCCCCTGCTGGAGCCAGCGACCTTGGGTCCAAGCTGGCGAGCTTTTGCTCAAGCCAGATGGGCCCGTGCTCAAGCTGGCGAGCTCGGGGTCTCGAACCTGGGTCTTCTGCATCCCAGTCCGACGCTCTATCCACTGGTCCACTGCCTGGTCAGGCTCGTTTAGCATCTTTTCATATGTGTTTTGGCCATCTGTGCGTCCTCTTTGGAAAAATGTCTATTTAGGACCTCTGTCCATTTTTTGAATAGGATTGCTTGTCATTTTGATATTTTGTATGACTTCTTTTTCATATGTTTTAGATAACAACCCTTTATCAGATGTATCATTTGTTATATTTTTGTGTGCTAATATAGTCTTATGTTTTTTTTTTTTTTAAATAGTATACTTTTTCTTACATCTTAGGTATTTTTTTAAAATTCTTTTTATTTATTCATTTTAGAGAGGAGACATAGAGTGAGAGATAGAGAGAGAGAAAGAGAGAAAGGGGGGAGGAGCTGGAAGCATCAACTCCCATATGTGCCTTGACCAGACCAGTGCAGGGTTTTGAACTGGGGACCTCAGTGTTCCCAGGTCGACGCTTTATCTACTGCGCCACCACAGGTCAGGCTACAGTCTTATGTTTTTTATTTCAAATTCAGACTGTTCATTGCTGATAGAGAAGAAAGCAGTTGACTTTTATATATTAACTCAGTATCCTGTCATATTAGTATAATTACTTATGAGTTTCAGGAGAGTTTTGTTATTTTTTGAGATTTCTACTTAATTAATCATGTCATCTGTGAACACAGACAGTTTTATTTCTTTTTTTTTTCCAATCTGATACCTTTTTTTTTTTTTTTATATAGGGACAGAGAGTCAGAGAGAGGGATGGATAGGGACAGACAGGAACGGAGAGAGATGAGAAGTATAAATCATCAGTTTTTTGTAGTTCATTGATTGCTTTCTCACATGTGCCTTGACCGCGGGCCTTCAGCAGACCGAGCAACCCCTTGCTGGAGCCAGTGACCTTGGGTCCAAGCTGGAGAGCTTTTGCTCAAGCCAGATGGGCCTGTGCTAAAGCTGGCGACCTCTGAGTCTCGAACCTGAGTCTTCCACATCCCAGTCTGACGCTCTATTCACTGCGCCACCGCCTGGTCAGGCCCAATCTGATACCTTTTATTTCTTTTTCTTATTGCATTAGCCGGGACCTCCTGTACAATGTAGAATAGTAATGCTGGTAGCAGATTCTTGCCCCTTTTTTTTTAAGTGAGAGGAGAGGAGATAGAGATACTCCCACATGCATCCCAGTTGGGGTCCACCTGGCAGCCCCTGTCTGGGTCTGATGCTCAAGTCAACCAGGCTATCTTCAGCACCTGAGGCCAACACTCGGCCCAGCTGAGCTATCCTCAGTGCCCAGGGCTGACACTCGAACTGGTCGAGCCACTGGCTGCGGGCGGGGAAGAGAGAGAGAAAGGAAAAGAAGGGGTGGAGAAGCAGATAACCATCTGCTTGTGTGCACTGACCAGGAATCGAACCCGGGATGTCCATATGCCAGGTCGATGCTCTATCTACTGAGCAAGCCAGCCCGGGCCTGGGTGTTTTCTGATACCTTATCATCCAGATTGCTAATTATAATCCTCTGCCTGATCTGATCTTCAGTAGATTCCCTGGAATGTGTTCTTCATTTCTGACTGATTCCTTTTTATGGTTTCAGTTTTTTTGTTGAGGTTCTTTCTGAGTCCATCCCCTAAGCTCTTTGAGAATACTTATAACCAATATTTTGAACTCTGTATCTGGTAGATTGCTTGTCTCCCATTTAGTGCATTTTCTATAGTTTTGTCCTGTTTCATTTGGGATGTGTTTTTTTGTGTTCTCGTTTGGCTGACTCCTTTATTTGTTTCTGTGTATTAGATATGTTACGTCTCCCACTCTTGGCAGAGTGGCCTTACGTAGTAGGTGTTCACTGGTGGCACAGTCTTCCTGTTCATCTGAGCTGGGTGTTCCAGGGTGTCCCTTGTGTAGCTTGTATGTGCCCTGTGTTGTAGTTGAGCCTTCATTGTTGTTGGCATGTCAGTGTGTGGGGTTGACCCTCAGCTTAATTGGCTCTGAGGACTGGCTGTGACTGCGGCAGACTAGCTGTTGGGTGCGGGCTGACTCCATGGAGCAGGAGTTGCTTAGTGTGGCTCTGGTACCAGTTGAGTCCTCCCTCTGAGCGTGTTGTTTGTATAGCTATTTGGGTGGTGCTCTGGTGTGATCTGAAGCTAGCCACATGTGTATTGGTTCTGGAGCCTCTTAGGAGGGGCTGTGCTGTAGGCCAAGGTCCAATACCATTTGTTTGTTTGTTTGTTTATTTATTTATTTATTTTTACAGGGACAGAGAGAGAGTCAGAGGGATAGATAGGGACAGACAGGACGGAGAGAGGTGAGAAGCATCAATCATTAGTTTTTCGTGGCCATTGCGACACCTTAGTTGTTCATTGGTTGCTTTCTCACATGTGCCTTGACTGCGGGCCTTCAGCAGACCGAGCAACCCCTTGCTGGAGCCAGCGACCTTGGGTCCAAGCTGGTGAGTTTTTTCCTCAAGCTGGCGAGCTCGGGGGTCTCGAACCTGGGTCTTCCGCATCCCAGTCCGACGCTCTACCACTATGCCACTGCCTGGTCAGGCTCCAATACCATTTGTGTTCAGCTTTGGGCCACCTGGAGGGAGCCAGAATGTGATCTGCGATTAGTTGTCGCTTGTGCTGAGTTTGGAGGCACTTCTGAAAGGCTATCCTGCAAGCGGAGGCTGTCAGCTACTAGTGTCAGGCTTGAGTCCATTTAGTGGGTACCGTGACTGGAGCTGAGACCAGTCACCACTTGTGTTTTGCTTGTGGCCGCTTAATTGAAGTTGTGTTCCAAGCCAATACTGGCTGTAACTTAGACCAGGCTTGGGGCCACCTGACAGGAGTTTTAATGTGAGTCGAGACAGGTTGTCTCACTTTTGCCAGGCTTAAGGCTTTTTAGCAAGAGGTACACAACACACCAAGGTCAGCAACTGCTTATTTGGTTGGGATAGCGGACCTTTGAGAGCTTTTAGGATGAGCCAAAGCAGGGAATTTGTGTGAAAAGCCACTGTAAGCCACTCAGACTGGGCACTATTTGGGTAGGAGAGGGGTCTCAGGGAATCCCCAGGGCAAGGTAAACAGTGTCAGCCAGGATAATAGAGAGGTTAGGTTTGGAGCCTTCCTGTGCCTTCCAGGTGGGTGAGGGCAGGGTTCAACAGAGGATCAGTGGAACCTACCAGTGCTTCTATCCTGGCGACAGCTGCCCTGACCTCTGCCCCTCCATCTCTCTCCCTAAAGCCTGTCAATTGAGCTCCTCCCATGTGTCCCCAGTGGTTTTTGATCTGCTGCCCCCATGCTGAAGCCCAGAGTGAGTCTGAGTTCAGGCTCCTCAAGAGGAACGCCTGGGACTCCAACAGCCCTCCATCTCACTTGGACACAAGCCAGATGTTATAGGGACTCCTGGACAGTTTTACCCTCGGCTGGGGAGCCTGGTGTGAAGTTGGAACCCCTCACTCATCATGGGGGGACCTCTGCAACCAAGATATCCCTACCCATTCTGTGTTCTAGCCTCTCCACCATCTCTTTGTGGCTTCTTTACATCCTTAGTGATCTTCAGGTGGTTCCCAGTGCTGGTTGGTTCTATAATTTAGTTGTGATTTTGACACTGTTGTGGGAGGAGGTGAGCACGGTGTTTACCTATTCTACCATCTTGACCAGCGTAGTGTTCTTATCACTTAGGAATTTTTAAGGGTTTTCGGAGCCCAGTGTCAGGAATGGGGTCAAAGACAAATATTAGAACAAGGGATTCTCCTAATGTTCTTATCATTTAGGAAATTACAAGAGTTTTAGATATTCTGTGCTAGGAACTGGGGCTATAGAC
Source organism: Rhynchonycteris naso (assembly GCA_037038555.1). Classification (NCBI taxonomy): domain Eukaryota; kingdom Metazoa; phylum Chordata; class Mammalia; order Chiroptera; family Emballonuridae; genus Rhynchonycteris; species Rhynchonycteris naso. The sequence goes on along the minus strand of CM072998.1, from coordinate 226,026,072 downwards.
CAGTATATGTATTTTCTATTACCTCACACTCTTCTAATCCTATTCTTCAGTCTCTCTTGTTAAAGCAATTTTTTGTGTATAATTTTTTGACTAGACCACACACACATATAGCCCTCTCTTTTTTTTCTATTATGGTATCGTAGATCCTGTTCTGCTTTTGAAGATACTACTTTTACGATTAATAAATAGGGATACAACTATGACCTCTGGAGATTAAAAAGCAATGTAATGCATTGTAAAGCCAGTAGTTGCGGTCAGGATCACAGCCGCCTGGCCAGTGCAGGTTCGCATTGGTTCGGACAGATGGCAATGAAACACTGGAGCCAAGAACTGGTGAGCCATCAGCTTTAATTCTAGCTTGCACCCAGCGGGCAAGCAAAAACACACACTGCGCTCCAAAACCCATACATTCAGTGCTCACAAAGCTACTGACTTATCCGAGTTTCCTAGAATCAAAGGTTTCTAGCTCACCAGACTTATTCACCTCTGTTCCCCATCTCCTCCAGCACAAACTCTTAACAAACTGGCTTCTTCCTCAGCACTCTGCCATCTTGGCTACTTCTTACTCTGCTCTCCTCTCTAATACTTCAGGAACTGAGAGAGAGATCAAGCTACTGGTCTCTCCCACTTTATACCTTAGAATCCAAACCTTTAATCCAATTATACAAACAAGGAAGTCTCTGTATAATGGGATTCCTCAGGAGAGTGCACCACCCTACATCATCCAATCAGTCAAGGGTGTGGGGAAGAGCTTACTCTTAAAACCAAGCCTTAGGCCATAACAACCCGGCCTGCTTACATTGCAGCCTTTCCCCCTCACCCATCCCAAGCATAAGGGCAAATAATATCACCTGGGTGATAGGCTTCTATGTGGGCAGCGCCATCTTTAACAAAGTGAGCATATTATATTTTATCTGCCCAACATGCATCTATTGACAGACCTGGAGCAGTTACTGTCAGCCACTGAGCTTTCCACTATAGGTGCAAGTAAGAAGTGTCCTTTACTTTCTGTCTGTCTGTCTGGCAGACAAGATTGAAGGGGGGAATACAAGAGTAAAAGGTGGTAACATGGCAATAAAACATGGAGAGAGGATTTTTGCAAGTCAGAAATAATGTTGTAAACAATGCAAAGCTAGTTTTAGTCCAAAAAAAAAAAGAATCTAAAATTTGAGTTAAAAATCAGCCTAGTCTAGCATAAAACTGTTAATAACCCTCCTTATCCCTGGGTGAAAGGAAAGTTTGTTGTGTACCAAACTCCTGGGTGCTTGCAGTAGATTATGGAAAGTGTCAAACAGCACTCACTATGCTGTATGGGAATTATTACCTTTCTTGTTTCTGGTCTAGATGCTATGCCTTTGGGCAAGGATTTACCCTCCCTCCCTCCCTCCCTCCCTCCCTCCCTCCCTCCCTCCCTCCTTTCTTCCTTTCCTCCCTCCTTCCCTCCCTCCTTTCCTCCCTCCTAATGACACTTGAACCAGTTGAGCCATTGGCCTCAGGAGGGGAAGAGGGAGAGAGGGGGTAAGGGGTAAAGGAGGGTGAGAGAAGCAGATGGTTGCTTCTCTGTGTGCCCTGACTGGGAATTGAACCTGGGACTTTCATATGCCAGGCTGACTCTCTGTCCACTGAGCCAACTGTCCAGGGCCAACTTATATCGATATGTACTTATTAACACTTATTATACTTATTAAGTATGCCTGCCTATTTCTGCAAGGCTGGCCTTTGGCTAGTGAGTGTCTGGAACCTAGCTAGTAAACAGTTTTCTGTACTGATAGAAAACTTTCTCTAAATGATAAGGACAGTTCATTTGTACAAACCATGTGATTTATGCAGAACAGCTGCTTTCCTTTGGGGAAGTCTTTTTAGTGCTAGGCAGAGCATGCCTGTGACCACCTCCCAATAAAAGCCCAGGGCACTGGGTTTGTAATGAGCTTCCCTGGTAGACAGTACTTCACATGGGTTGTCACAGCTTGTTGGTGGAGGACTGTAAAGCCAATAGTCGGGGCCACTATCACAGCAGCCTGACCCACGCAGGTTTGCATTGGATTCGTACAGATGGCAATGAAACACAGGAGCCACAAACTGGTGAGCCATCAGCTTTAATTCTAGCTTGCACCCGGCGGACAAGCAAAAACACACACTGGGCTCCAAAACCCACACATTCAGTGCTCACAAAGCTACTGACTTATCCGAGTTTCCTAGCATCAAAGCTTTCCAGCTCACCAGACTTATTCACCTCTGTTTCCCATCTCCTCCTGCACAAACTCTTAACAAACTGGCTTCTTCCTCAGCACTCTGCCATCTCGGCTGCTTCTCCTGGCCTCCACGTGGCCTTACTCTGCCCTCTTCTCTAATACTAATCTCAGGAACCCAGGAACCGAGAGAGAGATCAAGCTCCCAGACTGCCCGTTTATAGCATAGATAATCCAAACCTTTAATCCAATTATACGTACAAGAAATTCTCTGATACAAAGCCACCCATCTGAGGCATAATGGGATTCCTCCCTACATCACCACCCTTCATCATCCAATCAGTCAAGGGTGTGGAGATGAGCTGACTTTTAAAACAAAGCCTTAAGCTATAACGAACCGGCCTGCTTACAACTTTTCCCCCACAGCCATCACAAGCATAAGGGCAAATAATATCACCTGGGTGACGGGCTTCCATGTGGGCAGCACCATCTTTAACAAAGTGAGTATATTATATTTTATCTGCCGAACAAGGACCTAGGTAATTCCACTGAGGATGGACTCTTGGAAGTTTGCACTTAGTTTCCTCTGGGCTTTGCCCCATATGTCTTTTCTCTTTGCTAATTTGCTTTGTATTCTTTTCTCTGTAATAAACCATAATTGTGTGTCTGCATTCTGTGAATCTTTGTAGCGAATCACCAAAGCTGGGAGTGGTTTTTGAGGACTCCCAGCATACTCATTTTCTGTTCCTTTTCAGCACTCTTACCTCTGAACTTTGGTCCTCCAGGACTTTGTGTTCAGTTGTAGTCCCTATGTGGCTTTATTTACCGTTTCTGGGCCGTATCTCCACTGTTACATCAAAATGCCATTGGTCAGCATTTCACATCCAAAATGCACTGGATTTATTTATCTTTCATGTTATGAAGTCATTATTTAGGAAATTTGTAAGCAATAAAATTACAGGTTATTAAAATATAAAAAGTTTTTACTCCTTGTAAAGCCAGTAGTCGCAGCCACAATCACAGCCGCCTGACCCGTGCAGGTTCGCATTAGATTCGAACAGTCGGTAATGAAACACAGGAGCCAAAAACTGGTGAGCCATCAGCTTTAATTCTAGCTTGCACCCGGCGGACAAGCAAAAACACACACTGGGCTCCAAAACCCACACATTCAGTGCTCACAAAGCTACTGACTTATCCGAGTTTCCTAGAATCAAAGGTTTCTAGCTTACCAGACTTATTCACCTCTGTTTCCCATCTCCTCCTGCACAAACTCTTAACAAACTGGCTTCTTTCTCAGCACTCTGCCATCTTGGCTACTTCTCCTCCACATGGCCTTAATCTGCTCTCCTCTCTAATACTAATCTCAGGAACCCAGGAACCGAGAGAGAGAGATCTAGCTACCGGTCCGCCCACTTTATAGCATAGATAATCCAAACCTTTAATCCAATTATACATTCAAGAAAGTCTCTGATACAAAGCCACCCATCTGAGGCATAATGGGATTCCTCAAGAGAGTGCACCACCCTCCATCATCCAATCAGTCAAGGGTGTGGGGAAGAGCTTACTCTTAAACTAAGCTTTAGGCTATAATGACCTGGCCTGCCTACATTACAGCTTTTCCCCCACAGCTATCTCAAGCATAAGGGCAAATAATATCACCTGGATGACGGGCTTCCATGTGGGCAGCGCTATCTTTAACAAAGTGAGCATAATATATTTTATCTGCCCAACACTTCTGTTACTAGAAATTATTTGATATAATTTTAAATACAGTTCTGCTCATAGAAATTTGGAAAAGAATTATAAAGAAGAAAAATGGTTTTGATTTAAAAGTAATATCAGAAGGGAAGTGATAGCAGAATTTTATATTGGAGAGAAGCTCTAGAGTTTAGACTAAGCTAAAAAATATTTATGTAAAGACTTTTGAAAATAAGCAAAGGGAAATTGATTTCTTACTAATTTTTAGTTGTACTTTTTAATTATCACTTTTAAGCATATGTAGGGTTAGGTTTCTCTTACTATAAACTAAATCCCAGGCAGTCTACCCCTTTTGTTCAGTTTGAAAAAAAAAAAAAAAAATTGGGTGATTGGTAGTAATTCTCTATAGCTGAAGTTTGAGTACAATGTTCTCAATTAATGTAGTCATCACTCTTAATAAGTCAGTTGCTTATGTAAAGGCCTATTATTATTTTTATAATTTGTCCTCTATTTTTGCATAATGCTTTCTCATGGTAATATAGTAATGAAAAGAGTAAACTAAGTCTTCTATGGCAATTTGTCTTATAAAAGTGTTTATTATGGGTGCTATGTTAAAAGGCATATTGATTTTAAAGAGATTGAATACTTTAGTTTTAAATATTTTATCTAACTCACAACCACTGTAAAAATTAAATATTTCTAAGTGATGTAGTTCTGAAACATAATGTTAACTATGTTAGAGTCATTTGTGTTGTACTTGGTCAAGTGACATCTTTTCAGATGACTCTGAAATGACACTAATGCCTTACTTGCCACTAGGACCATCAGAGGACAGCTGCTCTGAATAAGTAAGTCTCATGGTGTTTCTTAGCTCAGTAAGTCCACTGAGATGCCACTGTTAATGCATAGCTTGAAGTGAACAGAATATTTAAATTGTACCATACAGTTCTTAATTTTTTTCTATGACCTACATTTAACGATTAGTATTTTCTGTCCTGGTCAGATAGCTCAGTTGGTTAGAGCATCATCCCGAAGTGCAGAGGTTGCTGGTTTGATCCCTGGTCAGGGCACATACAGGAACAGATTGATGTTCCTGCCTGTCTCTTTCCCATCCTGTCACTCTAAAATCAATAAAATAAACGTTAAAAAAATTAGTATTTTCTGTTGAGTAAACCTCAACTTAGTATAATTTTAAATAATTCAGAAGATATATATTTTTTGTTTTTTTATGAGTTATTACAAATACTATTTGAATCAATCATAAAAAAAGCAAATACTCTTGATAAACAAAATTAAACTTAGTATGAACAGTAATTTATACATGGAAATTAATCACATCTTTTTCTATTATTTCATATAAGTCTGCCAAACAAAATTGAAAAATAGTAGTAAAAACCACCTTAAGCACATGACTTTTCAGAAAGTGAATTACTTGTTTCCTGAGAGGAAAGCTGAGCAAGCTGGGAGCCATCATACTTGCTGCGTGGTTTTTGTTTCTGTCTGACACAGTAGAGCATCCTTTGTGACTGCGAGGCTAGAGATAGGTAACTGTGGTTACTAGTTATTATGCTTCCTCTTGCTATGCAGTCTGACTAAAAGCAAACATGATGTAATAAGATTATAGTGTGTTCTTTTCTTCCTTTCTCTCATTTCTTCCTCATACTCGGGCATTGATTTATACATTAATTTATATATTCATTTACACCTTTCATCAGTGAACATTTCTGAGGTACGGGTTGTGTGCCAAGCATTATAATGTTGAATTAAGTGGTTCTAATGGAGTTTATAGTTACTTTTGTGATACCCCATTCTCAATGTAAGAATTAAAACTTTCTCTTTTTAGGCTTAATTTGTTTCTTTAAAAATAAGTTTTAGGTTCCTTTGTGAGGAAAGATTGCTTGTCTAGGATGAGTTAAATCCAGGCATATGGAATGCTTTAGATTCTTTTGGAAAGACAGCTGGAGCCTGAGAGAGAGATGTCCTGAGTAATCCTTTGCTCTGCCCTCATTCATAGGAGTTATGTAGGCCACGTGTGTTTATAAAGAGAATTCCACAGTTTATAGTGGAAAGGGGAACTTAGTATTACAGGAATATCAATAGACATTCATTTATACTTGTACTACTTTGACCTTTTTGCCCCTGAAATATTTCAGTGATGTAATAAAGTGGTGATATGACACATTCATGATAAGTTCCCATTATTTAGCTGCATTGTGAAGAATAAGGCACAAAAATGGTGAAATCCTTATCAGTTCACAAACTGTAATCAATTACTTCATCTATATGGCTTGTAGCTGACTGAGGAAAATTTTTATTTTGTTTAGAAATTATAATTTTTTTATATTACATAGTAGGACTAAAAATGGTAGACTTTAGAAGTACTTATCTGATATATGCACTTCTTGACACAGTATTTTACTATTTAACATAATTGAAAAGTATGTAATGTGGGTATAGATTATAACAGCTTTATTAAGGTTTGACTGATGTAGCATGAAGTTTACCATTTAAATTGTACAGTTTAGTGGTTTTCAGCGTATTTATAGGTTGTGCATCCATCACTATTGTCATCATCCCAAAATGTAGTTTTACTTTTGAACTCTGTGTAAGGAAACACTGCTCATAATTAAAGTTTTTCTAGAAAATTATCTTTTTACAGTGGTTTGGGATGATCAAAAAATTTTGGAATTGGATAGTGGTGATGGTTGTACAACATTTTGAATGAACTTAATGGTACTGAATTGTATGCTTAAAATAGGTAAAGTGACAAATTCTACATTATGTATATTTTAGCACAGTAAAAATTAATATCCATTTATGTGAAATCAGAATTGATGGCTTAACCTTAAAAGCTTTATGAAATTTCAGTCTGAGCCTCACCATGGTGCTAATTTTTCTCAAATATGTTATACCAAGGATATTCTTACAGATTAAATATCCTGTTACTAATTTTGAGACTGAAAACAGATTAAAGTTGTTGTATTTTTATAGAAATTTCAGTAGAATTAACTGAATAAGTCAAATTTTCTTTGCTTTAATTTTGCTGTCCTTGTAAAAGCAAGAATCCAAACAATGCAGAACCTATCTAAAGGGGAAAGAATGCTGATTGTCATGGGCAGGAGAGAGAACTGGGTAGCTGGGATTCATTGGTGGGAGTACTGTTTTCTAATATATGGATATATTATCAACTGCAACATTTTAAGTAAGAAATTTATTATCCTGATGCCAATATCAGAATCAACATGACTATATTCTTTTCTACTCTGCTTTATTATAGTAGATTATATTGAAATTATAATTTAGGAAGTTGTTTCTTTCTAGGATTTGATTATGGATTGAGTTTACCACTTGGGGAAGAGTATGAAAGGAAGAAACATAAGCTAAAAGAAGAATTGCGGCAAGATTACAGACGCTATCTTACTCAGGTAAAGACTTCTATTAATTAGTTGGGTTTATGCTTCAGGGGTCATCCATCTCCTAAATTTGTTTTCCTAAGGTTTTAGACTTTCAGTGGCATCTGGCAGTGGGATATTATGCAGTAAGTTGAGTAACATACATGACACTGACAGAGAAAAAAATGGTACTGAGAACTGGTGCCATGGAATAAGATACTTTTTTTGGAGTAGGGCATTGGGTTCTAATTAAATTGTAAATTCTGGTTATGTTTTCCATAAAGTTATCATGGTTTAAGATAGCCTAATTAGGATTTCTTGCTCCTCTATTCCCTCCACCCATGCATTAAAATAACACATGGAGTTCTAGTTGCTAATTATTTTCCTATGAGCTAAGTTCATAAAACTTTATTTAACATATTTAACCACCACAGTTTGCTTTATGTATACTTAGCAGAACTCTTGTTTTAAGTATATTTTGTTAAGTTATATAATAGCTAAACTCATGATTTAAGTTTTAAAATGCAATTTACTTTTTAGGTTATAAAATTATTTTAGACAAATACGATGTTTGTAGTCATCCTAAGATTTTCTTTAGTTTTTTTATTTAACTGCATTTTGATGTTTATTCCAAATTTATACATGCTCTCTTACTCTGATTTGCACATGGAGAAAAAGGTCTTTGACTACATTTATGAACAGTTTATTTTTCTTGACTTTAGGGTATTACAGAAGCAAAGAGAAAGGTAGGGTTGCCTGTAAAATTTTTTTTTAGATTTAGTAACTTGCAATCATTGGCATCTGTGATATTGCTGCTCTCCCATGAGAAAAATGGATTTGTCTGTGAATTTGAGACTTCTGCATGACACCATTTTGCATTTTTGCTTTTAGCAAGATGACATAATTTTTCATTAATTCATTAAGCTTCCTGTTTGATTCCTGCTGTGCATTTGTCTTTGATGCTTTTGCATTCATCCTTTAGAAATATTCTGCATCTATTATAATTCTGTTTGTTTCATCATGCCACTTTTCTTCAAATTATGCTACAATCACATTAAGGTTAATAAAATAATAGATTATTTAAGATATTCTAATATGTTATTGAGTTAAGTGTTGTCAGGATTTGAGTCACTTGATATTTTTGCATCCCAAACATGTGGATTGCATTTGTAAATTTATATTGGAAAACAAAGACAGTTTTACAAAACTGTTTTCAAAAAGAATCTCACACATTCATTCATTATTCAGTCAGTACTTTCTAAACACCATGAAGATGAATCAGGTATGAATCCTGTTTTCAAGGGGATTAGAGATAACATTCACACAATCTGAGAGTGGTAACTAACAAGAAGGATAGAATGATTAGGAAAGGCCTCAAGGTGTTTTGTAAGACATTTTATTAATAGGATGGGTAGACTTTGGATTTCTACGGGGGGAATCGAGGGAGGAGGGGAGACTTTTTGGATAGAGAGTATATGAAAAAGGAGGCTTTGGGGGTAGATTTTAGCTTTTTATGAATGAGGCATATTAGGTGCACCAGCCTGATGGATATTCTTTTCTGAGAGTAGTAAGAAGTGATGATGTAGACAGAGAGGCTAGGACCCCTGTGCGATAGGCAGGGCATTGTGTCTCCCTAGGCAGCCTGGGCAGAGCTTGATAATGGTTTTAGGACAGTTCTGCAGCCTGGGCAGAGCTTGATAATGGTTTTAGGACAGTTCTGCATGTTAGAGACTCTTCTCTTACTGCCCTAAATTAATACTATAGATTTTTAACTGATCCCCTTTCATTAATTCTTAGTCCATTCTCCAAGCTTTCCAGAATGATCCTGCCACTTACTGATTTAAATACTTCAGTGTTTTTTCACTGTTTTCAGGATAAGAATTTGAATCCTGTAGATGGCATGTGGCGTCTTTCATGTTCAGCCTGCCTCCCTGGCTTTGTACCTCATTATCCTCCCACCCGCCTCTTTATTGGATGGGGTTCCCTCTTATAGCTACCATTTTCACTTGTGGATTTTTCTGTTATTATTACTTTTTTTCAGTTTTGCCCGAAAAGACAAAAAACAGACTTAAAACTGTCAGAGTGGTGTCTCACTTGTGGATTTTATGTTACATCATAGATACATGATTTTAAGAAAAAAGAATGCTGGTGGGAGGCATTAGAAGAAATTGTTTTATTGAAAGGGAAAGAGATCAAGGAGTACAAATCTTTAAATTCAAAGGGCTGTGAAGGAGTTTTTGGTGTTAGATTTTCAAGAATGTAGTTTTGGTGGAGGAAAAATAGTTCCTTAATATAAAAGACAATTCTGGTTGACATCTGAGAAAGTGGCGGGGCGGGGGAAGGAAAGCGAAGGAAAAAGAGAATTACTTAGGATATGGGGAGGTGGGTCAGTGGTTTCCTCGACTCCTGGGACACTTTCTAAGTCCCATTCTTTTTGTGTTACTTGTGGCTTCCAGGCTTGTAAATTGCATGGATATTTTAAAAAAATCAAATCTTTAAATTCTGGTAATGAGAACAAACAAGTGCCATCTCTACCATCTTCTTTCCTGTTTTTAGAATAAAAGACACTTGACCATCTAACAATTCAGGAAGGACATATTCTCAGAAGACAGTTATTAAGTTGAATCAGTAAATTTATAATTTCAGCCCAGGCCTCTCTCTTGAACCTCACATTTTTCTAATTGGCAGCCTATTTGACATTTTTACCATATTTTTTGCTTCATAAGATGCACTCATCACTCCCCCTCCCGCCCCCAAAAAAAAGAAATTGGAGGGGAAAATGCCCGTGCATCTTATGGAGCAAAAATACGGTATTTTATTAAATATTTTAACACACCATTTGGTTCAGAATATTTTTTTTTCTTATTTTCCTCCTTAAAACCCCAGGTGTGTCTTACGGTCAGGTGTGTCTTATGGAGTGGAAAATACGGTTTTATTAGAATCTAATGGGTAACTTATCTTGAAGATGTCTAACAGGGAATTCCAGATTTCTGTTTTTCTCAATCCCATTCCCTAGAACCCTGGACTACCTGTAGCCAGTTTTTATTTATTTATCTATTTGTCATAGCACTTGTCTCTTACCTGTTTCCCCAGCTTGAATATAATCTTCAGGAAGGCAGGGACTCTGTTTTGTTTACTGATTAGTCTCAAATATATCAAACAGTTTGGGACATAGTAGGCACTCAATATCTACTGAATAAATGAGTGAATGACAAAAATTCAGCCTTTTGCAACACTCACTGTATTGCCCTAATTGTTTATTTTTTTCGTTTCATTCTGGCCCTGGATTGGGAGTAGGGAGTTGCTCAGTGAAAGAGTAAGGTGCTCTGTCTCTCTCTTCCCAGTGTTGGAACTCGAGGTGTTTATTTGTACACGTATAACTCCATAAAACCATTGTTTATAGTGTACTTTGGTGTATAGGGACTTAAACTGACTCAGATTCTAGTTATGAGTCATTGTTTCTCTTGACAAATAGGTTTAGAATTCTCCCAACTTTCAGTTTAGCTTTTGTAGCACAAATTAAGTTGTTTAGAAATTTAGATATAATGAAACTTTTTTTTAATAATTTAGTTTTATTAATCTGTTCCCATAATGTTTTCAGTATAACTCTATGGTAGCAGTTAGTATATGGTATTGCAGTTATTTGCTTAAATGTTTGTTTCCCTGACTGAATTGTAGATCTCTTGAATATAGGAAACATGCACATATGCTTATCTTTGTCTCCCAACCACCTAAAAAAAGTAACCGGAAAATATTAGATGGTCAACAATTGCTTGTTTAGAGACTAAATAAGAGGCATGGAGCTGGACAGGTTAATAAATATTGATTATTTAATCTTCATAACCTCATTTAGATGACACCCCTGTTTTATAGGCAAAGACACTGAGGGAGAGAAGTTAAATAACTTATTCCAGATTATATACTACTAAGCAGCAGTACCAGAAAGTTGGGGATTATACAAATTTTTTAATATTCCCTTGTGTTTGCTATTGTATTCAAAGGAATATTACATCTTTTATCTTCCTTGATCCTTATAACAGCTTTGGTAGGTAGGCAGAGCAGATACCATTTTCATTACAGAAGGAGAAAGTCCAGGTCAGGTGTGAGTGACTTGCTCAGTGTTGCACAACTGAGAAGTGTTGGGGCTACTCCTAGAGCCTAGTTCTTTTGACTCCTAGTCTAATGCTTGGTCCACTGCATTGAAGTACCTAAATGTCTACTTAACAAAAATGGAGGGACACAGCCTGACCTGTGGTGGCGCAGTGGATAGAGCGTCGACCTGGGAACACTGAGGTCGCCAGTTCAAAACCCTGCACTGGTCTGGTCAAGGCACATATGGGAGTTGATACTTCCAGCTCCTCCCCCCTTTCTCTCTTCCTCTCTCTCTCTCTCACTCTGTGTCTCTTCTCTAAAATGAATAAAATAAAAATTAAAAAAAAAAATGGAGGGACACATGAAGAAACAGTCTTTACAGTTTGTATCTTGTGGCATTGTAGTAGATATCCACTCATAATTTCAGGAAAAATAGAAAAAAACATTATTGCAGTATGTATAGACTATTTGTGAAGAAGTTTAAATTGTATTAAAAGAATTCTAGAGCATTGAGAATGAACAGTATGTGCTTAGAAGAGGAATATGAATTAAGAAAGTTTCTTTTTTCCTCATGCTTTATAAAATCATTTTAAATCATTAGATAAATATGTGTTGCAAATTGATTCTCCTTTTCAGGGAGTTGTTGATTGGAAGAAAGTTCTTTTTCCTAATTATGGTCTCTATAGATTTGTAGTTTCATCTCCATTTCATTCTTTGTTCTAATGTAATACCTTAGTCTGTTGAACTTAAAACTCATTTATGAAACGTTTTATAAAGACAATTAGGTAATATGTTTTTTAATGTGTACATATACAGAAAAATTTTCTATCCACGAGTGAATCAGATCCTTCTACTCTGGGAGTTTCTCTTCCTATTGGTGACAGGCTATCAGCCAAGGTAGGTGATTAGGAGTAGTTATTGTGGGAGAAGTTTTAGGAGGGATCAAAATTATGAAAGAACATATTCTCAATTTAATTGCAAACAGGTTATATCATTTTCTATACTTGAATATATATGTATATTTTTCAAAAGTCTGTAGAGTCTCTAGAAGTGCTGTTTAAAAATTTTTTTGGACATTACATTTGTAAACATGTAATGTGATTTATTTCTTTAATACAGTATGTTGGTCAGTTGAATATTCACATTTTCCATCATTGGTTCCTGAGCAGTAAGTTCATGCTCTGTAACACAGTGACGAGAATAGATGCGAAAGCCCACTGAGCTTTATGTGGCCCCCTAACCTGTGGGTCAATTGGGGTGTCTATTTCACTCCACAAATACATGTACATATTCTTCAGAGGTTTCAATGGAACATTTACCTTATAATATTTTCCTGTCTATAATACTTTACCTTCTTATGTTTAAAATACAACAAGGATCCTTCTGTAGCCTGAGGAAAGAAGTGGTCCACAGCAGGTCATCCGGGAGGTGGGTAGAGGGTAGGAGGAGATAGCACTGAGAAGGAAAGAGTGAGAGGAACCTGGTCATGTCCTTGTTAATGACAGACTTCCCGGCCAACACCTTTTGTATTTACTAGTGGGAAAGATTGATATATGATGTTTTTGACATCGTGCACCTGGATTGTCTAGGATTATTGTTGGTAAACAAACATAAAATCCTAGATGTATGGGGAATGGCTCCTTGGAAAATGTCATCTAAGTTGTGCAGCTGCTGGAGTGTAAAATGGAGATATTTCACATGTAAAGCAGCTCCCTTCTAGTACAGACCTCATGAGTTAATCTGGACCTGCACGTTTTAATGTGTATTTGATTCTGGGCAAGATCTCTGATTTGTGTGTCTGATTTTACATTAAGGTACTTTTTCCTGAAGTTGAAATTAACATTGTCTTTGGTGTCTATTTTAAGGAAAGGTTGAAACTTGAACGCAACAAAGAATACAATCAATTTCTCAGGGGTAAGGAAGAACCCACTGAAAAGTTCACACAGGTAGAAAAGAGTTCTGAGGTAGGTGTTGCTTTCACAGTAAATTTTTAGCACTACAAGATGAATATTTTGTACTTGAAGTGTTTTGATGTTAGACATTTTACTTTTTTTAAAATATAATATTTTAAAAAATAAAGCAAATCAAAACCAAACTCTTAACTTCAAGGGGGAGATTTAATTATAATTTATTTTTAAGTGTTTTTATTTTATATTGATATTTTCTAGCTATATATATTTTCTCCAAATTTAAGGGTGCTTGATGTTACTAGGGCCAAAAAAGTTACACCTTCATTCTTTATGTTGAGGAAAAATTTAATTTGAATATTTTGAAGCAATATTTAATTGCAAAAGTATGCTTAATATCTCCTAGGATAGGAGTTTGCATTTAGTTATCTTCTCTTTTTGTAGCCACTTATCCATATTACTGTTGTCTGTATATGTGCTATTTATTAAGTGTTATTGAAAGATAAATTTTCTGATGATTTTTTTCTAAGGGTAAGAAATATTTATGGGAGATTAAGCTTTTGAGTTGAGATGATAGAGTAAACATCATTTGAGGGTTTAATTAGTTTTTAAGAAATAGCATCTAAAATCTTTTTTTTTTAATTGACCAGCACAAAAATCAAAGAAATAAACTTATTAGTCAGGTTAAACCTGATTTGCCTTCACAAATACCAGTACCTTACCAGAACTCAGAGGGTCCTCGGAAAGACGTCTTAACGCCCTCAGAGGCATATGAAGAGCTTCTAAACCAGAGACGCCTGGAGGAGGGCCGGTACCGACGTCTAGATGATGAAGTTGAATTAAGGAATAGAAGACTCTTTAAGAAAACCAATGAAGAAGTGGACATTTCCAGTAAAAAACATCAAAGGTTTGCCAGCAAGCTTGACATTCCAGATAGAAGATTTGACAGGTTTAATGATGACCGTGTCCTGGACAGACAGTATTATAGACCAGACCAAGATCCTGAAGTAAGTGAAGAAATGGACGAGAGGTTTAGATATGAAAGTGATTTTGATAGAAGACCTTTGAAAGTATATACAAATGACAGGTATTTACAATTTCATTTTTATTTTCTTTACTTGCTCAACATTATTGTTGTTACTCTTTATCACTATGTTAGGGAGAAGCAGCTTCATTTCATTTACATATTTAATTCTAAGATGCTATCAGCTTAAAGTTACACCATTATTTTCTGTAGCACTGAGGCAACAAAGAAGACACCAAGATAGGGAGAAAAAGTCCCTGTAATAAAACTGGAACACTACAAAGCTACAACTTTTATGTAAAATTAAATGGAAAGTAAACTTGCCCACAGAAGTGGACAGAAAAGAAACTTTTATGTCTCAATCTTGACACTGAGTAAAGGGAGTAAAAAATAACTCCCATGAGCCTGACCAGGCGGTGGCGCAGTGGATAGAGCGTTGGACTGGGACGTGGAGGACCCAGGTTTGAGACCCTGAGGTCGCCAGCTTGAGCACAGGCTCATCTGGCTTGAGCAAAAAGCTCACCAACGTGGACCCAAGGTCGCTGGCTCGAGTAAGGGGTTACTCGGTCTACTGAAGGCCTGCGGTCAAGGCACATATGAGAAAGCAATCAATAAACAACTAAACAAACAAACAAACAAACAAAATAACTCCCAGGTCAAGGCACATATGAGAAAGCAATCAATAAACAACTAAACAAACAAACAAACAAAATAACTCCCATGAGAATTGAATGATCAGCCAGTACTGATTAAGGTTTGCTGTCCGAATTCTTGCTGCTAGTATTGTCCAAAAAACCCCAGGCAAGAATTCAGTTTTCTCACGTTCATTCTGCTTCTAAGTGACTGGCAAGGGACAATAACTCCTCTTCTTCAATAGCTTGACCTAAAACCAGGTCGATGGCTAGTTTCAGTCAGATATTAGAATGTGGGATAAACAAGACACCTTAAAATAGATGAAATACAGTTTAATGTCTCTTGCACTAAATCCTTTTATCAGTATATTTCTTTTTTTTTAAGTTACTTATTGAACATTTTAGTGAAATGGCACTAACGTTTTGATCAGATTTTGACATGCTTTTCATCTTTGAATGATTGTTTTTATAATGCTACTTGTAACTTCTGTTTTTGTTTAGTCATTTGTCTTAATGCTTTTAATTTGTTACATATTTCAACCTAACTTTTCATTTGGAGTAGAAATATATTAGGGTCCCATAATTGTCATTGACTTGTGAACTTGAAAGGGTAGGGTTAATTCTAAGTTTGGAGCATTTAATGAGACCTGTTTCATTTATTTGTCCAAATAGATTACTTTGTTAGTATTTTAGGATATTTTCTGAGATTTAATGTTTCATGTTCAGTATTCTAATTATTAACAATATAAAACCTTTACAGTTTTTTAAAATTAAAAAAAAAAATTTTTTAATTTTTTTATAGGGACAGACAGAGAGTCAGAGAGAGGGATAGATAGGGACAGACAGTCAGGAACAAAGAGAGGTGAGAAGCATCAATCGTTAGTTTTTCGTTGTTGCGACACCTTAGTTGTTCATTGATTGCTTTTTCACACGTGCCTTGACCACGGGCCTTTAGCAGACCGAGCAACCCCTTGCTGGAGCCAGCGACCTTGGGTCCAAGCTGGCGAGCTTTTTGCTCAAGCCAGATAGGCCCACGCTCAAGCTGGTGACCTCGGGGTCTCGAACCTGGGTCCTTCTTCATCCCAGTCCGACGCTCTATCCACTGCGCCACCGCCTGGTCAGGCAAAACCTTTACAGTTTTTTGCCTTCTCTTTGTTCTATAGCTATTTTGTTCAGCTTACCCAATTATTTTAATATTCCCCCTGATTTAGGTAATTTGAGTGAAGGATTAGAATTTTTCAATGCCAACTATAGTTATCACTGATTTGAATCTAATTGTACTTTAAAAAATGTGTTATATTTGAAAATGTTTATAACAAGGTAATCAAAGACTGCCTAACTATTTTAGCTTTGTTATGCTCTCAGTTGGGGAAACTGCAGTAATCTTGGACTCTTGGTGCTGCCTTCTTTGTACCTAAGGACTTTTTTCCTTATTGTGTTTGTTTACCTCTAAAATGTAATGTAATGCATACCTTTTAAGTTTGAAATTTCAAGAAACTCATTATGAGCTTGTTGCTTTGTTTTTTATATACTTTAATCCATTTTACTTGTAATTATACCCTGTAATAATTTTAAACATGAGCTAACAAATGAATTCAGCCTACTTTAGCACTTTCTTATTTTCTTATGTATTCCATAAATGAAATGAACTCTTTCTATATTACCTTCCCCAAGTAGTATTTTCAGATTAGTTTAAATATGAGAATGAGTGAGAATAATTCCTGTTACACATTTCAAAGTTTTTAAAAGGATTTCTTCTAAATACAAATTTATGTGTCACTTCCATTTTGTTAATGCATATATCTCTGAATGTGAGGTTTTTCACATATGTCTGCATGTTAAAATTAATTTCTATATTTCAGATTTGTGGATGTCTTGTTTCCGGCCAAAAGAAAAAAATCACACTGACCATTCAGTACTTTCTATTTAATAGGCGGAGTGGTTAACAGGAAAATGAGACTTGACTTGGAATGTGTACCTGCATTTGTTTCTTGCACTAATTTATTTATTTTTAACATACTATTATCTTTTTTTGTGTGTGTGACAGAGACAGAGAGAGGGACAAATAGGAACGGACAGACAGGAAGGGAGAGAGATGAGAAGCATTAATTCTTTGTTGCGGCTCCTTATATGTGCCTTGACTGGGGACTACAGCAGATTGAGTGACCCCTTGCTCAAGCCAGTGACCGACCTTGGGCTCAAGCTGGTGAGCCTTGCTCAAACTGTATGAGCCCACGCTCAAGCCAGTGATCTCAGGGTTTTGAACCTGGGTCCCCCAGGTCCTAGTCCAATGCTCTATCCACTGCGCCACTGCCTGGTCAGGCTAATATACTATAATCTTAACCAGAAGTTCTTAAGTTCTGGAAAATAGGCTCTTTATTCTTTTTAAATTGATTTTTACAGAGCGAGGGTATGTGGAGCGAGAAGTATCAACTTTTAGTTACTTCTCTTTGGTTGTTCATTGATTGCTTGTTGTATGTACCTTGACTGGACAAGCTCAGGGTTTCAAACTGGCGACCTCAGCATTCCAGGTTGACGTTTTATCCACTGCACCACCACAGGTCCAGAAGTTCTTGAGAAAAAGTAATTATAACTGATTGTGAGAAATACAAAGTTAATTTTCCTTTGTTCTCTGTTACCCTTCTCCTTTTTCTTCTAAAAGTCAGCATGTGATAAATTCTAGTTATGATTTTTAATCACTTTTTATTTATTTATTTTTTGGTCTCAGTTTATTTCTAATTACTCTATAAGCTTTTACATATGCCATTATGAATGTATTAGTGATACGTTTCCCCACTTTATTTTTTATTTTTTTTGTACAGAGACACAGAGAGTCAGAGAGAGATAGATAAGGACAGACAGACGGGAACAGAGAGAGATGAGAAGCATCAATCATCAGTTTTTCATTGTGACACCTTAGTTATTCATTGATTGCTTTCTCATATGTGCCTTGACCACGGGCCTTCAGCAGACCGAGCCACCCCTTCCTGGAGCCAGAGACCTTGGGTCCAAGCTGGTGAGCTTTTGCTCAAGCCAGATGGGCCCGTGTTCAACCTAGGTCTTCCACATCCCAGTTCGACGCTCTATCCACTGCGCCACCGCCTGTTTAGGCTCCCCACTTTAAATATGGGAAAGAAAGCTAAAGCCTAGTAATGGTTTTACTTTCCTAAACTAACCATTAAGCACTGGCAGTGTTTTTAATAGTTAAGGTGTCTGGCAATTTGCTTGACAGTTGCGTTTTGTGTATGTGTGCTTTATTTATTTCTACATATTTACCAATTTAAGTAAAATTTGTAATGTTTTAGGAACTTTCTAAAGGTGACTGTAGTAGTGTGTCTTAAAATGCTTAGAAATTAATAACCACATTTAAAATATAGTCCTCCTAGTCTGTATTATTTATTAACTTGAGTTATAGAAGTTAATATGTTACCATCTTATGTTTTACTTTGTAACCAATATTAATGAGCAAAGGACATTTTTTGCATTAAAACATCTTGATTTTTTACTGTTTATATAATTAATGCAGTTTGCACTTCTGTTTAACTCTTGATATTTGCTAGTTTGTAATCTTGAGTCATTTAATGAAATTCAGAGATAACGTTCCATCTGAAATTAGAAAATGTTTATTAGCTACATAGCTTTTTAGTGCACATTCTAAGAAGTGTGCATGCTTATTAATATGAAGATGTAGCTGAGAGAGTTTATTAGAACATGAGTTACTTAATTTCGAATTACCTTTTTTTCTTAAAGTAATTTAAATTTATTTTTGGATGAACCATTTTAGTATTAATAATTTTCCCCATTTTAAAGATGGGATTGAGCCCTGGCTTGTTGGCACAGTGGTAGAGCATTGGCCTGTTGTGTGGATGTCCCAGGTTCAATTCCTGGTCAGGGCACACAGGAGAAGCATCCATCTGCTTCTCTACTCCTACCCCTTCCTCTTTTTTTTTTTTCTCTCCCACAGCCATGACTTGACTGGTTTGAGTACATTGGCTTCAAACCAAACTCGATTGGATTGAGTACATTGGCCCCGGGCACTGAGGATGGCTCCATAGAGACTCTGCCTCAGGTGCTAAAAATATAGCTCGGTTGGTTGATCATCGCCCCAGATGGGGGTTGCTGGGTGGATCCTGTTGCGGTCCAGGTGCATGTGGGAGTCTGTATCTCCCCTCCTCTCACTTGGAAAAGAGAAAAAGGGGAAATAAAATGAGATTGATATTGGAAAAATACTGTTAGGAAATTAAATATAGAAATGGAAAAAGAACTGAAAACAATGAGAAAAAAACAGTTAAGAGCTCAGTCTTCTTTTTTAATCTTTTTCTTTCTATTCTAAAGTACCCCTAATAAGATAATTCATTCAGGGAAATTCTGTTTTTTTTTTTTTTTTTTCGGAGACGGAGAGAGAGAGAAAGAGGGATAGATAGGGACAGACAGGAATGGAGAGAGACGAGAAGCATCAATCATCAGTTTTTCTTTGCGACACCTTAGTTGTTCATTGATTGCTTTCTCATATGTGCCTTGACTGTGGGCCTTCAGCAGACAGAGTAACGTCTTGCCTGAGCCAGTGACCTTGGGTTCAAGCTGGTGAGCTTTGCTCAAACCAGGTGAACCTGCGCTCAAGCTGGCGACCTCGGGGTCTCGAACCTGGTTCTTCCGCATCCCAGGCCGATGCTCTATCCACTGCGCCACCGCCTGGTCAGGCAGGGAAATTCTTGATATGAAAACAAAGTGGTATAACCATAACCATTATTATGAATTAGTTGATTTCTTTTATAAAAGGAAACACTTGATTCTTTCTCCCTATGAACTGTATCAATCGAAAATCAACAGATGGTAAACATTTTATTTTTGTAGTATGTTATTCTTGATGGCATAAACATTGTACATTTATTTTGAAAGTAGTTGATTAAATTAAGAGAAAAAGTAAAGTTATCATTTAGGGGTTCATTTACAGTTAAGTTAGCTGAAAATACTTGTGGTTTCAAACAATTCCCTTTTGTTTGTAAGAGAGTAATTTTTTTTATAATATAAACAAACTTTTATTTTTCTTTCTTTTTTTTTTTTTACAGGGACAGAGAGAGAGTCAGCGAGAGGGATAGATAGGGACAGACAGACAGGAATGGAGAGAGATGAGAAGCATCAATCATCAGTTTTTCGTTGCTACACCTTAGTTGTTCATTGATTGCTTTCTCATATGTGCCTTGACTGCAGGCCTTCAGCAGACCAAGCAACCCCTTGCTGGAGCCAGTGACCTTGGGTCCAAGCTGGCGAGCGTTTGCTTAAGCCAGATAGGCCCGCGCTCAATCTGGTGACCTTGGAGTCTCGAACCTGGGTCCTCTGCATCCCAGTCCGACGCTCTATCCACTGTGCCACCGCCTGGTCAGGAGATAAACATACTAATTTTTAGGGTAAACTTGACCTCTAGCCCATTAACTCGGTTTCCTTGGGCATTGAGATTTGAACCTAATTCAAGGAATAGAGAAAAAAATGTTTTTTTCTATTTAACATAACCTTTAACTTTTTTTTCTTTTTTGAGAGAAAGAGAAACAATTTGTTTCACTTTGTTTTGCATTCATTGGTTGATTCTTTTATGTGCCCTGACTGGGGATGGAACCCGCCACCTTGGTATATTGGGACCATGCTCCAACCAACTGAGCTACCTGGCCAGGGCTAACTTTTTGTCTTTTTGATAGTAGGATGGTAAAACTATTTTACAATTATTCCCTTATGCAAATCTGGTTCGTTATGTCAAAGTAAGTAAAATTTTTCTTTTATGAGGTCTGTCCCTGGCTGACTAAACCCAGTGAGGTGTGGTAACTGAACCTATGGATTTAAAGTCATAGACTATTTAGTTAGTTCTGGGGTCACAGGGATGTTTTAATCTGGTAATGACTCTAATGCCACAGCTAAACCGAAAGGACTTCTCAGGGACAAACTGGACATAAACCAAACTCCTGCACTTTGGCTAGATTCGGACTGTTCTTAGACATTGAGTTTATTACTTCTGGAGACTACCATCTGTCATTTGCTCCTCGATATTGAAAGGGTTGAAGAGAGAGATGGCAGTGGTCAAACCACTGCTGGCTCTCCCCAGTTCCCGTCTGCAGAGCAGAGGACTTCATTTGCCTCTAAAGGTTTCTAAACTAAATGTAACACCACCATAAAAGCTGTTAAAGTGAACTAACAGTGGTAACTAAAAGTGATTAATGCTTAATTTATTAGAACTATAAAAGAAACTTCAGTAAATGAAGGAAATTCCATTATAGTTATACAGATATTTTAATAGATAATATGGTGACTAACTTTCCAAACTATAATTTGACTTCACAGCTTGTTAGGTTACCTTCCAGGTTTTTTTGTTTTTTTTTTTTTTTAGGTCTCAGTAACTTAAAATTATATCAGTTACTTTATAAAATTGAATAGGATGCCTTAAGATTTTATTCTGTTAACATTTGGACTCTCAAACATTTCTCCATTATTGACTTTATTGTAATTATCAGAGATAAGAGACTTTTATATTTGTTTCCTTTTTTTTAGCGAGAGAGAGACAAGACAGGAAGGGAGAGAGATGAGAAGCATCAACTTGTAGATGCAGCACTTTAGTTGTTCATTGATTGCTTTTCATACATGATTTAACGGGGGGAAAGGGAGAGTCCCAGCTAAGCCAGTGACCCCTTGCTCAAGCCAGTAGTAACCTTGGGCTCAAGCCAGTGACTCTCTAGCTGGTGACCCTGCACTCAACCTGATGAGCCTGCACTCAAGCTGTTGACCTTAGGGTTTTGAACCTGGGAACTCAGTGTCCCAGGTTGACACTCTATCCACTGCACCACTGCCTGGTCAGGCTCTTTTGGCCATTTTTTGATTGGATTGTTTATCTTCCTGGTGTTGAGTTTTACAAGTTCTTTATAAAAAAATTATTTAACTTTCTTTAATTAGAGTGAATTTTGAAAATGGCCTTTTGTGCTTATGGTGTTTGCTTTGTTAAGATGTCTGAATATGTTGAATGCGCTATGGAATACGTTTTCCTGTAGATGCTTTAGGTACTTTGGGCACATCTGTATAAAGATAAGCTGGAAATGTAAGTTCAAACTTAACTGAAAATGCAGGAAACCATGAGCTTTTTGATAAATTTTAGAAAGAATTTTTGTATGTGTAAGAAGCTTTCAGTTCGGATTAATTCTGAATTAATCCCAAGTGATGTTTTAAAAAATTTTTAACTTTAAATTTCTCTGTATTTGACAACTTCCATTGGTATAGACACCACTGTACCACATCAACAAATTTACTTTTGTGTATTGTATCGTGGGTTCGCAAGACCACGCCCAGGTTCAAGGATTCCCTACTTCCAGGACTTTGTATATATAGTTCTATTGCTGGCTATAATTTATTACAGTTGAGAGGATGTAAAGTAAAAGCAGCACAGACAAAAGGCACATGGGACAAAGTCCAAAGGAAACCAGGTCAAACTTTCAACAATTTTTTCTTGTGGAGTCGCATGGGAAATGTTTAGTTCTCCCAGCATCGAATTGTGAAAAAATTGTGAAATGTTCCCTACCATGAAAACTCATCAGAGACTCAGTGCCCAGTGTTTTTACTGGGGGATGGTCACTTAGACACCCTTTTCCTACTTGCCCGAATTTCCAGACTTTCTGAAGGAAGGCAGAAGATGTTCAGCCTAAACTGTGTTGTTTGTACAGGTTAGGAACAGTGAGCAGTTCTTACCAGTCCCAGGAGCGGTGGGACCCCTTCCTAAATCTGTGTTCCCAGTGCCAGCCAATGGCCAGCCTTTCCGAGGTCTAATAATAGACCTTTCCGAGGATCACAATGTCAGGCCTGCTCTGTTAACTTTTCTGCACATGTGTGTTTAGATAGACGTAGTAACTAAATCTGGTTGCCTGGCACTGTTAATGACAATTTTGAATTTAATATTTACCTGTTCTTTAAGTGGTAGAAATAGAGGATAACATTAAACTAATGTGTCAGTTTAAAAGAGATTCAAGCACCTAGGCTTTAGATATAAAGCCAGCTGTATTTTGTTAAATTGAAATAAATTTGAAATCCTTTTTAAAAGGGCTTGTGGAGGGTTCTGTTGTGTTAGGGATAAAAAATGAGAAATATTTGTGTCACATGAGGTCATGCGTTTGTAAGGTTATAGTCTGTAAAATCTTTTCCCCACAGAAGATACTGGCAGTGGCTTTTATGATGGAAATGAAGAATTTTATATGCTGGGTCTGTGGATACTGAGAAGTTCATTTTCTTCTGACAATTGCCATTTTTCTCAATGTGATAATGAAATTCCCCCAAATATTGAGTAATACTTTTAACAATCCAAATGTTTTTTCCAGAAGTCCTCTTGAGAGACAATGTAGTTTAACTGTCATATAAAGAACTGTGATTCAGGAAATGGTGATTTTCATGGATGTTGCTAAATGCTGGTATAAATAGCTTAGTTTTTCTGATAGGAGAAATTAAGCTAAAGAAATCAATGTTTGCCAAATGGAAAAAAGATTAATTAAAAAACATTCGAAAATATTTTCTGAAAATGATTAGGAAGGAAATAAAATACATTATAATCTTTTATTGTTATGATCTAGTAAGAAAAATAATCACTTTGTAGCCATGCATCAGTCTGTTTATGATGTTTTCTTACACCTGTTGCTAATACTTATTCTTTCATGCGATTTACACTGTTAGCAAATGTGGCTTGTGACATTTGATTTAACTAAATGGTGAGTTAGCTGCTATATTTTTAAGTTGGTAAGGTTTGTACAGTGAAATAATTCCTAGAATCTATGAATTTTGATTAAGAAAATGGTTTCATTTTGAAATTTGACCATATTAATATCATAGGGATATAAGGTAAAGCATAGGGAATACAGTCAATAATATTGTAATAACTGTGTATGGTGCCATGTGGATATTAAAATATCGGGGAGAGCATGTTGTAAAGTATATGATTTTTTAACTGCTATCTTGTATACCTGAAACTAATACAAAATAGTATTGAAAAAAATTTATATATATTTTTCTGAAGTGAGAAGTGAGGAGGCAGAAGAACAGACTCCCGAATGCACCCGACCGTGATCCACCCGGCATGCCTACCCGGGGGTGATGCCCTGCCCATCTGGGGCGTTGCTTCTTTGCAACCGGAGCCATCCTAGCGCCTGAGGTGGAGGTCATGGAGCCATCTTCAGCGCCTGGGCCACTTTGCTCCAGTGGAGCCTTGGCTGTGGAAGAGGGAGAGAGAGATAGAGAAAAAGGAGAAGGGGAAGGGTGGAGAAGCAGATGGGTGCTTCACCTGTGTGCCCTGGCCTTGGTTCCAGGAGGGGAAGAGAGATAGAGAAAAAGGAGAGGGGGAAGGGTAGAGAAGCAGATGGGTGCTTCACCTGTGTGCCCTGGCCGGGAATTGAACCTGGGACTTCCACACACCAGACTGACGCTCAACCACTGAGCCAGCTTTGCCAGGGCTGAATAATAAAAATTTTAAAATGAAATAAAAAAATTGAATATAATCTTCATGAGGGCAAGGACCATGTTCATATACCCTGTGTCTAGAATCGAATTTGGCATGTAGTAGGTGTGCAATAAATATTCTTTGAATAAAGGAAAGATAAAAGTATAGCATATGCATAGTTTTCAAGTTAAAAGTTTCTAGATGTTGAATGACATCAGAGTAATGGCGGATGTTATATTGAAATAATTTTTAATGACTTCTTTTTGTTTTAGAGACAGTAAAACAAACTCTTGGTGTGTTTTACCAGCAGATTGTACTTGAATTAAATCTCATTTGAATTAGCTTTAAAATGTGTTTATAGTAAACTTCATTATAATACTTTGTTCCCTTTAATATTTCCAACATCAAATGCAAAAAATACCAAAGACATATGAGGGTCCACTGCTTGTGGAACATACTCTCTAAGCTAATATGTTTTTAAGGATGTACGGGAACAGACGAGGGAATGTACCTCCTGTGGAGTACGGTGGTGATGTCACAGAACACTCAAACATACGAATTTCATCTGCTGGAAATAGAAGGTATAGTATGTAATATCGGTTCTGCCCTCATTCATGACATACACTGTGAAGCAGCACCTGCTGAAACTGGCTTACTGAAAAGTAGAAAGATACAGTATCTTAACACCCTTCCTTATTGGTGAGAAAGGAATAAAGGGGGAGAGGGTTCAGAAGTGGAGAGTTGTGTTAAATGAAAATTTTAGTACTTTACAGCATTCTTTTGAAGAGCAAATTTTAATTACAAAGTGTGCCAAGGTGTTCTGAGTATCTCCTATCATTTTAAAGTCTATAAATTTAAAGTTATGAAAGGAGTAATAAACATACAATTATATAAAATATAATTATAAACATATAGTTCAATGGGCTAAAATTAATTTAAAATATCTTGTAGTTATTAGAGGTGGTATAAACTTAATTGAAAATAAATTGAAAATGTTACTGCAGTGAGTTTTCCTTTCAAAACTTTTTTATTTTCAACTTACTGAGTGCAGAACTTTTATGCTTACGTTGTAAAATGGACTCATACATAATTCTCTCAAGTTGAAAAGAAAGGAAATGATACGTATTTTATATTCATGTTCTTTTTCTATATAGTGTTTTATCATTTTGGTGGCGTTCTTATATGGATAAATGCTTCCGAACCTATAGTGTATAATGAAGACAGTATTGTCATGTGTCAGGAACAGTGTCTATTTCCTTTGAAGAAAAGTTAATTTCATAAAAGTGCTTGAGATAAGAGAATTTGCTGTTTGGGTCTAGTTAATGCAGGTTTTGTGAGGGACCTATCCTAGGAAGGAGTCTTTTAGGGATGATCTTCTTTTCCAAGTATGTGTATAAGTTTCATCATTTTTCTTTTATTTTTTTAAGATTTATATGTACTTACATTCATTTTCTTTATTGGGGTAACTGTTCTTGTAAAAAATGGTTTTAGCCTGACCAGGTCGTGGTGCAGTGGATAGAGCATTGGACTGGGATGCGGAGGACCCAGGTTCGAGACCCCGAGGTCCCCAGCTTGAGCGTGGGCCCATCTGGCTTGAGCTAAAGCTTGCCAGCTTGGACCCAAGGTCTCTGGCTTCAGCAAGGGGTTGCTCGCTCTGCTGAAGGCCCGCGGTCAAGGCACATATGAGAAAGCAATCAATGAACAACTAAGGTGTTGCAACGAAAAACTAATGATTGATGCTTCTCATCTCTCTCCATTCCTGTCTGTCTGTCCCTATCTATCCTTCTCTCTGACTCTCTCTGTCCTTGTAAAAAAAAAAAAAGTTTTATTGGGAATCTATAGATCCAGTGAAGCAGATTGAAGAAAAGTTTATGTATTTATAGAGCCTGAATACATTGGGGTCCCACCATCTAAAGATATCAAGTGCCATGATTTTATCTTAACTTTAAAAACATGTAACTATTATAGTGTCCGTAGTACTTTAAAAGGCCGGTAACTCATATCTTCATTTTACTGTTTTTGTTTCCTGAAAATTATTTGGGTTTTAATTCTTTTTGTTTTTTGTTGTAGTGCTCAAGACAGTGAAGCATTCAAATCTTCCCGAGAGCTCTGTAGTCCTTTTGCGGGGATGCTTTTTGGTATGTGCAGACTTCTGGTCAATTAGCCTTGTAGAGTGTTTTTAAAAGGTCTTTAGTGAGCACTCAATGTTGTAATTAATTAATATTACTCATACTAATAAAAAAAATTTGTTTAGTGCTTATTTTATGATAGGCAATATGCTAAGCATTTAACATATATAGCTTTGTAAAAATTTAAAACAACTTTTAGTGATGAGTTTCAATAGGTGGTAAATGAAATACTACTTTCAATAATAAGCTTTTAATTTCATATTTCATTAGTGCGTTGTTGTAGTGTGGCTTTTTATTATATTCTGTTTTATATGGGATAGTTTTTCTTTCTTCATTCTTTTTCTTGTTTCTTTTCCTAACACAAAACTGCCTTATATTTAAGTTCAGTTCCCCTGAACTAAACCTTTTTAGTTTTTGATAAACGCCCTTTCTCTGTTCTTTCCATGTAGTTTCTAAGACAGTGTTTTGTTTAAAGCATGATCATAATCCACACTTCCTCTTAACTGTATAGAAATTAAAGACATAGCTAACCATAAGCATGCTGATCTGCTATATGAACTTGTCACAGTAAAAAGAGCCTTTTATCCTCTGTGTAACTTTAAATTGAGAAGAACTCTTTTCTTTGTTTGAAAATTATTAGAAAAAAATCACCTGGAATTTGGTTTCAGTGAAGTCTGTGAGAAAATTGAATGAACAGTTTAGATTCATTCAACCTGAAAACCACCAGGAATTTAAATCTTGGCTTAGAGATGTGTAATTGCATATTCTGAGACCTTTGTTTTTTGAAATGGCTACTGTGACAAAAATGACATAGCACCTAGAGTTTTATTCCAGTGTAAGGTCTTTACATGAGAATTGACCAATTTAACCTATCAATAGGTCAGAAGGCTTTTTGTTCTTGTGATATTTAAACATGATAAAAATTGGAGAGCTTTTTATGTTGAGAGCCCATTGACAAATAGTTTTATCAGTAAATGGAAATTTTAAAGATGAATGACACGAATTTATTATCAATGCAATCCAGGAATTATGGATGAATATTCAGTGAGATAATTGATTCTAATGCTTGAAACAAATGATTCAAGTCATTTAGTCCAGTGATTTATCCCAAGGCTATATATATATAGTTTTTTTCCAGCTTATCTTTGTATATACTCACAGGGAATTGACTCTCTTCTGAGTCAGCTCTCTACATCTTTAGGTAGTTCTAATTGTTATAATATTCTGATTTTGATTGAACTGAAATTTGTCTTCCTGTAATTTTGCCACAGTGACTTCATTTAGAGCCCTTTACTTTATTTTAAAAATTAATGCAACTGACTATGTTAAGCAAAAATAATATATTGTGGGGTTTATAACAGAATCATGGGTTGTTTAGAAACCTATTTTTAAATTTCTAAATATTTGGGGATTTTCCTGCTGTCTTTTTGTTATTGACAGCTTGTTTAATTCCCCTGTGCTTCAAGAAAATAATTTGTTTAATTTTAATTATTTAAAATTTGAGTTTTGTTAATAAAATTTCTTTTATGACTCAAATATTACGTGCCTTGGTGCATGTTTAGTGTGTACTGCAGAATGTGCGGTGTGTTTGTGGAGCGTAGTGGTTTATAGTAATGTTCACGTCTTCCATCCCTAATGACTTTTAACAGTTCTTTGTTCTAGTTCCTTAGAACTGGAACCTTATTCTTAGGGCGAGGCTTGGAGCGCAGGAGGGATTTTCTGTGTTCCTGCACCTTCTTCAGTGTTCAGCAAGGCCGCAAAGACCTGGAAGGAAAGGGTGCGTCTCCACACTTCTTCCACAGAATAGATCCCTGTTGCTTGTTCCTTGGTGCAAGGCTGACCCTGTGCATCTGGTTCTCAGCAGTGAGTCTGTCTTGGGGTTGCTGCCCCTCCCCAGAGTCATAGCCAGACTCTCCTTTCTGTCTGTGGAGGGTTTTGCTTGAGACTCTGCTGCTCTTCCCCTCACAGTACCAGGTCTTCACTAAGTATGTAGTGCAGAATGCTGGGTCAGGGCAGGTTTTCTGCCTTTCGACCAGGGGATTACTGCTATTGCTTTGTGTAGAAGAAGAATCTGGTAAACAGGTGGTGGGTCATTCCCCCCCCCCCCACCAGGGAGGGTTTCTTTCTGGTCTCATGAGTTGCCCCATGTCCTGTCTCTCTTGTGAGCATTCTGTAAGAGGGGGCTACTGAGGGCAGAGTCCTCTTGTGCCTGGGCTTCCAAGACTACCTCGTCTTGCAGCTCACACAGAGCCTTTAAGAATTCATTTACTTTTCATCTATTTTGTTCTTATCTGCTTCTAAGGCAGCCTCCTATTTCTGTATGTTCTGGTAAAGGTAAGCACTTGGATTATCCCATCTCTGGAATGGTTTTCATACCTTTTGAAATTTAGTTTACCTGGTTGCTTTTAATATCAGCTCCTGATGGATGTTTTTCAAGTTCAGAGTCTGAGCAGTGTTGTAGCCTTCTGTTTTCTTAGTAGAAACTATTCGGTTCTTTCTAATAGCTTCCATTTTCTCCTCATAATGTTGCTATTTTTCAGTTAAATACTTGGGCACAGTTATGGGAGCTATTTTAACATCCTTGTTAGTTGTTCCATCATCTCTGTTTATGTGCTCTTTTCTATTAACTAACTTTTCTAAGGGTTATGAGTCCCTGTATTGATTTCCTATTGCTACATCACATATTAGCACAAATTCACTGGCCCCAAACATCCCACATTATCTCATAGTTCCTGTGGGTCAGGAATTCAGTTGGGTCCTCTATTTAGGGTCTCATAAGGTTACATTCCACGTTTCAGCCACTTTGGATGCTTGACTGGGGAAGACTCTATTTCCAAGCCCAGTTAGAATATTGGCAGAGTTTATTTCCTTGTGGCTGTATTAGTAAGGGTCCTGACTTGTCACTGGATGTCAGCTGGAAGTGTCCCCAACCCCCAGTTCCTAGAGGCTGACCACTGTCTCTTGCCATGTGGGCCTCCTTACTCTGGTTGCTCACTTTAATGTGCCAGTAGGGAGACTCACTCAACTCAGGGAGGGCATTTACCTGATTAAATCAGGCCTGCCCAAGATAATCTCCCTTTTGATTAATTTAGAATTGATTTGGTACTTTAATTATATTTGCAAATTCCTTTCATCTTTGCCATGTACCACGGGCTAGCGGGAAGTCATTGCCCTCATTCAAGGAGAGTGGTTTATACATGGAGTCCACACAGAAGGCAGGGAACATAGGATCTGTCTTAGAATTTTGCCTGCTTCTGTCACATTTTTCTGTTCCTTAAGGACCAGTCTTTTGGAGACCTTATTATTATTATTATTTTTTAATTTTTTTATTTCTTCTTATTTATTTATTTTAGAATGAAGACACAGAGTGAGAGAGAAAGAAAGAAAGAGAGAAAGGGGGGAGGAGCTGGAAGCATCAACTCCCATATGTGGCTTGACCAGACCAGTGCAGGGTTTTGAACTGGTGACCTCAGTGTTCCCAGGTCGACGCTTTATCCACTGCGCCACCACAGGTCAGGCATGGAGACCTTATTTTAAGCTTAGTTTGGGACATTTAGTGGAGCTTTCCTTCCTGCCCTGCTACTGCAGAGTGCCCTTTCAGAGTCTTTCCTCCATGAAGACCCTGGGGAATCCCCAAGAACTCCACTCTAGCTGGAGCCTGAATTTCTCTCCAGTGGAAGTCTGAGAGTTGTTTAGTTAATGTGCCCTCCATAGTTTTTGCCCTGCCTACTGGAATTTCTCTCTGTGCTTGTACAGACTAGTGTGCAGTACTAGGGGAGGAACCCCTTGACGGATTTCTAAGTCTCTTTTCATGCTTCTTTTTGGATCTTTGCCCTAAACTTGTAGCATTTTAGCCTTCCTGAATTTTGATCTTTTCTGCCCGGTTTAGCTCAATTTCCCAGCATGGTTGGGGTTCTCCCTCCATGTACTCGCAGTTTGAAACTTGCATTCAGGCAGAAATGGAGCTACTTAAAAGGCTCACCTCATCTATTTTTCATCCCTCAGGTATTACACACTTGTGCTGCTTGGTGTCCACTGTCTGAAAAAGTTATTTCATAATATTTTGCCTAGTTTTATTTATTAATTTTTATGGTGGGATGTTAAGTTCTGTGCTTGTTACTCCATCATGATCCAAAGCAGAGTGAATATATCTACTTTGATTATAAAGCATTATCATTGACCTTCACGTAACTCATGTTCCCCCCATCAGAGCTCCAGTTACTGACATCTGTGCTTAATGGACAGATTCAGATGCTGTGCGTCCACTTACTTGTTAATTGGGAGACTAATAATTAAGGAAGTAGAGGACTTGCTGGTTTGCACAACTGGATTTTCACATTATACCAGGGTGATAGGTTTATACTAGTTTTTCTGTAGAATCAAGGGAGCCATCAACTTCTTGAGCAGGGCGCCAGTGTCATTAGGGCTGTATTTTCAGGCAGCTGGTCTGAAGCAGGGAGAGGAAGGGAGTTCAGGAGACTAGTTAGGAGGCTATTGCTGCAATCCTGGTGAGCTGTGCAGTGGTCCCATCTAAGGTTAAGGCAGTGAGAAAAGAGAGTCCTCATGTGGAGTTAGGGAGGATGAGCAGTCAAAATTACAGTGAGGTTCTGAGGCTCTATGATCAGACCAGTATCAGAAAACAGAGAGGGTCAGTTGCTCTTGAGGTGTTTGATTTGGACATGTGTTCAATTTAGGGGGCTTTTGGGGGATACTAGAGGAACTGTTATCCCAACTGGGAGAAAAATGAGGATGGGGATTAGAGTATTCTCCTATTTAAGAAGGTTTTTGACTAAAAGGAAGGATTATTGTGTCTTTGATACATAACAGATCCTCATTATGAAATTGTTGATTATATAACTGTATGATAAATATGATTTTACTTTTTATATTTCCAGCTTATGCAGTAATTACTCTTTGACCCAGTAATTAAAACTGGAGATTTTAAAAAATTTGAATTTTTAGTTGGATATATTATACTCAAGAGTTAAGACTGCATTTTTTTTCTTACCACTTTCTAGGAGGTGAAGATCGAGAACTTACTCAGAGAAAGAAAGAAAAATATAGACAAGAACTATTGGAACAAATGGCTGAACAACAGAAGAACAAGAGACGGTAATGAAAGGTTTGAATTTAGAAGAGGTGGTTTGAATTTAAAATGCATTTGTGTAACGTGACATGGTGGCGTCTATTGCGTAGGAAAACAAGAATATTTTTCCTCATATGCTTTTGTATTTGTGAGTCACTTCAGTTTTAGTCTGCACATTGTAAGTCTGCAGGGTGATAAATACTCTGTGCTCATTTTGTTAGTAACAAAGGAGACTATATATTCTAGAACAGGCCTTTTATATCCCTGCATTAATTTCTTCAATTACCAGTTTAGGATAGTATTTAATATTATCTACATGTCCACTTAATATTATCTCATATATAGTGAGAAATAGAAAATAAAAGTATTTTTTAACAATATAAAACTGTACATATATATGCAGTATAAAATAATCTATTGATGAATCCACAGATATTTATTGCATACGAGTCTCAGTGTTTGTAATTTTTCTTGTAGAAATACCTATGAAATATTAATTGCAGTTTAAAATTAGGAATAGATTTCTTAGTTCTAGAGAATTTGAGATTTACTATCTTTTGGTTTTGTTATTTTTCTTCTAATTTAGAGGAAGACAGTATCTGCTTTCGGACATTAGCCATCATAAACATTTTCTTAAACTCATTAGCAAGTACGATATTAATTTTTAGTTTTACCCTTCTTTTTGTGAAATGAAAATATACACACATGTACCCTAAAAGAAGTCAAGAGTTTGTTTTACTTCTGTACTCTATTCTATGTAAACAGCTTAGGCTTTAAAGTACCACTGGCACTGGTTTAGAGATACTTATTCAAATGACTTTACATGTGAATTCTAGTTTACATCAAATCATAAAACTTTTTCAGAATTATTTATGGTTTTATTGTCAGTTAAAGGAATTATTTGTACTTGGAGATGTTATTGCATGGACTTTGTGTATAAGTTTGTTTCAGTAATGATTACACTGGGGAACAAAATTTTTGTTGTATCCACAAAAACACTTATTCTTACCTAATTTGAGTGTGCTGATCTCAAATCTGACATTAGTTTTTCTCTGTAAGCTGCAGTTCTTTTGCAATTCAAGATTTTATGTTTTTATCTTATTGTAAAATTTTCTATATTTAGTTTAATATAATGAAGTAGAATGTCTTCTTTGGCATCATCTTTGTAAAAATATAATAATTTATATAATGTAGTAAATACACTAATACAGTAAAAGGTATGATTGCATCAGAATTTGTCTATAATTTCAAAATAGAACATATTAAAACACTTATTTTAATCCTAAAATTTGCACAAAATTTATTTAAATTCTATTCAGGCAAAAATTTGCGTTTGTAGCTCTTGCGTATGTGTACTTGTTGAGGACAATCTCGTTTGATGCTCCAGCAGTAGTCTGCCATCATTTAGAGCTGTCAAGAAATAGCCGCCATTCTGTTGGACTATACATGGTAACATGTAGCTGGCTGAGAAGACTATTGATATCATGACATTAAATAAAGGGTTTGTCTTTGGAATAAAAGTCCACAAAAATTTGTCACGCTCCCTGAAATGGGATACTTTAGCTGACTGGTGAAATACATTCTTTTCTTGAAGCCTGGAGGCTAATAACTCAGCTGCTTTCTTTGATAGGCCCAAATCTCTTACTAAGTCACTCAATTCGGGTTGGCTAAACTGCTGAGGGGTTAATGACTGCTTGGCATCAGAAGACCCTTTAGATTCTACAACCATTTCCTCATGCATCTTATCAAAATACACTTGATCACCATGTTCACTTTCTTTATCCTTAGAAGAAATAAAACCATTGAAAACTGGAACCAGGAGTGTCTCAGAGTGTGGGATAGTTCGTATTGCTGAAGGAATGTTAGGATATGCGATCATATGCTGTTTTTTCTTGCTGATGCCCTTTGTATGGATCAGACAGAAATAACAGTCACTCCTGTGGTCCTTAGGTTCATGCCAAACCATGGGAATACCAAAAGGCATTCCTTTGTGTTTTTCTTTTGTCCAGTCACGAGCATTTCCTCACAGTTATGACACACAATATGAGGAGCCCAATTCTTATCTTGATCGCCAAGGGGAACTTGAAAATAGGCAATATATAAGTTATCTGTTTATATAAAAGTGATGTTTGTAAAACATTAATTGCCTTATGGTTATGTTCAATCGAAAAGTTGTTGCCTTTTAATTCCAATTTAAAAACCAATGAATGCCATTAACTGTAACAAAAATAAATTAAAATTGCATAAAAACTAGAGCATGTACCAAAAATGGATTTCAGATTTGGAATCAGCGATGCAGAAATATATAGAAAAAGTTCTAAAACCTCCTGCAACAGAAAATGAAAAATAAATTGTTCCCCAGTGATATGCTTTTGATAGTGTTTATGATAATCTTTTAATATAAAAACTTTAATTTTGTTTAGAGAAAAAGATTTGGAACTCAGGGTTGCAGCTTCTGGCGCCCAGGACCCCGAGAAGTCGGTGAGGGTTCCCAGCATCTTTTAATGTTTAACATTTCAGTCATATAAGCCTCAAATATGACAGCATGTGAAGATAGTTGAAAGATATTGGGACATGCATAAGAGTAGAGCAACTTGAACACTAAAAAACTGAAGCTGTTTATTTTGCTAATTTTCCCTTTTTCATACATGCATCCTTTTTTTAGTTTATTTCACGTTAGTCCTTTGTTCTTTAT
This sequence comes from Rhynchonycteris naso, assembly GCA_037038555.1. Taxonomy (NCBI): domain Eukaryota; kingdom Metazoa; phylum Chordata; class Mammalia; order Chiroptera; family Emballonuridae; genus Rhynchonycteris; species Rhynchonycteris naso. The sequence goes on along the minus strand of CM072998.1, from coordinate 225,991,774 downwards.
CTGTCCTATCTGTGCAAGAGTTATCTCACTTTAACTTAAAATAGATGTTAAAATTGTTTTTGAGTATATATCTTGATCACTTTTCTATATTTCAGTGATTTTCGAAGAAACGGAAATATTTAATTCTAGACTTTAAGTAATTTTTATTTAATGTAATACTGGAGAGATAAGAACCTTATTTTTACTTTAATTTTGTAATTCTCATTAAATGGAGTGAACTACTTACATCATAGCAGTTAAGTAAGGAGAAGGCAATCGTTGATATTCTCACATGTGCTTTTTCTGTAGTTGATACATAGAATTTATATACTAAAGTGAGTTTTGTTTCATCTTTGAATGATAATGAAGAAATTTTAATTTCATTAAAGTTCATTCTTAAAAAGAAAACAAAATTATTCAACTGTAGGCAGCTTTTGATTTACTTTTTTACTTATGCTAAGTATATATCCTGGGGGTTATCTGTTTATAAAAGTAAAATACTTCACCAGCACCACTCACTCCCAGTGTGATTTTTGACTGTTCATAGAGTACAAGTTTTAGATTAATCTGAGAGGTCTTCCTGGGGAAGATAAACATGGTGAGGGGAAAAGTGATACATTCCAAAACTAAATATATTTTTTTCTATCAGTAAAAACCTTTGCAATAGTTTTGTGTTTTACTTTAATGTGTATTTTTCTGAAGTGAGAAGCAGGGAGGGAGGCAGAGAGACAGACACCCACATACGCCCGACTGGGATCCACCCAGCATGCCCACCAGAGGGGCGATGCTCTGCCCATCTGGGGTGTTGCTTCATCTCAACTGGACCCATTCTAGCACCTGAGGCAGAGGCCATGCAGCCATCGTCAGCGCCTGGGCCAACTTTGCTCCAGTGGAGCCTTGGCTGTGGGAGGGGAAGAGAGAGACAGAAAGGAGAGTGGGAATGGTGGAGAAGCAGATGGGCACTTCTGTGTGCCCTGGCTGCGAATCAAACCCGGGACTCCCACATGCCAGGCCAGTGCTCCACCACTGAGCCAACCAGCCAGCGCCTGAAATAGTTTTTATAATAAAAAATTTCTTTTAAAATCTTAAACTTTTTAATGTAATAGGGTGGCATGTTAAACCTTGGGTTTATAGTTAAACAGGAGTGTTTGACAAACCCTCTTATTTATATTTGGATGAAACAACCTTTAGGTTGTCAAGTTGATTTACTAGAATAAATAAGAATATTAGACATAATAGTTAACCATTAATTTTAGGTTTACTTTTTATGTGTAAATCTTAGAAAAGGACACACAAATGATGTAGAGCAGGGTTAACAAAGTATCACTTTTGGTCAGGTGTAGTTGCTGCTGATTTTTGTAAGTAATGTTCTATGGCAGCATAGCCTTGCTTGCTAGTTTAATGTTGTGTGGGGCTGCTTCAGCACTGTGACTGAGTCTGGTAGTATGGCTTGATTTGTTTACTGTCTGACTCTTCCCCGAAGATGTGTCCTGACTGGAGAATACTTTGATCTCAAATAATAATTGGATAGAGAAGCAGCAGTGTTGTAGTATAATAGAGTTTTATATTTAGAATTAATATCTGTTTCCAGTCTTTGCTTATTTATTAACAGTAAGACATTAGGTGTTTGTGTACTTTTAGGGGATCTCAGTTACCCATTTATAAAATAAGGATTAGCTATACAATTCTGTTTTTCTGTGACTAACTTAAGTATTGCTGGCAGTCTAGGGTAGAGGGTTTTTTGAAGTTTCGCCTTTAGATTTGCGACTGCACCTAACAAAGAGAGTTTTTCTTTATTTTAGCCTGATAGACTGAAGCAGTTTAGTGTGGTACCAAGACACTGGGAAGAGATGCTGCCACCTGAAAGACCGCGAGTAGCTTTCCAGACCCCCCTCCCTCCTTTATCTGCCCCCCCTATCCCGCCGGTGCACTCCATCCCATTGCAAAGTGAGGATCTGCACAGTGGACTCAGCAGCACCCTTGGTGAAATGGTGCCTCCCAGGTGCTTGTTTAAATGTTTTGTGTTTGGGAATTAGGGAAGGTATTATATTTTATGTGTAGAAGGATTTGCTGAAGCAAATAACGTTAACCATCAAAGATTTTTGTGTAATTAATTAATGATTTTTGTCAAATAATTTCCTTTGAAATGTTTTCATCATTGGATTTTTCTCTGTTATTATAAAAACAAGGGTAATCTGCCCTGGCCAAGTAGCTCAGTTGGGTAGAGCATTGTGCCGATATGCCAAGGTTGTGGGTTTGGTCCCTGGTCAGGGCACATACAAGAATCAACCACTGAATGCAAAAATAAGTGGAACAAATCGATCTCTCTCACCCTCCCTCCTTCTCTTTCCCTCTCCCTTCCTCTCTCTAAAATCAATTAAAAAAAGAAAAATCAGTATTATATATTCTTTTATTGTTTAAAAATCCTTCAGCATTTTTAGAATGTGTAAGTATATTTAGTGTTTAGTTTTGAGTCATATTTTTGAATATTTGAAATACTTTTAAACATATGAGAGATACATTTTCTTCAATTTTGTAATTCCACTTGGCAAACATTGAATATTTTTTTCAGTTTATACGGAAAAAGTTTCTATAATGGCTTTTATATATATTACATTACTTTAACTTCTCTTTCATTCAGCTCTTTTTCTGTGTGATTACTTATGGGGTATACAACTCAAATACCTGAAATGAAAACTGTTGAGATTATAAAACCTGTAATTTAGGTATTATGGAAAAGATTTCATTTCTATTGTGAAAGACATTATGATATACTAGACTATACAAGCAGAAAATCCTGTTGTTCACATTAATATGTTCTGGTCTGCACTTTATTTTCTTAGTAGAACTTGAATTATTTTTTTCTGCTTATTATTAGTGTATTATAGTAATATATTTAATCAGGTGTGTATTTCTTTTTTAACAGTGATATTTTCTGGACTATACTTTCTCTCAATAGGACTTGGTATTATACTTTATTTAATACTAACAGTTGTAGGGCTATGTTCACTTTATTTATAAGGTGTTTTATTTCATCCAGTGGCTTCCCTCTGGAAAGACGAGGTGGGATTGGAATTACAGAGCACGCTGTGATAGTCTCAGCCCTGTGTTAGGGCAGTGATCTTCCACCGGGGTGCTGCAAGAATTTTTAAAACTTGCAATCTGACTATTTAGTTAGGGGCATTGGCTTCTTTTCCCTTCAGTTGTCAAATAAAAAAATGATAACACCCAACACAAGAATGAATCAGAATTATACCTTTCTTTATGTCAAATTGGAAAAACATATAAAATATATTTTTGGTGTCTTGCAGAATTTTAGTAGATGACAAAGGTTGAAAATCACTGGGTTAGGGATTACAGTAGTTGGCTTCACTTGTCTGGATTTTGGGCAAAACACATTTATACTGAACTTTGATTTTCTCATTTATAAAAGTACAATAGTAATTTTTTCTTGTCTATAATTACAGGGTTGTTGTAAGGATTAAATCTGAAATATATCTTTATAAAAATAAGATTTAATGATGTTGACAGTTTTTCATAGCAATTTTTCAGCTGCATTGTTGATGTATTTATGGAGAGGGGAGTAATGTGAGACATCTTGAATGACTAGTGAATGTGGAAAATGTTCACAACTGAAGAGAACTATAAACTTAGCTTTCTTAGCTCTTCAAAATGATTTTGAAGTTTGCAACAGGGAGAATGTGTTAAGATCCACTTAAAAGTGCAAGCATTCTAGGATGCCCCCTTTTTTTCTTCATCTAAAGAGATTTGCCTTTTCCACTTTTACTATTGGAAAAGGTTGTCTTGGGGAAATTACAATGTCATTTCCTAATCAGTAATGAAATGCTTAGATACAAGTTTCAACTTTATGAAATACTAAATACTGTGTCAAGACTTTACTGTTGATTTATAAGTGGTGGTATCCCTTTCACATAATGGTGAATTTCCTTTGAGAGAAAAACACTTTTATATAGTTACAAAATGCACCTCTTCTCTCAGTCAAGTGGAACCATTTTTAATCCCACTTTGTACCTCTTTGCCTTTTCTTCCTGACCTGCCCTTCCTTTCTGTGACTCACTCACTCTGGCGCCTGTCGGACGCATTGCCTTTTCTAGAAAAAGCTTTCCTGCGCCGTGTCCCTACCGCACCCTCATCTGTTGTATGGCTTCATTTACTATACTTTGCTGTAATTGCCTGTCTATCTCCGTGTTATTTCTGAGGGACTGGGACCATGTTTGTTCAATGCTGGCATACGGTGACTAATTAGATATTGATTGAATAAAATCTGAAGTATTTTGTCTTAGATAAGTGTTGTAGCTTTTTCTAAAGCAGCAACTAGATTTTCAGTAAGATTTTACAAAAATTACTTTGACTTTTAAAACATTGCAAAGAAATATGAGGAGAATTTTGTAATATTTCTTCGATACAGGATTGCACCTCTGCCTCCACCTCCCTTACTACCACCTTTGGCTGCTAACTATCGAACTCCTTATGATGACGCGTACTATTTTTATGGAGCCAGGAATACTATGGATCCTAGTCTTGCTTATTGTAAGTTATAGTGTGAACATTCTTTCTCACTGGTTCAGTGCAAGCAAAAATATATAAATGAGAAGAGCACAGCTTTACTTTATACAGATATATTTATTGATTTAATAAATACCCTATTTGAAAAGTCAGTTTTTAAAAATAGTTATTTCCTTTTTATCTAGATTTTTAGAAATAATTATATTGTGTTTTCTTACATTGTCCTTTACTAACTCCTAACCCAGAAAGAAATAGAAAGTTTTTTCCTTAGAGAACATTTTCAGTATGTGACTTATTTCTTAGGGATAAAGTTTTACTAAGTGGATCCTTTAGAATGAATGCGTATGTGTTTTATTAAAGATGGTTCAGGACTGATGCGAGTGCCACCTGCAGCTTACATCACTGCGCCCGTCGCCACCCGGCCAGCACAGCCTGTTGGGTAAGTCATTGCTAACATGATCGTTTCTTTCAAAATTAATTTGTCTTCCTAGAACCTGTATTACTCAATGTAGGGTCGATGGCTAATGGGGAAGGTCACGTGGGAAACCCATGCCCGGGAACTTTGACTAGAACTGCCCACACAACCAAGCACGCCACAACTAAACTTCCCAGGGGTCTTTGGGAAAGGAGCAACCTTCCGTCAGCCAGTGAGATTTCACTACGTCATAATTGCTCGCCTACCCTAGAGGACCTCTTTAAATACCTCTCACGCAGTCTAATTGCGCAACTCCTCTGGCCTCTGAACCCTAGGACTGGAGGACATCGTTGGGCGGGATGCGTGGTACTTAATAAAGCCTTTGCTATTCCACACTTTGTGTCCCCTGGCCCCCCTTCCTTCTTTCTCGGTGGGGAAGAATACCTTATACTCAACTCGTTTTTTTTTTCTTCAGAACAGATAAAACTTAAATTTTCAATTATTTTAGCCTGATCAGGCGGTGGTGCAGTGGACAGAGTGTCAAATTGGGATATGGAGGACCCAGGTTTGAAACCCCAAGGTTGCCAGCTTGAGTGCGGGCTCATCTGGTTTGAGCAAGGCTCACCAGCTTGAGCCCAAGGTCGCTGGCTTGAGCAAGGGGTCACTTGCTCTTCTGTAGCCCCCTGGTCAAGGCACATATGAAAAAGCAATCAATGAACAACTAAGGTGCCTCAATGAAGAATTGATGCTTCTTGTCTCTCTCCCTTCCTATCTTTCTGTCCCTATCTGTTCCTCTCTGTCCTTCTCTCTGTCTCTGTCATACACACAAAAATTTCCAATTATTTCATAACTGTATATTCAAAATACTGCTTGTAAGTCAGTGTTTTATAAAAATCACTTTTTAAAAATAAAGAGTAACCTCATTTTTCTCTTTAGAAAACTCATGCATGCATATGATTGATAAATAATACAAACATCTGCAAAAAATCAAAATTGCCTAAAATCTCATTTGTCCAGAGATAGACATATCCAAATATGCATTCAGGAAGTCTGTGTATACAAACAACTCCCAAAAATGTACACATAACACACCAAAATGTGTATGTTCTATATAACCTGCTTTTCAGATTTATAGTATATCATAAACATTTTTACATATCAAATGTACTTGTGTGCATTCAGAAAAGTGAATAAGCCATATGTATGTATTATCACTGTTTTCACTCCCATGTAACTACGCCTAGGTCAAGAAATAGGTCCAGTAAATTTGTAAATTTCAAGAATTATGAAAGCAGAGACTGGGGAATTGCCCAGGAAGAGGTCTCTTACTTAAGGATTTCCCTTTGACCTATTTTTAAATGTACTACTTGTATACCATACTGTTTCAAAGGAGTGTTGCATTTTCTTCTTGCTTGGTCATAAGTGGATTCAAATGATTGTGTATTTGATGCAGGAACACTGTTGGACAAAATGAATTGAAAATTACAAGTGATCAAACAATGAATACAGGGTTTCTTTTTGAAGATAAACCAAAGGCTTCCAAGCAGTCGCTTCAGTCTTACCAAGAAGCTTTGCAGCAGCAGGTAATTTATTAATTGATTCATTTGTTCATTTAATGTTGAACAATTTTATGTGTTAGCACAGTGGTCCCTTAGAACTCTTGAGTATGGCAGAGGAGAAAAAAAGATAGCAGTTATTTATAATACACTATGATAAGTTTTAATGTAGATGGTGTGGAGTGGTTTTGGAATCGTATGATAGGAAGAATAATTAGCAGTTAGGAGGGCCTCACATGGTTGTTGATATTTGAACTGCGTGTCATACATTGAATAGATTTGAAATTCCTGGTGTATTCAGGGAATGGAATTGATATGGGAGGAAGCGCTGGAGTGTTGGATTGTGCTAGATTGTGAAGGACTAGCAGCTATGAAGAGTTTTCAGATATTTGTTATGGATAGTTAAGGGAGGATGTTGTAAGACAGTGAAAGCAGTAGTTGATGCGAGCAGATTTGGCTTTTAGGAAGACACCTCATTGTGCTGCGGGGGATTGGGAAGAGATGTGGCAGAGAAACCATTCGGTAAGTTATTGAGGTAGTCCAGCCAGGAGCTAATGAAGCCCTGAACTAATGGGGGGAGATGGAGAGGACATCTAAGAGACAATTCTGGGGTTCAGAGATAGGACTTAGTGACAGGGAATGAGAAAGAACAGAGGGTTGAAGGTGATTCTGAGTGTCATAATATAGGTGAATAATGAAGTAATGAACTCTTATAGGGAAAAAATAGATTAGACATTTTTAGGGAGGAGGACAAAGGGGTCTGTTGTAGTTTGTAATGTTTGAAGAGTTCACTGAAGAGTACCAGTATCAAATATATGGGTTTTGGGGGGAAAACCCATTATCTCTGAGGGGACCCTGGAACTCTTGGTAGGTACCTGAGGTACTTCTCTGTAAAGTTCCACTTGGATTTCTTCTAAAGCTCCTTTTGTTCAGTTCTTACATGGGAAACCTCTTGAGAAATTTATTTTTTAAAGTTATAGAATTATCAACATTATTTTTAGTATGTTAAGATTCTACCAATTAAAAACTGAATTTATCTTCTGTTTCCAAACGATCATATTAAAAACACTAGTGTCAGTGTTAAAACTAGATTTTTTAACTCTAGAATTTTATTTTGTATATGTGATGACTTCCTTGACCTTGGAGTAGTTGCTTAGTTGCTTAAATTTCCCATGCAAATGATTATAATTTTAAAATGTATATACTTGTTCATTGCCTGTCTATATCTCTCTAGAGAAGAAACATATACTTACAGTTGATGATGATAAGACGGTATTTTAAGTATCCCAGCATTCCTGCAAAGAGCTTTGAACTTTAACCTTTCTGCATTCTGGGAATGGAGTTTGCCCAGGATAGAGTAGAGCTGGAGAGGAGTGGGAGTAGTTTGTGGCTGGCCAGGTCCATGAAAGGGTAGATGAAAAAAGAAAGCGAGGAGACCCTGTCGGTCCCCACGGAGTTGGTGAGGTCAGTGAGGGAATGGCTCAGATGTTGGGGATGGGAGGGAAGAGAGGCATCTGTGGCTAGAAAGGACTCTATTGGTATGATGGGAGGCAGCATGTCAGCTATATATTCCTGCCATCGATGTGTTTTAAAGTTGAATGTTACCTAGTCTGACCCTTGGTGGCCTGGGCTGCTGAGGACCCAGGTTCAAAATCCTGAGATCACTGGCTTGAGCACAGACTCACCAGCTTGAGTACGGGGTCACTGATTTGAGTGTGAGATCATCAACATGATCCATGGTTGCTGACTTGAACCCAAGGTCACTGGCTTGAGCAAGGGGTCACTGGTTAGGCTGGAGTCCCCCCACACCCTCTCCACCCCAGTCAGAGCATGTATGAGGAAGCAATTAAAGAACAACTAAAGTGCTGTAACTATGAGTTGATGCTTCTCATCTCTTTCCCTTCTTGTCTATCTGGTTCTCTCACTCACTAAAAAATAAAAATTTTATGGTGAAGCATACCAAAAATAATCTCCAGTTTTTCCTCTAATAAGAATAATGTGTTATTAAAACTTTTTGTATCAGAATACTTGGGAGTGCTTACTGTGAATGTTTCTTATGCTGTCAAGATTCGGGAAAGAGAAGAAAGAAGGCAGAAAGAACGGGAAGAAAAGGAAGAGTATGAAGCTAAGCTGGAGGCTGAGATGAGAAGCTTCAACCCCTGGGGGAAAGGCGGAGGGGGTGCTCCTCTCAGGGACCTGGAGGGAAACCTGATAAGTATGTTATGGGCACTCCTTGGTTGTTTTTAAGAGAAACTAAATTGTGTTTAACCTTTGAAATAATTGGAGAATAGAAAGAATTGGGAATCCTAGCTTGTAAGACAAGGTCTCTTTTTATGTAGCTTAATGCAAAAGACATATTTTGATAATTACAGAGTGGGGCTATGTTTACAGTTGTTCATATGGAAAATAATGTAGTAACTGTAGATACTAATACAACAATAAGTTCTGTGCTTCACACACTCACCACTATGAACCTCCTTTTACCCCACACTATATAACAGGTTAGAAAGCCCTTCTTTGTCGGAGTACTTTTCATTTATTGTTGTTATAAATTATCTATCATCTGATGTTTGCAGAGTAAAGTTCATGTTAGTTGGCAAGTTTTTACCTAAACTAGTAGTTAGAATTTTTAAAAACTTCCTAGAAAAAAACAATAAAACCCTTATTACTACAAGTTTTTGTTTTTTTTTAAACTAGTAAGATAGCTTTAAAATAGGTGATCTGCAATACTGTGCAAGGATGTTGTGTTTAATTCATATACAAACAATGAATGAGAAAATTCAGTACTATCCATGCGTTACTTTCTTGTGGGTGTTACATAATAAAGGCCCCTTGTTAACTATATCTTGGCAGTTTGCAGATTGTAATCTTGACAAATGTGTCTTTTAATTTTAATTTTTAAGCTGACTTCAAACCTTTTGTTTTATTACCTCACAGAAAAATAGACAAGGAGTGACAACTGACAAATCATTTATTTTTCAGTAAAAACCAATATACGTGTTTCGATTGCCAAATCTGATAGTCTTAAATCTTAAATAATAGTTATTTACTCTGCTGAAACTAATTTTATTTATAAGTGAGAGGAATGGACATAGACTATCGCATGCACCTTGACAGTGATCCACCCAGCAACCCCAGATGGGGCTGATGCTCGAATCAACCCCACTATCCTCAGCACCTGGGGCTGATGCTCAAACCAATTAAGCCACTGGCTGTGGGAGGAGAAGAGAGTGAGAATGGGGAGTGGTAGAAGAAGGGAAAGAGCAGCAGATGGTCGTTTCTCATATGTGCCCTGACTGTAGGTTGAACATGGATGTCCATAGGCCAGGCCAACACTATCTACTGAGCCAAGTGGCCAGGGCCTTAATTTTTATATAAATACCCTGTTTTAATTGAGAGGATTTGTGTAATCACAACAGAATACTCTAACATGTAACTGATTTTGAAACTTATCATAGTGGTTGTTTACTTACAGGGTATTTATCTCTTTATATAGGTTTTGTGTAGGTGCATATCACCATGAGATTACATTTCCTAGGCACTCACTAGTGAGTGACAGCCATGGGAGGCTATGAACATTGTCTGGAAGGAGTGAGCTTGATATATTGTATCTTATAAAGAAAATAGGGGAATACTGTATGTAGTGTTATTTTCATTGTGATTTCGCATTTATATAGACTGGTCTTATGCTGTTCTAGTGAATTTGATGACAATGAAATTATTAATTTCCCATTTAAATTATTCAATTTTTATGACTTTTTTAAGGGACCTCGGTTTCCTACTGTCTTTCTCTTTTCATTTCCCTCCCATATCCAGCTAGATCTCATGATTTGGTGGTGAGTATAGGAACATGCAGCTAATTCTTGTTTTACCGGGCCTTGGCACTTGGTCATTTTCTTATAATCAACTTTTCTCTGTGATTTCTTCTAGACCAGTGGTCAGCAAACTGCGGCTTGTGAGCCACATGCGGCTCTTTGGTCCATTGAGTGTGGCTCTTCCACAAAATACAACTTGCGGGTGCTACCTCAATAAGGAATGTACCTACCTATATAGTTTAAGTTTAAAAAATTTGGCTCTCAAAAGAAATTTCAGTCGTTGTAGTATTGATATTTGGCTCCATTGACTAATGAGTTTGCTGACTACTGTTCTAGTCCCTTCTTATATTTTCAGTTTTTCTACTGATTTCTGTCCTTCCACTTCTGAATATACTTGGTTACTTGTGTTCTTAAGGACAAGCAAAACTCTTGACCTTGCTATGCTTCCCTTCCCACCCAGTGCATGGTCAGAAAGCAGTCTGCTTGTTGTGCCTGTCTTGCTTCTTCCTGCTTCATACTCTATAATGTGACTGCCAGCTCCCACTGCACCACTGATGCTGCATTTTCAGAAAGAGCTGATGCCCTGATTTCCAGAGTATGGTTTTTATCATTTTCAGTTCTCCTCTTTGAAGTGGGCTGGCAGTTCCTTTCTTCCTTCCTGTGCATCCTGTGCATCCTCCTGGATGCTGTCCTCTGTCAGCTGACAATTAGTGGATGTAGGATATGAACTAGCTGAAAGGTTCCTAGGTCTGTGAGCATGGTCCTTGCCCTAGGACTGTCATCTGATGTTTTGTGTTAAGTTAGAGATGCTCTTCATCCATTCTCTCCCACCTCATCTCTGCTGCTGCTGTGTTTCTCTTTAGGTCTACTCCGAGGATGATATTCATACCTCTTTCTTTGTCCCGGAGCACTTTTAAAACTCTCTTTTTCACTTCCGACCTGTCTTCTAAATCTCTGCACCTGAGGCCTGGGGGATTATGTGTACCTAGCTTGCAAAACCCATCTTCATTTTGTAATTCCTACTCATTGCTGCTTTTTTCTGTGCATGCATCATAATTCTGATCATTCAAACTAAAAAGTGACTCTTTCCAGTCAGTTAATAAGACTACTGTGTAGGTTCTACCTCTTCAGTGTTCTTGAATTCATTTTCATTCATGCTCTCACTATAACTGAGATTTATAATGTCTTCTTGGTCTTTTGCCATTGCCTTACTACTTCTTCATTCTTCCTCCTCTGTTTCCCACATCCACATTATATGTGTCAAGAGTATACCCAACTGTGTTATCACATTCTCAGAAATCATCGAGGCTTCTGCATCTCACTGATGGAGTTCACATTCTTGCTGTGCCATTTGCTGGCTTAATTAATTGTCTTTGAGCAAATTAATTTAGTTTAATTTTCTCATCTCTAATATTGTGGTGAAAGTAACAATACCATATCATATAAGTTGTATAGAATATAAAAACAGTGAGTATTAATGTTAGCTGCCATTATTACTACTACTACTTCTGTAACTACCAAAATTGTCTTCATCACCATGTGCAGAATTTAGAATCATCAGCTTGTGTTTCAGAATATTCCAGAATAGGCATCAGGCACACATTTTTCTATTTATTTCTCATTGCTCTAGTCCATGTATTTTGTGCTGTAGTCAAACTGGACTACTTAATGTTTTGGGAGCACTCTTTGTGTTCACCCCTCGGAGCTCTATCTCACATGGCTCTGTTTCTTTCTTTTTACTATTATTTTTAATATATTAATGCTTTAAATTCTTTTTTTCTTGAGAGAGAGACAGAGAGAGGGACAGACAGAACGGGAGAGAGATGAGAAGCATCAAATCTTCGTTGCAGCACCGTAGTTGTTCATTGATTGCTTTGATTGCTTTCTCATATGTGCCTTGACCTGGGGGCTACAGCAGAGTGAGTGACCCCTGGCTCAAGCCAGTGACCATGGGGGTCATGTCCACTATCCCTTGCTCAAGCCAGCAACATTCTGCTTAAGCCGGCAACCTCAGGGCTTTGAACCTGGGTCTTCCACGTCCCAGAACAACACTCCATCCACTGTGCCACTGCCTGGTTAGGCCACGGCTCTGTTTCTTATTAAGCTCTCTTAGCAAATTCAGCTGGGAAGCTCTAAGTCTGTCCTCTCCTAAATGTTGCTTGTAGCAGGATGTGAACTTTCCTGATTCTAAACTCTCATTTTCCTTGGTAAAATTCACATGTTATTTGCCTTGTTCTGTCTGGTAATCTAATTGTAATTCATGTTCAAACACATCCTTGAACATAACAGGCTTCCTGCTAAATACTTCTTATCTTCAGATTTATGTTTGCTTTCATTGCTGTCATACTGTCCACATTGTTTGTGGGAACTACTTTTTATTTGTAAAGCTTTAGAGTTCTTTAGCCACACAATCTGTTTTTAAGATTTCATGGTTGTTTGACCCAGTCCTTCATGCTCAGATTTTGGCCATGTGTATATGCTATCTATTACTCTGTAACAAATTACCCCAACATGTAGTGTTTTAATATAACAAACATTTATTATCTTGCAGTTCTGTGGGTCAATAATCTGTGAGTGGTTTAGCTGATGGTTCTTTCTCAGGGTTTCTCATGAGGTTGCAGTCCAGGATGTCAGAATGTACGCTGTAGTCATCTGAAGGCTTGACTGGGTCTGGAGAGTTTGTTTCCAGTCTGGCTCCCTCCCTGGCTCCTGAGGTGTCAATTTCTGGTCATGTGGGCCTCTCCCTAGCGCTCCTTCGCTGTCCTCATGACATGGTAGCTGACTTTCTTCAGAGTGAATGATGTAATAGGTCAAGCAAGGTGGAAACCGTAATGTCTTTTATGATGTAGCCTTGGAAGTCATTACATTCTGAAGTGTCTTGTTCATAAGAGTAAGTTATGAACAATGGCCCACACTCAAGGGGAGGGGAATTGAGCACCATCTTTAAGGGAGGATTGTCAAAGCATTTGTAGATGTGTTTTAAAACATGCACATGATTATATTGTTTCATTAGGAACTCTAGTGACCTTGAGTAAATTTCACTGTGACATGCTTTGATTTGTTGCTATATTTTTTATATTAAAGAGATTCGAGGTTCTGAACTAACAGATAAATACGGATTTTATGGGTTGTCAAAGATCTGTATAAAAAAAGTTCTTTACTAAGTTTGAGTTTATTATATAAGGTTATTTTTTTTAAAACCTTTTAAGTTTTGATTATTTTGTATCTGTTTTCAGGGCACCAAGATATCATTGAATTATTCCAGCTCTGTCCTGTTGTTTTTCTTTCAGATTTCCTACTTTGAGAAAATGTGTTAATCATACTAATTATAGAAATGTATTTATTGAAATCAATGGCTTATTTTTCCCTCTCAGCTGATTTGAATAGGATGCACAGACAAAATATAGATGCCTACCATAATCCAGATGCAAGACCATATGAAGATAAAAGGGCTGTTGTATCTCTAGAGCAAAATTTAGCCACTTCAAATGCTGAGAACCTAGAAGATTCTGCAAATAAAAACTCAGGTGTTTAATCACATTCTATTTTTTCTTTTACATTTCTGAAGTTGTTCAGTAACATTTCTGTTCTTTGATAAAATCTTGTAATTTTGAGAATTTGGTTACTCTAAGGCAAGAAGTAAACCATGTTTTTTTGTGCTTTTTATAGTAATTTTTCTTCATAGGTATTTTGAAAATGGAACAGGAAAGTATAGTTTGCTTCTTAATTAATACTGTTTCTTCTCAGCTTTGTAATATGCTTACATATATTTTAGGTGCTGCTAACATTTTTATTTTGCTAGTAGGACATTGCTTAAAATCAACAGTCCTTTTACACATACAGTTTACCCATACTGTTTGAATTGGTGCGAGGTATCAGATGTAGTATGATAAATTGTACAATGAAATTAATTTTTTTGCTTGTTTTGTAGTAATTGTTTGCTCTCTCACAATGTACAAAAGAAATGAATAATTAAAAGTTTAATTTGATATCTGGTCACATCCCCCTATTTTAAGCAAATATCTTTGGTTTGCTCTTAAACAGTACCCTTCAATTAAAAGTTTTATAAGTTGAAAATTATCTTTATGACTTGTCAGGAAAAATTGTCATTTTTTTTTTATTAAGTAATTTGAAAGTATGTTACATATGTAAAAATCAGAGGAAGTTGATTCTTAGAAAATTAACCATTTGTTTACCAGAAATTTTGCTTTTCTTCTTTCATAAGATTTGATTTTAGACTAGAAAAGAACTTTCCATTAGAAAGTCCTTTTAAAATATCCTGGAATTTTAAATTTAAAAAATGTTTAGCCCACATGACTTCTGGCAAAACAGGCATATTGGGAGGGAAGTGGGCATTAGCACCTTGCACCTTTGAAGCGCCAGGTGGCAGCACCTCTCCCTGCAGCCTTTGGGCTCCAGGAGCCTGCGCTGGTTTCTGTGCGCGCCTGTACCGCTGTTTGATCCCTAATTGCCAAAAATGCTTTCTTACTTTGATTCACAATAGATCTTACCCAGTGGATTCACCTTTGATTTTGGGAGCACTAAAATTGGAACTTTTGATTTTGATGAAATTGTTAATTTGACTCTGGGTCTGTAATATTTCAGACCAGCAGAAGCATTAAAACACCTTTTTGTATATATTATCGCTGCTGAAAGACTTTTGGCTTCTTTCTGATTATCATTCTCTTCATTTGCATCTTCTTCTAGGAGTCTGCGTTGGCACCTCTGTGCTACAGACCCCACTCTCTGCCCTTGTCTTCCACGCCCAGTGTTGTGTGTGCTTCTGTCTCAGCCTAGGACTTGTCTGCTTAGTAATAAGCTCTGCTTGCCAGCAAACCCTGGAAATCTATATAGTTTCACGACCCTTTCCCAAGAAAGAGCACAAGCCTGATGATTAAATGTGCTCAGCACAATTTGTTGTCTAGCCTTTCTGCGCATTCCTCTTTTTTGTGAGTTGAAATTCCCTAAGTTAATTTTTATTCTCTAATAACCTAGAATAATAGACTTTATGAATGCAAGAAACTATCGAAAGTCACCTAATTTGTTGCTGTGCCATAATATATGTGTATGAGTATATGTCTACATATATGCATGTGTGTATTTATATATACATATGTATACACACATACATAATGTAGCATTTAATATTTTGAAGGCCTTAGGGAACTTGAATATATGTGAAAATTGAATGTTATAATGTGTGTTCAAGGTTCATTGTTTTTCTAATATTTTGTTTTCATGTAAGTCTATTATGAGGCCCTTTCTAATGTTCATTTTCCCCTCTTAATGGTTCTTGGATGAAGAACCATATTTATGAAGTCCACACTAATTTATCTTAAATTTATATTTTGGCTTATCATAATGCCTAGATACATTTCCATTTACTTTGTGTAGAACACTTTTCCCTGTGGTTTTATTTTTATAATTCATTTAGTTTTAGAAGAACTTTGTCTTTAATAATATTTCTTATCTAATTGCCTCAAAGGCTTAGAATTTGAGTGACCATAAAAGTGAAACATACCATTCAGTTTTGTTATACTACTTTTCCACCATAGCGTAAGATTATAATGTGTAAGTATTGATTTGGCTTTCCGCTGATCTATTCAAATAAGCATTAATTTACATACAGAGGCAAAGAGACCTAAATGGCAGCTCAGCTCTCAAACATTTGGCCTCCACAAACTACCTGAGTGAGAGAAATAGATGCGTTAGAGTGATGGTGCACAGAATGAATCGGTAAATAAAAAATAATACAGAAAGTTATATGAGGCTTAAATTTATATATCATTTTGTCTTTCTGCATTCATAGAGATTTCTGGGGCATGATTATTTTCCAGCTTGCTTTTATGAAATAATATTTTTCTTACCCAGAATTTGTAATACTACTTAGAGTTGATAGATAACATCTTTATTATTTGTGTTTGTATCCCATTAATTGGATAGAATTTTCAAGTAAAAATTATTTGATGAGTAAGAGTCATTTTAATTTTTAATAACTGTTTTTAGATCTTATTTATTGTTGTAATGGATGGGAAGACTTTTGGATTTACTAATTCTTTTTAAACAATTTAGATATTTTTAATATAGGTATACATAATACATTTTACTATATAATTAAGCAGTATTCTTAAGAAAACAATATTTACATACATAAGAACTTAAACATACTTTTTTTCTCTCCATAAATTTTACTTTAAAGCCTGTGCTGTAATCAGAGTTGTTCAGGTATTAGTTTTTACATTTTCTTGGGGTCTTTACAAGTACATATATATTTTTTTCTTTTTCTTTCTTTCTGTTTTGTTTTTAGGTGAGAGGAGGGGAGATAGTGAGACAGACTCCTGCATGTGCCCTGACTGGGATCCACCTGGCTACCCCATCTTGGGCTGATACTCAGTTACTGAGCTATTTTTAGTGCCTCAGCTGATATGCCCTAATGGAGCTATCTTCAGCACCTGGGTCCATGCTCGAACCAGTCAAGCCACTGACTGCAGGAGGGGAAGAGGGAGAAAAAGGGGAGAGGGTGGAGAGAAGCAGATGGTCACCTCTCCTGTGTGCTCTGACCAGGAATTGAACCCGGGATGTCCATATGCTGGGCTGACACTCTATCCACTGAGTACTGGCCAGGGCCCAGATATATTACGATTTTTCAATTACTAATTTTATTTTAATTTGACCATTTTTCTTTCATTACTTTTTACCTGGTCTTCAGAATCTAATCTTAGCCTTCCTTTTCTGATTGTAACTTCTGGACTTCTGTATTTAGCACATTTTAAAAAAAATATGAATTTAGTAGCTAACTCTACATTCCTTAATGTTTACATTTTCTAACCATTGGCTAATGGAACGTTTTTGCAAAATTTCTCTTTTAAGGTCATGTGCAAACACAGAGCTCTCCTTTTGCTCGGGGAAATGTATTTGGTGAGCCTCCAACTGAACTTCAGATTAAACAGCAAGAAGTATACAAGAATTTTCTTCGGTTTCAGGTGAAATGTTTATTTGACCACAGTTTCAAAGTTTCATAAGAGTCTTAATGAACTGAACTTGCAGAAATTTTATCCACAGGAAAAAGAATAAATTCTAAAATGCCATGCAATTATCTACAATGTCTAATTTATATCAGATATAGGTAGTGCTCAAATTACGTCAGTCATTTCTGAAAAAGGAATAAGGAGACGTGTTAGGTATACCTGTCGACTTAATCTTTTCTAAACTTTATTAAATCACAAATTGTTAAGAGTGCTAAAATTTCTAAAACTCAAAGACTTAATAAAATATTCACCTGTTTAGCAGGGAGTTAGTCTTTTTAGATATTTATATGTTACGAGAAAGTCAGTCGTTTTTTCCTTTTTCAAAAGATTTGTTATTCTTAACTCAGTAATATAGATTGGAAATAAAAATTTGATGTAATCACACTTGCATTTGTTTGCTGCATTTATGTATGTAAACAAATAGCATTTAAAATACGTAGTAGGAATGTCTAAAGGAAGGTACTTGAACACCTACTGTTTATTAAGCAGGCAGACATTCTGAACTCCCATACTGTGCTCCCCCTTGGTCTGAATACTCAGGACACTGGAGATGAATGAGAGACCTGCCCCAAGCGACACACAGTTTCTTCCCCTCCCCCCACCATCTTTACCCACAAGACCTGTCATCGTCAGATTACTCTGGTGGCCTGCTTAATCTTCCTTTCATATGACTTTACATGTTACTCTTTTTACTCAAAACCTGGTAGTACCTTCTCTTTTTTACAGGAATTTCCAAATTCCTTCGTTTGACATTTAAGGCTGTTCAATCTAATCCCAATTTCTTAAATTCCTCTTAAAGCTTTCTGATCCTAATTTTGTGGACGCTTATGTAAGGCAATGGCATAATAGATGCAGCTTTAAGGATGACTGATTTGGCATTAGTGTATAGGGTCTATTATTGGGAGGTGAAGACATTGGAAGCGGTATTTAACTCAAGTGGTGACAGTGGAAATGGATGGAAAGACCTTTGTAAGGGTCAACGCATGAATAGAGATACTGAATATAAGAGAGTAGCATCAGAGGTCAGAAAGGGATTGGCCAATCAAGTCAGATAGTAGCATTTTGAGAGTCATGGAGGTTCCTGTGAAACTTGAAAGGCCCCTGGTATGTTTCCCATTATGACAGCAAGTCAAAATTTACATAGCTTTTATTGTACTTTGCAAGTGTTGGCATGGTCTAGGGCAGTGGTCAGCAAACTCATTAGTCAACAGAGCCAAATATCAACAGTACAATGATTGAAATTTCTTTTGAGAGCCATATTTTTTAAACTTAAACTATATAGGTAGGTACATTGTTATTAATTTAATTAGGGTACTCCTAAGCTGGCCTTTGAGCCACACTCAAGGGGCCAAAGAGCCATAGGTGGCTTGCGAGCCACAGTTTGCTGACCACTGGCTAGGGTAGAATTCAGGAAAGAAATAAAATCTTTCAATTGTATAGCTTGTTATTGTTTCTAAGATACTTTTACATATAGTATCTCATTAAATTTCAAGACTTTGAGAAAAATACACTGCTCACAAAAATTAGGGGATCAGGGACCGTGCAGATACTCCAGTCCTGTCAGCCTTTTGTATAGTGCATTTTCACCAATGAAATAAAAGTTAGTTTTACATCACATTTGCATAATCAAATTTCTTTGACTTGTCATTTGTTTTTCTGATGTTCTTGTTTAATAAAAAAAAACAACAAATGCTTCTTTTTTAAATCACTTCATACTCATTTTGAAATATCCCCTAATTTTTGTGAGCAGTATATTTTATGACCTGCAACCAAAATCCAGGCAGAGAGGCTCAGCCCCGGAGGCTGGTGCTGGAACTGTCTCCTGACTTACGTCTCACATCTGTGGGCACAGAACTTGTATTTCCAGGGAGCTCTGGAAGTCTTTCCCTCTGGAAAATCTAGTAGCAGAGAAACTTTAAGTAGGTTCGTTTCAGAGGAAGTCCAGCACTCAGTTCTCTCACCTGTAAAACCTGAGGCCTGTGAATGGATTGCTCTCAATGGGTAGTTCACATGTCTTTCTTTTAGCAGACTCTTAATCTCCTCCCCCCCCACCCCCTTATTTTTTAGCAGTGTCTCTCTCTGTTTTAAAGATTTTATTTATTGATTTTACAGAAAGAGAAGAGAGGGGTGGAGCAAGATATATCAACTTGCTTCACTTTAGTTGTTCATTGATTGCTTTCTCATACATGCCTTGACTTGGCAAGCCCAGGGTTTTGAACCAGCAACCTCAGCGTTATAGGCTGGTGCTCTACCCACTGTGACACCTCAGATCAGGAGAGTGGTCTCTTAACCTAGACTTCTTTCCCCTCAAAGTCTTAACACAGAACTAGCTAACTGGTATTACTATTCAACAATGTAGTGTCAGGCAAGAAGTATCCCCAAACTTAAGTGTTAAAAGAGATGTTATAAAATGTTCAGATCTGTACACAAAGATGGCAAAAGAAGCCTTGGCTCCCCCGTGTTTGTGCCAAAAATTTAAGTTAATGCACCGGCAGTCTTCATGTGGTTAAAATCTGCTAAATAACACATGTTCATGTTAGATACCATTTTAAATTAGAGCTTCAAAATAATACATTTAATAAAATAGCCTGACCTGTAGTAGTGCAGTGGATAAAATGTGGACCTGGAATGCTGAAGTCACTGGTTGGAAACCCTGGCCATACCCCGGTCAAGGCATATACCAGAAGCAACTACTGAGTTGATGCTTCCCGCTCCTCCTCACTCTCTCTCTCTCTCTCTCTCTCTCTCCTTTCTAAAATCAATAAAGTCTTTAAAAATAAAAATAAATAAAATAGTTGCAGGATCCTTGAAGCACTCTTGTATCAGACAGTTTGAAAGCTTCTCACCCAAAAGCTGGCTTTTCTCTTTCTGTTGAATGGCTGTGTGGCATTTCTGTTGGAATGACAGTTACGTGGAGTCACTGGGTGTGACCTATTTATGTTGTAACCCTTAATGTAGAAGACCCTGATTGTAATATTTTTTCATGGACTAGAAAGAAGTGGGGAATTGAGTGTTAAATGTGAGGCTTTATTTTTCATATGTTTTCTCCAGGTACATGGTACTTAGAGAATTGATTATGTGCATACTGCTGAGTACTAAAATTAGCATTGTGTATATTTAATGTGTGTGAGAAACAACTGTTGGAAAAAGCACTAGCTGTAATATCATGGGACATGTAAGAAGATTAAAGTTCTTATAGTTCAAAAGATTGACAGCACTAGATTTAAGTCTTGAAGCTAGGGCCAAGGCAGATAGAACAACAAAATAATAAGAATGGCTGTAATCAGTGTGTATGTAAGAGTAACTGAAATCCACTGAGTACCATTGAGCTTCCCTACCTCCCTGCCCGAGGGTTCCCTGCCTCAGGCCCTGCACTTGCCTTCCAGCGTCCCCCAGAGTGTTCAGCACTGCACACCACAGGCGGCGTTCAGGAGGAGCCTTCATTGTGAGTCCTTGTGGCTAAAATCCTCTTTTCCCTTACAATTTGCCAGTTAGTAAGAAAGGAGAAAGGGCATTCTGAGGGAGGGATTCTTGCATAAAGAATAATGAATGCTGAAATACTGATTTTACTGTTGTTCAGGATACTAATCAAGCCAGGGAACTTTGAGACATCTAGTGATTAAGAGGAGAAAACTGAACAGGAAAGTTTCTTAAGGTCGCACAGTTTTTAAGTATTTGGTGGGGCTGGAATTTTACTCATTGCTCTCAACGTCACATCATATAGCGTCCCTAAGAAAATACAGGAAAATGAAAAATTCAGAAGTCATTTTAACTTGCAAAAAGAGGACACGAATGTTGAATTCATGGGCTACTAGAAAAGTTAAGTGGTATTCCAACTTCTCAGTATTTACAAAGAAATGCCCGGGGTCGTTGTTCAGATTGAGGAGAAGAGGCAGAGGGAGGAGGCAGAGCGCGAGCAGCTGAGGCTGGCGGAGGAGCGCGAGGAGAGGCGGCTGGCGGAGCAGCGGGCGCGCATCCAGCGGGAGTACGAGGAGGAGCAGGAGCGGAAGAGGGAGAAGGAGGAGGAGGTGCGTTTTCTCTCTGTGTCTCTACTTAGTCTGGGAGGGAAACTTTAATTCTGACTGGAAAACATGTTTACCACCTCTAGAGGAGACCAGCCTTGGAGTACATGTAGAAAAGACCAGATCAGTATCCATTCATTGCATATTATTCAATTAAAGTGAAAGACTAAGTTAAGAAAAGAGATAAATGATGATTTTTTTAAGCCAAAAAAAGTGGTTTGGGCTGACTAAGGTTGTTACAAAAGATGCCTAACGTGTTATTGTTAAGCAGATAACTTCTTGATGTTAAAGAACACTGTCATTGGTATCTTCATTTTTACCTCTCTTTACTTCAGACAAATAAAGTAGCACATTTTTGAATGGTCTGTAAGAATGTAAGTATGGAGAGTATAAGTTTTTCTCTTTATTTTAAAGCAAAGACTAAAAAATGAGGAGCTTATTCGGTTAGCCGAAGAAAGACGAAAAGAAGCAGAAAAAAAGAAGAAGGAAGAAGAAGAAAAACATAACCAACAACTTCAGCACTACTATGAAAGACAGAATATAATTGGGGAAGAAACAAAGGTGAGCCCCAGACAGAAATGTCAGTTAAACCTAGAGTTAGCCCCACTTTCACTGTGTGAGTCCTGGAGGTGTTAGCATGGGAGCCAGTGGAAGAGGGGCCTGTATTTCCCCTTCTATTGCTGATTGGCTCTGGGTACTTAAGGGATGACGTCACTGGGCTTTGTTGCTGTTTTCCCCAGAGAGTGTAATCAAGTTTACTTGGCTGTTCTTAGTCTTTTCCCCACACCGATAGAGAGGAAGGAGGAAAGAAAGAGAGAAGGAAGGAGGAGAGAGAGAGAAAAGCCTCAGCTTGCTGTTTCACTTGGATGTTCCATTTAGTTGTGCGCTCCTTGATCGCTTCTAGTTCATGCCCTGACTGGGGGTCAAACCCACGACCTCTGGTGCACAGTGATGACACTTGATCCACTGAGCCACCTGACCAGGGCCTCTCTTTAGTCTTGTTCCCATGGTCCATGGCCAGCACCCTCTAACTGTTCATAACAAGAGTAAGTATAGAAATTGAGCATAAATGTTTGGAAACTTATTTAACAGTTTGTCAAAGTAATTTGATGTCTGTTGAATCTACTAATACAGAGTTCGGTTTGAATTGTGTAATGTCTTTTTACATTTTTTCATTTATCTGATAATACATTCTGATTTTGCTTACACATTTGTCCACGATGGGTTGGAAGTTAAAGAGGAAGAACTGGTGGCTTACCATAGACTGGTTTGAAGTTCATGTTTCAGCTAGGGGATCAAAGTTCTCAGTTAGAGGAGTCAAACTTATTAGACAGAGGTTTCTCTCTAGAGGATCTAGTTTGCACTCGTGCTCATATCTTAATCTGTATTTAAAATGCTGTCTGCATAAACTTGTTAAAAATACATGTTCTCAGGTCTCAGCTACACAGTATCTGATTTACTGAGTCTGAGGGATTGAGATGTAGTCGATTTATGGACCACACTTCTCTGTATGTGTGTGAGAGAGAAAGGGAGCGACAGGAGGGAGAAGGAGAAGAGAAATAAGAAGCATCAATTTGTAGTTGCTCATCGTAGTTGTTCATTTATTGCTTCTCTTATGTGCCTTGACCGAGAAACTCAAGCCGAGCCAGTGACCATTTACTTGCTCAAGCCTGTGACCTTGGGCTTATGCCAGTGACCTTGGGTTTCAAGCCAGTGACCCCAGGATCATTTTTTTTTTTTACAGGGATAGAGAGAGGGACAGACAGGGACAGACAGACAGGAACGGAGAGAGGTGAGAAGCATCAATCACTAGTTCTTCATTGCTGTTGCGACACCATAGTTGTTCATTGATTGCTTTCTCACATGTGCCCTGACCGCGGGCTTTCAGCAGACCGAGCCACCCCTGCTGGAGCCAGCGACCTTGGGTCCAAGCCGGCGAGCTTTTTTTTTGCTCAAGCCAGATGGGCCCGCGCTCAAGCTGGCGAGCTCGGGGTCTCGAACCTGGGTCTTCCGCATCCCAGTCTGACGCTCCATCCACTGCGCTACTGCCCGGTCAGGCTCCAGGATCATATTAATGATCCTGCTCTCAAACTGGTGACCTTAGGATTTCGAACCTGTGACCCCACATCTCAGATCAACGCTCTGTCCACTGCTCCGCCACCAGTTAGGCTAGATCACACTTTTAAAAACCCTGTATGTCTTGTAGGTTTAACCCAAATTAAGAAAATTATTTTTAGAAATTTAGATTTATACAAACATTATTTCTTCTAAGCAGTACTCACGATAAGATGAGTTTACCAGTGGGATCCTCTGGTATATGACTGGTCTGGTGTACTGTGTAAGGTGTAACCCATTGTTAATGACATGAGCCATTTCTGAGTGGTTCAGACACACTATTGGATTTCTTATCTCAGGATTTCATGGTGGTAGAAATGATAAATATTCACAATTAGCATTTGCTAAAACATTGATTAAAAAATTTATAAATAGATCTATATATTTTTTGTATATTTTCAATGCTCTAGAAATGTTAGGCAATAGTCTTTGTTTTTAGGATAAGGAAGTTCAGCCTTTTAAAGTATAATGTTCAAATGTCATATTCTTTTTTTAGTTAAGTTTATAGGTTATTTAGAATGAAAGAGATTTGTTAGTTTCCCATAATTCTGTTTCTGCCAATTTCTTATTTTTAAGAAACTGCTATTCCTTAGAAGTATGTACTTTTGTGACTGTTAAAGTTTAATTGTGAAATACCATAGAGTTTGAAACCAACTATAATTGGTTTAATGCATTTTGCCCTTAATTCTGAGGTTATTGTTGCTAGATGCCATTTTTCCCATATTTATGTAATGCCCAGTACCTATTTTTTTTGACAGAGACAGAGTCAGAGAGAAGGACAGATAGGGACAGACAGGAAGGGAGAGAGATGAGAAGCATCAATTCTTCTTTGTAGCACCTTAGTTGTTCAATGTTTGCTTTCTCATATGTGCCTTTATCGGGGGGCTCCAGCAGAGCAAGCAACCCCTTGCTCAAGCTAGCGACCTTGGGCTCAAGCCAGCAACCTTGGGCTTCAAGCCAGTGACCATGGGATCATGTCTATGATCCCACGCTCAAGCCAGCGACCCCTCACTCAAGCTAGTGAGCC
Organism: Rhynchonycteris naso; assembly: GCA_037038555.1. Lineage (NCBI taxonomy): Eukaryota > Metazoa > Chordata > Mammalia > Chiroptera > Emballonuridae > Rhynchonycteris > Rhynchonycteris naso. The sequence continues at coordinate 225,967,290 of CM072998.1, read as the reverse complement.
TGTGCTCAAGCCAGCAACCTTGGGGTTTCGAACCTGGGTCCTCTGCATGCCAGTCTGATGCTCTATCCATTGCGCTACTGCCTGGTCAGGCCCTAGTACCTATTTTTATTATTTTCATTTTTACTTCTTACCATTTTACATTTTTTTTTGTTAGCTTGAATTTTTCAATTTTTAGTTTTTTGAATTTTTATTTGAACCCTAATCTGAGAGTTAAATTAAAGAGGGATGTTTAAATCCATTTATATTTATCGTAACCAATATATTTGATCATAGTAATTGAATTTTCACTTTTTGTTTTGCTTCCTTGGTAGTTACTTGTTTTCTGATTGTGTGGACTATTCTTTGTTTACTTCATTCTGTCCAGATGATGTTGTTTTTATGATTCTGCTTGTGATCACCTAGGTTTTTGTTGTTGTTGTTGTTTTCAATGAGAGACAGAGTGAAAGGCAGATACATACGGGAAGGGAGAGAGACGAGAAGCATCAGCTCGTAGTTGGGGCACTTTAGTTGTTCATCGATTGCTTCTCATACGTGCTTTGAACTGGGCAGTATATATTGTTAAGCCAGTGATGCCTTGCTCAAGCCAGTGAACCTGTGTTCAAGCTGGTGACCTGGGGGTTTCAAACCTGGGTCTTCTGAGTCCCTGGTCAATGCTCTGTCTACTGTGCCACTGCTTGGTTAGGCATCAACTAGAAGGTTTTTTAAAAAGTTCTCTTTTATATATTTATAATTTTATTAAAGTCATCAGTGAATGTGATCTTTGATTTTCTACTGAGCAAAATGAACATCTGCACATATACTCTGGTCCGGAGAGTTGTTTTTACCAAGGTAATTATTATTGCATTTTGTTGGGAATCTATGTTTTTAGCATCTTGATTTTAATGTGAAATGGAAACTCTTATCTTTATTACACTGTAAACTGAAATCCTGTTATATTTTCATATGGAGATATAGCTCCTGTTGTGATCTGGAGATTCCCTCATCCATGCTGCTCTTGGTGAGGAGGGACGAGGTTTTAGTTGTTGATTTCTGTTTTCTAGAAAGAGAGGTTTTGTTTGTTTTCTGAATTGTCCTATTTCTTTATATTAAGATGATTTGATACTTTGGCTATATTTTTTTCTTTTGGTTGTTTTCCTAATACTCAGTATTGTATTGCTTTACTTAAGTTTGTTGAATTATTTTTTCCTGACATGAGAGTCATATTCTTTTAACAAGGATATCTAACTCCATTTATGTTTATTATAACTAATGCATTTGATCTTATGTAACTTTTTCTGACTTTTTTTGGTAAAAAGTATTTTTAAAAATAAAAGCAGTAACATTTTAAACTTCTTAGATGGTCATATATTAAGAGTGTATGTGCACACACATGCATATATATATGTATACATGTGTGTGTATACACCTACATTTATTGGTATGTGTGTGTATGTATATATATATTTTTTTCCAGCACTTGAGACAACCTTCTCCTGTAGTTCCTGCTCTTCAGAACAAACTTGCAAGCAGACTCCAAAGACCTCCTTCAGTGGACAGCATTATAAGTTCCCTTATTCAAGTACATACGTTTTTCTTCTGGCTTGTTAATCTTAGCTAAGTTATTTTGGGTTGGGGAGGGAGATAGTGATACAGATTCCCACATATGCCCTGACCGGGATTCACCTGCCCACCCCCATTCGGTGCCAATGCTTGAATCAACGAGACATTTTTAGCACCTGAGGGTGACACTTGGATCAACCAAGCCACTTGCTGTGGGAGTGAAAGAGGGAGAAAAGAGGAGCGAAGCAGATGGTCACTACTCATGTGTGTCCTGACCAGAAATTGAGCCCAGGACATCTATATGGCCAGGGCCAGAATTTTCTTACCATATTTAGCTAGATTAAATTTTTTCAGATATAAAATATAGATAATGTCTATATTAATTTGTTACATTGGTTATAACTGATAGTACTTGGTGCCTTTTAAAGCTTAAATATTTTGACAAATCATGATTTAGCAATGGTTCTTATCTAGGCCCTCAAGAATACCTTTTCTTTGATAATGTATCTTCTAGCTAGCTGTAGTTATGCTAATGAAGTTCCTTATACTTTAGAATGAGCTATAGAGAGCTGGGAAAATGTTTCAGGAGGGTTGATCCTTAAGTTGACCCATGAAGAATGAGTAGGAATTTGCCATAAAGAGAAAGAGGGTGAGGGACTTCTGTGCAAGATCATGGAGGGAGTGCACCCTGGTTGGGTCAGGGACTGGCAGTGCCCGCGCCAGGTGGCAGAGGACGTGGCAGTCAGAACACACACAGGGAAGCATGTAGAGTGGTGAGGGGTTTGACTACCCCATAAACTAGTGGCTATCAAACAGGTTAGTTACCAGAACAGACAAACATTCTTAGAAGAACATCTTCCCGAATTCTACCCTCTGAAATTCCGATGTAGTAAGTCTGTGGTAGATAATGTATGGGAATTCATTATAATATTTAAATAGGAGAATAACATGGCCAGACTTGTGTTGCAGAATGTTCTCTTAGGCAGTGGTGTGGAGATATGTTTTGGAAGCCAGGATGCTTTTGCAGAAGTCCAGATCTGAGACTTTGATGATCTGAGCAAAGGCAGTGATGATAAGAACTGAGAGGGTTGACAATGTCCAGATATATTCAAGAGACACAGATAGTGGTATTTACTGACTGTGGTAGGTAGGAGTCAGTGACAACTGTCAAGTTTCTGGTGAGGGCTACACAGAGTAGGGTTGAAATTGAGGTTGTGGCTCAGAAGGAGGTCTGGACTGGATCTATAGTTCTGGAAGTCGTGAACATTTTGCTGAAAATGGAATGCTAGGGAATCACCAATATTTAAGAAGCAAAGGAAAGAGACAGAAAAAGTGACAGTGGCAATGATGTTAGTTGCTACTGGCCTAGTAAATAAGGGCTTTAGTGCCCATTGAGCGCATCCCTTGGGGTCATTCGGTGACTTTGGTGAGAGCAGGGCTGTGGAGTGAAGGGGTGCAGAGCAAAGGCAGTTCTGTGTGGGGCAGGTTGGACGGGAGTAAGGACGTGGGCACCACACATACTGTGCCTGTTACTCTTTAAACAAGCATGGCTGTAGGGAAGCAGGGAGTGGACAGGAGACTTATGAAGGGTGAGATAATTTTTTTTAAACAAGGGAGAGAGTTTCAAGCATGTTGAGATTAAGGAGAGAAGAAAAGGGTGAAGAAAAGGGACTAATTGATGGGGCCTGGGGGAGTCACTTCCCAGCTACAGAGTACAGGGTAGGGTAGGGGTGTCTTTGAACAGGCACAGACTCTGCCATCTTGGGAAGGGGAAATGGGTAGAGGTAAGTCTATAGGAGGATACTGGGGAGTTTGATTTCTTTTACATGTAGTTACTTCAGAAAGTATTTTTTTCAAGAATACATGAGTAGGGAAGACATACTGAATGCATCTGTCATGCTTGTTGAACAGGAGCGTTCCGTGTCCAGGGCCCAGTCTCCTCCTGTACCTGCCAGGAAAAATCAGCTCCGTGCAGAAGGTGGGGTTAACTATTAAACCTATAATCTACAGCATTTTTAAACTTTTTATTTTGAAATAATTATAGACTCATACAACATTGCAAAACAACATAGAGGTCCTGGGCACCTGGCCCCTCCGTAGTGACTTGTGACCTGGTACAGTGTCGCCACCAGGGGTGGCCAGTGCTGTGCTCCATAGGCGCTTGCCAGGCCCTTGGCTTCCCACATGCTCAGGCGGTGTCTGTGCTGCCCTTCTCTGTGTGTTTACCACCCATACGCTTTGTAACCACCACACAGTCAAGGTGCAGATCTACTGTCACCACCCGGGAATTCCCTGTGCTCTACCCCGTTGGAGTGGCATTCTCCTCCCCCCACAGAGTAGTTCTTCTGAAATTCCTGTATTATCTGAAATGTTTGTGGGTCTTGCGGATGTTCATAAATGTGATCTCTATGTAAGACATTAAAAATAACTTCCATAGAAGTGTCTCTCTGAGCACTTTAGCTCTAATAAGTCAGCTTGTGTTTTAATGCTTGATCTTTTATTCTCAAATGTGCTTTATATTTTACTAATAAATGGAAATTTGCAGAGGAGAAAAAGAATATAATTATGGAATTATCAGAAATGCGAAAACAGCTTCGTAGTGAAGAGCGGCGTCTACAAGGGCAGTTGCTACACATGGACAGTGATGATGAAATTCACATAAGGTAAGTTTTGAGTTGCATTTTTTATTTGTTCCCAAATTCTTTTGTGTTCAGGATGAGGAATCACACGTCAATCAGAATCTACCCAGTAATTCTAGTTTTGAAATAGGGTTAATTAATCTTTATTGTAAAGCCCTTTTATTAGAATGGATAGTTTACATGCTTGAAAAAGTTTTTAATAGATTGTTAGTGAAATTTTAATGACTGAAATCGCCTTTTCTCCCAAAAGAAATTTGACTAAATAATTATATTTTAGTGGAGGAATTCAGTGCAGGTAAGACAAAAATAGTGTATGATTTTTGAGTCTCTGTGTTTATAGTATATGGTAGGTTTTCTCTTTCTCTCTTTTTTTTTTTGCAAAACAGTTCTTTTTAAAATATGCTTTAATTCACTTTCTGTGATTTTTATGTAAAGTTATCATAAAATTTTTATTCATGATTGTTGAATTTATTCACCATGAAAATATGGGATATTTAATGAATCCTTATTTAAACCTAATATAAAATATTTAAGTTGAGCATTAGAACTCTCCTTTTGTACTGTGAATAATTTATTTATGGTGGTGGTATTGACAGGAATTGGGGGACGAGGAAGGAAGAAGAAAGAAGTAGCATTTCTTGAAGGAAAACCAGAAATACTATCCCTAACTATGAACTGTTCAGTAGGGTCAGACTGAAAAACCACTGTTGGGAACAGGCCCTTTAAGCCCTGTCTTTAGGATGGGTCGTCTGGCTGCGGAGAAAGGTGCTCGAAAGGAGTTGACTGAGCGGAACCTCACGAACCCCAGGCAGACGGCTGCTGAGGGTACTTTATAAGCTACCCTAAACAATAAGGAAGTCCAGGATAGGAGGCGGGGGGGGGGACAAGACCAGAAGACACAGACGGGACAGTTACAGAAACAGTCTCCTTATTTTCCTTTCTTAGTCTTCTACAGAATCAGACATAGAAATTTGGTTCTTGTGAGGAAAACGGAAGGAATGGAAAATTTCAGAATTGGAATAATCTTGGTAACATTATGAAGGCCACTTTTATGTTTTCCTTGAACAGTGTGTTTTTTGAAATACTTCTTGTCCGGCAGAGTGACTTACAGATAACCAACTATTTCTGACCATTTTGCCGAAAGGACTCATAAATTTTCTAAATTGGTGTGCTTCGGATTGTAGTTAGAGTTTTTTAGTACGTTGTAAGATCAATGTAGTGGGCACTTTCTTTAATTAAAGGGTGTTTATATTTTTAAAAACTAAACAGTCTATTAGAAAACTTGCGAGCAGAACAGTGTCTGTGTGCTCCTCACCCAGTGTGCCGTGCTGCTGACAGCCTTATTTTAGCCTTATTACCAGAGCACGATTGTCACAACTAAGAGCTGACACTAGAGTGTTGGTACTAACTACACCTCAGAGGTTACGGATTTTCCCAGCTTTTCTGTGACTGTCCATCCAGGGACCACACTGCATTCCGTTGCCATGTCTCCTCGTTTCCTCTGCTCTGGGATAGTTTTTCAATCTCTCCTTGCTTTTCATGACTGAAAGAAACAGGACTGGCCAGGTATCTTGTAGAATGGCCGCCAATCTGTTTCTCTGGTGTTTTCTTGTGATTAGACTGGGATGAAGAGTCTTTGGAAAGAATAGCATGGAGTGCCTCTCTCATCACAGAGTGTCAGAGGGTACACAGCATCCACATGATGTCCCCGGATGGGAGCCTTACTGTTTGGTAACAGTATTTGCCAAGTTTCTCCATCTCAGTAACTATTCTTTGAACATGAATCACTAAGAGGGGGAAGGAAGTGGGACTAAGCACCAGCTCCTAGAGAAGGTATTATTTACCTAGTGTATTATTTAGAATTCTTCTGTAAGAAAGATTTGTTTCTTTTGATTGACTTACTGAGTCATTTGTTTATATCACCATTGTGACTGCTCACAAAAATTAGGAGATATTTTATTGCTTCATATTCATTTTGAAATATCCCCTAATTTTTGTGAGCAGTATATTTTATACTGTGGGTTATAATCCATTACTACATTAGTTATGTTGTTCAGATTGTTGATGCTTTAGCCATTGGGAGCTCTTTCAAGGTTGGCTCCTTTGACATGTCCCCATTCTTTTATTTTTGGAGCACTTCCTTACTTTCTGGCACTACAAGGTACTTGGGGATTATCTTGTATTTCCTGTACTTCAGCCCTAGAATCAGCCATTTCTTCAGAGGGCCCTGGTTCCTCTTCTGGAATGATATATAGAAACCAAGCACTGGATGCTGGGTGTGCTTGCTGCTACTGGGTGTCACTGTCTTCAGGCCCCAGACAGAGCTACATGATGACATATATATAAACTAAGTCATAAGCATGTCTTTAACTGTTCTGTGTCTATCAGTTTATATATCATTTAAGTTCATACTCTTTTTTACTCTAATCTTGTATGTGGTAGTATTTTAAGGTAGCATGTTAATCTGCCTAATTCTTTGCTTAGATATTTTTGGCATTTTCTAAGCATGTCTGGCTAAGTAAACAGGGTAAGGAAATTTGAAAATATAGCCTGGCTGGATAATAAAATATTAAACCAAGGTGTCACTTTTCTTTAAAATTTTTTTAAAATTTAATTTATTGATTTTAGAGAGAGGAGAGAGAGAAAAGGTGAGGGAGGAGCGGGAAGTGTCAACTTGTAGTAGTTGCTTCTTGTATGTGCTTTGATCAGGCAACCCTGGTGTTGTGAATTGGTGGCCTCAGCATTCTAGGTTGATGCTTTATCCACTACGCCACCACAGGTCAGGCCAAGTTAGCAATTTTCTTTTCCCTTTGTATTCCCCTCCCCTCCCTTTTCCCTTCCCCTCTCCTCTCCTACCCCTTCCCTCCCTTCCCTTCCCCTCCCAACCCCTCCCCTCCTCTCCTCTCCCTTCTCCTCCTCTCTCCTCTCCCCTCCCTTCCCCTAGGGGAGATAGACAGATAGACTCCCACATGTGCCCTGACCAGGTTCCACTCAGCAACCCCATCTGGGATTGAGCTATCCCCAGTGCCTGGGGCTGACTCTCAGACCAGCTGAGCCACTTGCTGCTAGAGGGAGAGAAGGGGGAGAGGGAGGGAAGTAGAAGCAGATGGTCGCTTCTCACATGTGCCCTGACTGGGGATCAAACCCAGGACATCTGCACGCTGGGCTGATGGTCTATCCATTGAGCCAACTGGCCAGGACCCAAGGTGGCAATTTTCTCTATTTTTTTTTTTTTTTTGTGACAGAGACAGCAAAAGAGAAAAAAAGGACAGATAGGGACAGAGAGACAGGAAGGGAAAGACATGAGAAGCATCAATTCTTTGTTGAGGTTCCTTATTCTCTGTAAGGCCAGTAACCACTGCCACCAAAACAGCCACCTGGCCCGTGCAGGTTCGCATTTGATATGGACAGATGGTAATGAAACAACAGAGCCAAGAACTGGTGAGCTAGGATTAAAGCTAGGAGCTTTAATCCTAGCTCGCACCTGGCGGGTGAGAAATACACACAGTGGGAAAACACTTCCCTTTCCATTCAGAGCTCCTGAATCCACTGACTTATCTGAGTTTCCTAGAATCAAAGGTTTCTACTTCACCAGTCTTATTCACCTCTGTTCCCCATCTCCTTCTCTCTGCACAAACTGGCTTCTCCTTCAGCACTCCGCCATCTTGGCTGCTTCTCCTCTCCTTCATGTGGCCTTTTTCTGCTCTCCTCTCTAATGCTAACCTCAGGAACCGAGAGAGCAAGCTTTGGTCTGCCCCATTTTATAGTATAGAAATCAAAACCTTTAATCCAATATACAAACAAGGAAGTCTGATACAAAGTCACTTATCTGAGGCATAATGGGATTCCTCATGAGAGTGCAACACCCCATATCATGCAACAGTCAAGGGTGTGGGGAAGAGCTTAGTTTTAAAACTAAGCCTTAGGCTGTAATGACTTTGCCAGTTTATAGCCTGTTCCCCACACCCAGTGCAAACTATAAGCGAGCAAACATATATATCATATTTATAAACTTATTTGACCAACAGTCTCCTTAGTTGTTCGTTGATTTCTTTCTCATATGTGCCTTGACTGGGGGGGGGGCACAGCAGAGTGAGTGACCCCTTGCTCAAGCCAGTGACCTGGGGCTCAAGCCAGTGACCATGGGGTCATGTCTATGATCCCATGCTCAAGCCAGCTACCTTGCGCTCAAGCTGTGAGCCCCCGCGCTCAAGCCGGTGATCTTGGAGTTTCGAACCTGGGTTCTCAGTTTCCCAGTCCGCCGTTCCATCCACTGCGCCACTGCCTGGTCAGATCCATGGTGGCAGTTTTCAATGATGAATTCTTCCGTAGTAAGTCAACTATTAATAAGTAATTGAGAGATCACTATAGTTTTTATTTTAAATATTTAATTTTATGATACAAGTGCTTTAACTCTTGCTGATTTCTTTATATTAAACACGCATATTTAATTCAGTGAGTGAACTATTGACATTTTATTCATTTCCATTCATAAATTGAAGACTGTGCTCTCTTTTGGTCAAGTGTGTGATTTAACCCTTTGAGTAGTATGAACATTCATGTACATCCTCGTGCCTTCTGATCATCCAGAGTATGATTGATTTATTTTAGAAACGTGTAAGACAACGGAAAATGTATGTTCTTGTTTCCATAAATTGGTTATCAGACAAACATGATTTTAAGTTAAAACTGTAACTGTAACTAATTTTAATTTTTGAAAAAAAACTCACTCCTAGGGGTCAGCGAGCATAAAAAAACTCACTATTCAAAGAGGTAAGAAATGGCAGTGTTTCAGTTTTCTCATTTGCAGGTCATACATGGTAATGTCTACCCCATGAGATTCTAGTGAAGAGGAAATAAAAGTATGTGTTTGAAAGTACCTTGTAAATTCTACATGCGAACTTAAGTTAGATAAGGTAGATGTTAGACTCATAATCAAGAATTTGTTAAATTTTCTTTGGTGTAATTTTAAATGTGTACCATGATGAGAGACACCTCAGGTTTGATTCATTATTCCAGTTTTGGTATAGTTTCACAAAAAGAAACTTCACTCACTACATGATTGAGCTTGCACTCTATGCTGGGCACAGAATGAACAGGAGCCTGGATCCCATAGCCTCATTCCCAGTTATCAGCGTTAATGAAACGATAGGGCTTCTGTATTTTAATGCACTTCTAGAAGCCTGTTTGTTTAGTATTCATTGTTTTACACTTAAATGAACCTTGTGTCACCTAGGCAGTTCACCCTTAGAGGTGTGTGTAGCCTTGACAAGGTAGTTTTGCCTGGTGAATCCATCATCTGAAAGGGAACTCCAGGGGAGCAGAGCACTGCCTGTTGGGGTCCTCCTGTCCCCAGGGGAGATTTAGTGAAAAAAGAAATGAAGGCTGGAGTTGGGCCAACTCTTACACCTGTAGCTTAGAGCTGCATTTTCAAAACTGTATGGGGACTGCCTGCCGCTGAGGGAAGCAGCAGGAGATACTTGGCTTTATTTTATTTTCATCTCCATTCCTGTGCTCTGAACCCCGCTCCCCCAAAGCCCCAGCTGAAAACTCCCTCAGGAAGCCGAAGGCCTGTATGTTAATTCCCCAGGCACCACAGGAATTCAGTATTAACGAATTAGGTATCAAGTTTCCTGAAAGCTATTGTAAATTAGTGTTGGGGACTGTGGATAATAACCCATTATATTGGGTAGCGTATTAACACCATATTTGGCTATAATTTCTGTTTTAAGGTGGGGAAAGGTAACATTTATTGAATACCCAATACATGTCACGTACTATACTTTATATAATTTCACTGGATTCTCACACTTGTAAGACTAAAAGAGCTAGATATTATCTGCATCTTACAAATGCCAAAATCAGGGTCAAACTGCTAATCTTTGAACTTTGGCTTCTCTGGCCGCACGGACTGTGATCCTGATTCCGCATGAACATTTTAGGGTAAATTAAATCATTTTACTCTTACGTACTTTGCATCTGAGCATTTTGAAAAATTAGAAACAATGGCCTAATAAATACCCTATTTTTTAATATAAGGGATTGAAGTAACAAATATTAGAATAAATGTTTATAATATACTCTGGTGAAAGTGCCACATTTCTTGAATGTAGTGGGACCTCAGAATTTCTCCCCATAAAAACACATTTATCATAATTTGTCACTTACAGGAAAAGAGAAAGGAACCCTATGGATATATTTGACATGGCTCGACACCGGTTGCAGGCTCCTGTCCGAAGACAGTCGCCAAAGGGCTTAGAGACGACCACTTTTCACAATATTTATGACTTTAATGAGCTGAAAGACAGAGGTGAGTGGAACGCTGTATTTTAAAGATACAGTAAGAGTGTGCTTCCCATATTCAGGGATCTTTAAACTTTTCTAAAGTTTTATTTATGATATATATTTAAAGTAAATAATATCTCTGTATATGCAACTTTACCTCAGTAGACTATGCTCAGCAGGGGTCAGCACCTGGGAGAGTGCAGAAGGGCCCTTGGGATTTAGTGCAGGTGGACAAAGCCAGGCGAGTGTAGGAGGCTGAGAAGGGAGAGCGAGAGTGACTGGAGGACAAGCAGAACGGTGTCCTCAGAGCCAAGGGTTAGGATGTACAGTGTGTCTGTAAAGTCACCGGTCGACTGGTCAAAAGCGCACCGTGACTTTATGGACACACTGTATATCAGGCTAAGATGAATACTGGATAGTTGAGTTGGATCAGAGGCCATTGGTGACTTCAGCTAGACCTTTTCTGTGGAATTATGGGAGCAGAAGCCAGTTAACTTTGGGACAAAGCTTGAATAGGAGGCAGAGAGTTGGAAACAGTTAGCATAAAAGCAGCCTTGGTTGGGAAGAAGGGTCCAGAGCTGGTGGAACATTGTAGATGCTAATGTTTAGAACTGTTACAGGAGGAAGGGGTTTAGACACAGGAGAGGGAGGGAGGGAGGGAATGTTGGAGAGAGCAGGCTCCTTGAGGAGACAGGAGGAAATGAAGGATGTTTGAAGGAAGAGAGAGAGGTCTGATGCAGCAGTTGGAGGAGAGAGATTAGGGAAATAGCCTGATCAAGGTGCACAGAGGGCTAGGGACAGAAAATGCATGGAAGAAACAACTGTCATCTGCGGTCTGTCTTCAGGTGCCATCTGTAGAGCTGGCATGGGTCGCGGGAGGCACATTGTGCGTGTGTGTTCTGATACCTGTACTGATAAACCAGAACTTAAACGTCTTTATTTTTAAAAGTAGTATCTATTATAGAAAGTACTAAATACAAAGAGAAAAGACTGAAATACTACTTTTTGGATATTTTGTCTTTCTGAGCCTAATAAAAAGGAAAACAAAATAAAAAGATGTAATTGGTATTTTGTCTTATTTTTACTTAAATTTACAAGTTTCATTAATTACATATACCATTTTTTTTTAATGCTATCATTTATCGATCATTTACCATATGTCAGGCATCATGTTAAGCCAGTGGGTCTGAGAGTTTGGTTAAGGAACCTGTGAGATCAAAACTGTATTACAACTAAGCTATTAGTTGTCTATTTCATTTTTATTCTCTCGTATATAGGTTTTCAGAATTACTCAGCATGTGATGACTTCAGTGCTCTGAAGTTAACAGAATGTGTGCCTATGTATAACCATGTTTTAAAAAACTTCTTAGTGTTAATTTCTAAGATGTGTGTGTGAGAGAGAGAGAGAGAAAGAGAGAGGGGGGAGACAGAGACAGAGACACTGGGCTACTTAATTCTTAAGAGCATAAAGATGTGTTCAGACCAAAAAGGTTTAAACCATAAAATTGAGCCATCGTTTCCCTATATTACCACATCTAGATCCCATTCATCGTGTGACTTAGTTGGTAGATACCTCGTTTTGAGAGGATACCAAGTCTGGAGGTAGTGAAGTCAGGGCTTAGTCCAACCAAATTTGTGCATCCAGGGTCTCTTCTGTTAACTTGGCTTTTAACTATTTTTTAATTCTTAGTCAACATGACTGCTTGTCCTCCAGTCACTCTCGCTCTCCCTTCTCAGCCTCCTACACTCGCCTGGCTCTGTCCACCTGCACTAAATCCCAAGGGCCCTTCTGCTTTCTGTTTTTCACTGTTATTTTGATACATTCTAATCATAAAATTTTTACATACTTAGGATCATATCTTTAAATTATATCCCAGTGGTATAATTAGTAGATCAAAGGGAATATTTTCTAGGCTTTTACAATGTATGAACTATTTTTAATCTAAGATTTAAAAAAATGTTTAACATTTTCATTCTGATAAATTGATACTTTTGAATTGTGGCACAAGTGAATTCTTATTGTTATTTCCTCCAGCAATGACATCTCTCCCAAAGATCTATCCAGTCTGCTTTTATTTTTGCTTTCTGCATGATATTTGCAAGGGCTAAAATATTAATCAGCTGTAACACTGCGTTGCATTTTTCCATGGTACAGGGATTGGCAGTGATGGCACTGGCTCATGGCTGCCTGAGTTGTAGCCATGTGACTGCCCGCCGGACCTGGCTGTGCATAGTGGCCCTGCTGTGTGCTCTGGGGGCACTTCATGGGAGGGCCCTGGGAGGGACGGGTGCATCGATAAGCTGTTACTTGTCCCGGGGGCTCCCTTATAATGTTGCTAGGTTTGCGAAAAGACATTGGAGATTGATGTTACTGTCTCTTTTCCTGCCTCTCAAAAAAAAAAAAATTAATTTTGTGTCCTTCAGTTTTATGATTTTGATGTGCTTTGACTTTGGAGCTGTCCCATTATTTATATTGTTCCTTGATTTTGAAATTAAGGTTACTCATGTGATAGTTTTATAAAATCTTGTTTGAAAATGAGATTTAACATTGTTTATAACTTATTTTTTGTACCAGATTCAGAAACACAAGTTGATCTGAAATTTATGTATCCGGATCCTCCAAGAGATCAGTGCACCTCAGAAATTCAGAAGCAAGCCTTTCTGAGAGCGCAGCAGAAGAGACTGAATAGAATAAAACTGCAGGAAGGGGCAGAAGGTAGGAAGTAATTATTAATGTTTCCAATGGGATCAGTGGCTTTTATTGTTGGCTTTCTTTCTCCATCTTATGTCTCCATTTTAGTCCCAAGGCGGAATCCTTCTCCTGGCAGCTCTGGATCATGTGGCCTTCTGGGCTTTAATCCCAGAAAAGGCTCTGATGGTCTGGGGTCAGGTACCCATGGGTGAGCAGGGCCTAGCCACTCATTATAACCAGGAGGCCAGGGTGCCCTGACTGGGCTCATCAGGGCCCTGTGGGCCATTTCTCTACTATGTGTGTCTGTTTTAATTTTTGATAAGGCATTAGGTCTGTAAAGCATCAACCATATCTGTTGATGTTAATAAGTCTAAGGATGATGAATGCTGCAAGGGAGAAATCTAGGGTCCTTTGGGAGTATAACCGGAGGTGTAGACGGTTGGGCACCTGGAGGCCTCAGAGCACCGGTGGTACCTATTGATGGGGTGGGTGACTGCCTGACCCTCACCGTGTTTTACCAGCTCTGCTAGCCTTCAGGCCTTTGAGGGTGCTACGGAGAGTGAGTCATAACAATGCAAGTCGGGTAACAAGAGTAAAAGAAGATGGTCCCGTCAGTGTGTTGAGGGAATTTAGCCCCTATCTCGGTAGGCTGCTGTGGCCTGCACATCTGAGGGACCTTTCTTGGCCACGAGACAGTTGCTGGAGTAACAGGATGGCCCTGCAGGCCCACAGCACAGGTCAAGACTCAAGGAATGACTATAGAGGGGAAGAGCGCCATCTGATACAGAATTTTGAACACTGGTTTCATGATGACCCTCTGACCGCAGAATCACCCAGATTCTATGATAAATAGTGGGCATGTCATCAGGAGAGGAGAGAGGACAAGCATGTTCTTGAACCTTTATATCCATTTTAGTGGGACTTTTAGGAGTCCCAAAATAGCTGCCAGGGGACACAGGTGCATTTTGGCACTGAGGGTGTCCACCCCCACAGTAGCCACCCCCAGCTCGGACAAACACTGATGACTTAATTAATAAGAATGTGGTTTAACTATAAAGCAATCCCAAACAGCAATAAAATATTTTAAGAAGGAATACAGGCTATCTTTGGCAGTCTATTTATTTCCCAAGGCAGCATCTACAAGGAAAAAATGTACTGTTCAGAAGAACACATAGGAACGCAGGTCACATTGGAGAGGGGCTTTGGGATGCCCAATCTCAAATCAGATGCCTGGAACTGGGTTAGCTTCCTTCAGTTATGTGTGGGAAGCCGGTCAACCCCACTCAGCACATTCCCACACAGGCTGGAGGACTCCGAGGAGATGGTGGGGAGTCCTGCATTTTCCTTTTCTGTTGGCATCCGCTTGAAGCTCATATTGATTGCCGTTTTCATACTCTGCTGTGAGTGGGAGGATTTTACCCAACTACATTCAATGCTGGGTTATACGTATAAATAAGTAGTATCTTAAAAGCAGTCTGTAATGTGATGGTTAAGAAGTCATTTCTAACAGAGCTAGTTACAAAAGGTATCCTAAAATTTACTTTACTTTTTGTATGTTTTCTAACCTTTGGATTTGTGTTTGTTCTGCATCGACTACAGCGGACTTGGATGCAGTCCCAATCGCTCCAGTGCGAGGCCACAGAATGGTAAGGGACCCATTCTGAGTTTTCAAGCTAGTTTTTGGGGGATAAAATGTTTTTAAGAATATGACAAGTATTCCAGTTTTTAATTTCCAGGAATTTTGAATTAAGGATTATAAAGCTTGTCTCATCAGTGCATTAGATAGCTAGAGCTGTGTTAGCAGAGAAAGCATGTTGCCAGAGCTAAGAACAAGACTAGAGCTGGGCTGTTCAAGCTACTTTGTGTTTAGTTGACTGACATCAGGCAAGTCAATCTTTCTGTGACTCAGCTTCCTCACCTGTGGAATGGGATCACAGTACTTGTTCCTGAGTGTGGCTGTAAGGATTCCATTCATTGATATTTACTAAACACAAAGGGACAGGCCTAGCTTTCAATAATTTAATTAAATTTTTATTAAATAAGTAAAATTGCTCTAGGGTTGTGAGAATTGAGCTATTAAAGCCCCAGAATAGGGCCTGGCCCATAATGAGTACAGTAGGCATTTGCGGTCAGTATTAGCCGTCATGGTGAGGCTATAAAGAAAATAGGCGAGTTGAGGGTGTCCCTCATCCCAAAGGGGTGACATCTGTGCAGGAAGAAAAGCGATGAGCCATTTTCACGCATATGTATTGAGTACTTACTGTGGACCAGCTACTATACTGGGTGCTGGAGGTTCAGGAAGGAATGGAAAGAACAAAAGCCCAGCCCCCTGCAGGCTTACATTCTGGTAAGAGAGGGAGATACTGAACTAACATGTAAAATATAGAATATCTTAAATTGTGGGGGAGGGGGTACTAGGTGAGACAGTTTAGTTTTAAATGCAGTGGTCGTTGGAAGGTGTGCCTGAGCAGATGACATTCAGTAAGGATATTAGGCAGGTGGGACACATGTACAGGAAGCAGAGGCCGGGGTGGGAGTAGCCAAGGAGCAGTGAGGAGGCCAGGGAGGCCCTGAGCCCTTGAGGGAGGAGAAGGGACAGGCTCCACTGAATGTGTTGAGAAGCTTCTAAAGTTCTTGAGCAAAGGAGTGACATTATTTTATGTTTTACTGTAAACACTGACTACTGTTCCTTGGGAATAGACTGAGGGAGACAAAAAGCCACTGCTCTAACCTAGGTGGGCAGTGGAAGTATTTAGACATGGTAAGTTTGAGATACCTGTTGAACAAACAGTTGGAACTTGCAATTAGAGATCAAGCAAAAGATCGAGGTTGGAAGTCAATTTAACCTTCAAATATAATAGTGGTACAGGTAGTCTTAGCCCATTTTCAGGCAGCTGTTTGCTAGGGTTACCAGTGGGTAGCTTTGGGTGCTTGGCTTTAAACTTACGATACAGCACACATTATACCTTTGCGAGGTACGTGACCTTTATTTCTCTGAAGTTCCCACGAAGGCATGCCTATCCCTGTTGACAGAGAGGAAACTGCCCATGGGCACAGTCAGCAAACAGTGAAGGCCAGATTTGAACCCAGGCTGGCCTCTAGACTTCCTTGTCTCTGTGCTTTGTGGCCTGAGAGGGACTGACACCTGTCCTTGGACCCTCGGCAGGTTGGTAGGTTTCTATGTATGTGACTATCACATTTTTGTGAAAAGATACCAATTTTTGGTTAAAACGATAAGACCGTATTTTGTTGAGAAACTCAGCATCAGCCAACGGTTTATGAGTTCATGATTTTGGGGTCCTCATTTTCCTAGAAGCTGGATTGTATGGCAAACATGGAGATTGTCATCGAGAAGATGGAGCCTAGGGCCGCCAGCAGTCTGTTCAGCCCCAGGAAGGGCTGTGGTGCACAGGAGAGCTTGGGCTGTGCGCTGCAGTGCTAAGAACAGCTGGGTCAGACCATTCATTAGATGTTAGATGCCATATTACTGTCAATTATTTTCAAGCTAGAAAGCAGAAGTGGAGTCAGTGGGTGTTAGAAAGGAGATTTAAATTCAGTGAACAAAAGAACTTTCTGATGATCTGTGCTGTGTTGTCAGTGGAATATATTTCCTTAAAAAATGACAGTGCTTCACATCCTAGAAGTCTGGTGAAGAGGTGAAGTTACCTCTCATTTTGTGAGCTCATTACAATTCCAACTGTAACATTATTATTATTTTTGACAGAGAGAGAGAAAGAGAGGGGGACAGACAGATAGGGATAGACAGGAAGGGAGAGAGATGATGAACATCAATTCTTTGTTGCGGCACCTTGGTTGTTCATTGATTGCTTTCTTCTCTGTGCCTTGACGGGAGCAGGGGAGGGTTGGCTACAGGAGAGCGAGTGGCCCCTTGCTCAAGCCAGTGACCTTTGGGCTTATGCTAGTGACCATGGGGTTATGTCTAAGATCCCATGCTCAAGCCAGTGGCCCTGCATTCAAGCTGGTGAGCACATGCTCAAGCTGGAGACCTCTGAATTTTGAACCTGGGTCCTCCATGTCCTAGTCCAACACTCTATCTACTGTGCCACCGCCTAGTCAGGCTATAGCATTATTTTTTAAAAAACTTTTTTGAGAGAGAGACAGAAACATCAATTTGTTCCTGTATGGGCCCTGACTGGGATCGAACCAGCAGCCTCTGCATATTGGGATGATGCTCTAATCAACGAGCTATCTGGCCAGGGCCCTAGCATTGTTTTTACCCTACTTTCTGTTCCTCTTTGTCTGCGCTGTGCCTTTGTGGCACTGCTGTCACCCAAGCTGCTGCCGTCTGAAGGCAGGCCTCCCCACAGCACTGAGATCTGTGGGAACTCTTGTTCTCTGCAGCTCCAGTTCTGGCATGGAGGGGCGCTGCGCCATGCAGACTTATTGAAAGACTGAGCAAATTTCAGCCATGGTTTCAAGGTGTATAATGTTTCTTTTTTGTTTTTTTTAAGTGAGAGGAGGGGAGATACACTCATGCATGTGCCTCGATGGGGATCTACCTGGCAGCCTGTGTGGCACTGATGCTCGAACCAATCGAGACACTGGCTATGAGAGGGGGAGAGAGAGATAAGGGGGTGGAGGGAAGCAGATGGGCGCTTCTCCTGTGTGCCTTGACTGGGGATTGATCCCAGGACGTCCACATGCCAGGCTGATGTTCTACCCACCGAGCCAGCCGGCCAGGGCCTGGCTATGGCAGCTTATAATGTTTAATGGGGTTCATTGCTCACACTGTTTTCATCACTAACATGGTTCATACTAAAAGAGTTTTCTGAGCATTGGGATATAGTAGTATAGGAGGGAAGCAGCCAGCCCTGCCTCTCCCCATCATATTTTGCTAATTTTAAGGACAGCGTGGAAACTTATGCCTCTTAGTACTAATACATTGTTTTACACTAGACTGATAAAAATACTAATATATGATATCCCTCTCTTTTAGCCCAGTGATGAAACTGATTTCTTAAAAAACTCATTATTGGAATCTGATAGTGCTTTTATTGGTAAGTATATTTATTTTACCATTCTATTTGTTAAAGTGTCCAAACATTTATATTTTCTTTAAATGTTTTTCTTCATACTTAGAAAATTAGTATTTTGCTCTTTGTTGTGCATGGTGGTAAAAAGAGGAACATTCTATTTTACTAACTTAGTAAATAATCATCAAACATGACTTACAGTGTTTTCCAACTCAGAATAATTAGCTTTAGATGTACTAGGAAGGACTTCCAGTCAAGATGGCCGAGTGGGAAATGCTGGCTTGCCTCCTTCCACAACCACGTCACAGTTACAGCTAACTTCCGCAACCCCCACCCAACAACTAGCTGAACAGAAGTCTGGTAACTAAGGGTACAGACCAGGAGCCATGACAAGACTGAAGGGCTGGAGACACGGCGGGCAGCTCCCCACAGTGTGGGTGGTGAAGAAATCGGGAGGGGCAGCCCCACACCGCCACGCCAGCCTGGGGCACCAGTGCTGGGAAGAGCAGTGCCCATAACACCTGGCTCTGAACACGAGTGAGGATTTTGGCTGAGTTAGATGGAGGGCTGCTTGGGTCCCAGGAATCTGTCGTGAGCGGCCCATGCCGGCTCTCACACACTCATTCGCTTTAAGCTTGCCGTGGCAGCAGCTTGAAAAGTGCCAGGGGCTTATGGGTTGGAACTGAATTGACTAGCTTTTAGGACGTGGGCTGGAGGGACAGAGGTCAAGGCAGTTGTCTCCGGGGAAGGAAACATGGGCCAATGCCATTATTCCTTTGTTGAATGTTCTACCTAGCTGGCAGGTGCAGGCAGACACCAATCTAAACTCTCCGTCACCTGGGCGAACCCCTGAGACCCCAGCCAACACGAACGCCCTGCTGGGCCTCTGACAGGAGGTGCTCCACACAAGGCCCTGTCTCAGCTCCCTCTGGGTATTCTCCTAAAATCTCTCAAAAAACACAAACCCTCAGAAAAGCAGCGTTTGGCCTTTGTGTGCCCTGTACCTCTTACTAAGTGGCCCCAAGCCTTGCACAAGCAGCGACTTCTCAACTTGCACTGTAACACCACTGACAGAACTATCAGAAAGAGAAATGAAGAAAACAGTTCCATTTACAATCATAATCAAAAGAATACCTAGAAATAAATTTAACAAAGGAGGTGCAAAATCTGCACACTGAAAACTATAAGACACTGTTGAAAGAAATTGAAGACACAAAGAAATAGAAAGATAATCCATGCTCATGGACTGGAAGAATTAACATTGTTAAAATGTCCATATTACTGAAAGCAATCTACAGTCAGTCCCTGTCAAAATCCTAATGGCATTATACACTGAGATGCTGTATGAAATGCTTTTGGGAAAACTAGAAAGTTACAAGCAAAAGAATGAAACCGTACCACTGTCTTACACCATACACAAATATTAATTTAACATGGATTAGAAACTTCAATGTAAGAAACAGAAAATACATAGAAAACACAGGGACTAGGCTTATAGACATTTGTTTCTGGTGTTTTGGGGAATTTGACTCCAAAGTCAAGGGAAACAAAAGCAAAAATAAGCGGGACTGCAGCAAATTGAAAATTCCTACACAGCAAAGGAAACCATCAAACAAAACACAAAGGCAGCCAACTGAAGGGGAGGAGATATTTGTAAGTGGTACTTCCGATAAGGAAATTCAAAAGATAAAATGTACTCCCATGTTTACTGTAGTATTCTTTACAATAGCGAAAACACAGAAATAACTTCAATGTCCTCCAATGGATGGGTGGATAAAGATGATGTGAGATTTTATTTATATAATAATAAAATATACACAATGGAATACTACTGAGCAGTAAAAAAGGATGAAATGTTGCCACTTGGAAGAACATGGATCCTGAACGAAGTCAGAGGGAAAGGGACGAAATTTGTATGACTTCACTTATATGTGAAATATAAAACAAAAGACCACGCATAGATATTGGCAACAAAATGGCGGTTACCATATAGGAAGGGGGCTGGAGGGGTTAAACGGGTTAAATTTATGGTAATGATGAAAACTAAATTTCTGGTGATGAACATGCATAGAGTGTACAGATATAGAATTATAATATTGTATTCCTTAAATTTGTTATTAACCAATGTTATCCAAGTAGAGAACAAAATAAACCCCAAACACCCCATACTATAATTTATATTACCACCCTCATAAAAAAGAAATAATATAAATTTTATCCCCAGAAAAGATTAATATGAGGATAATTACGAACTAACATGAGAGAAAGAAAAGTAGTAAATTTCTTTATCTGGTTTTGGAATTAGGATTATGCTGGCCTCATAAAAAGAGTGTGGGAAGAAGGTTGGTACAATGTTCACAAACCATCAAACGTGATACATCACATAATCTTAACAATAGGTGCAGAAAAAGCATCTGATAAAGTCCAGCACCCATTTGTGATATAAACTCAGCAAAGTGGGAACAGAGGGAACATTCCTCAACATAATAAAGGCCATCTGTGACAAACCCACAGCCAACACCATACTCAATGTGCAAAAACTGAAAGTATTTCCCTTAAGATCAGGAACAAGACAGGGATGCCCGCTATCCTAGCCACAGTAACCAGAGAAAAAATAAATAAAAGGCATCCAAATTGGAAAGGAGAAAGTAAAACTATCATTCACTGGTGACATGATACTGTACATAGAAAACTCTACCGTCTAATAAATTAATTCAGTAAATTAGCAGAATACAAAACAAACAAACTATCAGAAAGGAAAATAAGAAAATAATCCCAGGGGCCATTGAAACAACAAAAAGTTTGGTACCAAGGAATAAATTGAAGGAGGTAAAAGACCTGTACTTGGAAAATTAAAAGACACTGAAGAAAGAAATTGAAGATACAAACAAGTGGAAGCATATACTGTATTCATGGATAGAGAGAATTAACATCATTACATTGTCCATCCTACCCAAAACAATCTACAGATTGAAAGCAGTGCCTATTAAAATACAAATGACACATTTCACAGACCTAGAACAAATATTCCAAAAATTTATATGGAACCAAAAGAGACCCCGATTAGCCTCAGCAATTTTGAGAAAAAAGAACAAAGTTGGAAGAATTATAATATCTAATATCAAACTAACCTACAAGACCATAGTAATCAAAACATCCTGGTACTGGCATAAGAACAGGTATACAGATAATTAGAACAGAACAGAGAACCCGGAAATAAATCCATACTTGTACTGTTAGTTAATATTTGACAAAGGAAATAAAAGCATTCGATGGAGTAAATAAAGACAGTCTTTTTAGTAAATTGTGTTGGGAAAATTGGACAGGTACATGCAGGAAAATCTCAGATGTAAGGGTGAAACCATAAACATCCTAGAAGAAAACATAGTAAAATCTCAGACATCTTTTGTAGCAATATTTTTGCTGATATATCTCCTTGGGAAAGAGAACCAAAAATAAAAATAAACGTCACTACATCAAATTAAAATGCTTTTATACAGCAAAAGAATCCAACAAAAGGAAAAGGGAACACACTGAATGGGAGAACATATTTGCAAATGATACATCTGATAAGGGGTTAACTTCCAAAATACATATATAAAGAACTTAGACATCTTAACATCAGGAAGATGAAGAGTCCAATTAAAAACTGGGCAAAGAGGCTTTGGCCAGTTGGCTCAGCAGTAGAGCGTAGGCCCAGCATGTGGAAGTCCCGGGTTCGATTTCTGGTCAGGGCACACAGGAGAAGCGCCCATCTGTTTCTCCACCCCTCCCCCCTCTCCTTTCTCTCTATCTCTCCATCTCCTGCCGCCAAAGCTCCATTGGAGCCAAGTTGGCCCAGGCACTGAGGACGGCTCCATGGCCTCCGCCTCAGGCACTAGAATGGCTCCAGCCACAACAAAGCGATTCTCCAGAGGGGCTGAGTATCGCCCCCTGGTGGGCATGCTGGGTGGATCTCGGTCAGGCACATGTGGGAGTCTGTCTGACTGCCTCCCCACTTCTAACTTTGGGGAAGAAAGAAAGAAAGAAAAGAGAGAGAGAAAGAAAGGAAGAAAAGGGAGAGAGAAAGAAAGAAAGAAAAGAAAAGAAAAGAAAGAGGAAGGAGGGAAGGGAAGGGAAGAAAGAAAGAGCTAAGGAGGATATACAGATGGCCAACAGACATGAAAAATGCTCAATGTCAGTGATCATCAGAGAAATGCAAATTGAACCACAATGTGATCATCTTATGTCTGTCAGAACGGCTGTCATCAATAAATCAACAAACAAGTGGCGAGAATGTATTGAAAAGGGAACTCTCATGCACTATTGGTGGGAATGCAGATTGCTACAGTCACTGTGGGAAACAGTATGGAGTTTCCTCAAAAAAATAAAAAAATGGAATTGCCTTTTGACTCAGCAATCCCATTTCTGGGAATATATCCTAAGAATCTGGAAACACGAATTTCAGAGAATATATGCACCCTTATGTTTACTGCAGCATTATTTACAATAGCCAAGATTTGGAAATAGCCCAAGTGTCCATCAGTGATGAGTGGCTAAAAAGCTGTTTTCCATTTACACAATGGAATACTACTCAGCCATTAAAAAGAAAGAAATCTTACCCTTTATGACAGCATGGATGGACCTGGAGAGTAGTATGCTAAATGAAATAAGCCAGTCAGAGAACAACAAATATCATATGATCTGACTAATATGTGGAATCTAACGAACAAAATGAACTGACAGAAAAAGGCATAGATACATGAACAGACTCTCAGCTGTCAGACAGAGGGGAATTGGGGCACTGGATGACAGAAGGTGAGGGATTAAGTAAAAAGTACTCTATTTCCCCATTTATAAGACATACCCTTTTATGAAAAATTTGGGGTCTAAAAACTGGGTGCATTTCTTGCTTTTTCGCGCTTGCTTTTGTGCTCATTGTTGAAGACAGTGATTTATCATCAGACACTGATGAGGACAAGCTAATGGATGGGAGTTTTGACAGTGATGAGAAGTTGTATGAATTTTATAATGAATAAAACTTGAGTTCAATAACTTTATGTAATACATTTTATTTTTCAAATTCTGGGCCCCCAAATTAAGGTGCATCTTATACATGGGAGCGTCTTATCCACGGGGAAGTACGGTACATGTTTATATATAAAACACACACAGACACAGAAAACAGTGTGGTGAGAGCCAGAGGGAGGGGGGGGGGAGAGCAAAGGGTAGACAGCGGGCATGGACAGAGACTGCTTGGGGCAGTGGGCGCATGATGCAGTGTGCAGATGCTGCTGCTGAGTTATATACTGGAAACCTGTACCCCAGTAAGTTCGATTAAAAGTAAAATTGTTATCATACAGCAAAACAGAAAATCTTCAATGTAATAATTACTTTGTATAGCTTTACCCTAAATTAATAAAATGTATATTTAAAAATAAAACAGTTGAGAGATATTTCATGTTCATGGGTTGGGAGACTCAATATTATATGTTAGTTCTTCCCAATTTGATCTAGAGAGTCAATGCAATCCCATTCAAAATCCCGACAAGTTATTTTGTGGACAACTGATTCTAAAGTTTATACAGAGAGGAAAAAGAGCCAATACAATGCTGAAGAGCAGAACTGGGGACTACCGCTACCGAGTTAAGAACTTAACTATGAAGTTACAGTACCCAAGACGGTGCGGTACTGGCAAAGAACAAGACAAGCAGATAAGTGGAAAAGAATGGGGTGTGCAAAACAGGCCCACACAGGTACAGTCAGCTGATCTTTGATGAAAGAGCAAAGGCAGCACAAGTGAAGAAACCAGTACTAGTGCTGGCGCTGGACATACCAGCAGAAAAAGAATCTAAACACAAACTTTACACCCTTCACAAAAATCAACTAAAATGGACCTTAGACCTAAATGTAAAATGCAAAACTGTAAAACTCCTAGAAGATAATATAGGAAAAAACCTACAAAAACTTGGGTTTTTAGCTACAACAGTACAATCCATGAGAGAAATAATTGATAACTACGCTCCATTAAAAATTAATATTCCGCAAAAGACAATGTCAAGACAAGTCACAGACTGGGGAAAAAAATTGGAAAAGATACCTCTGATGCAGCACTGTTACCCCAAATATCCAGAACACTCTTAAAACTCATCAATAAGATGAGAATAACCCAGTTAAAAGATGGGCAAGAGATCCAAACAGGTACTTCATTAGATAAGCACATGAATAGATGCTCCACATCGTATGCCCCCCGGGAAATGCAAAGTAACACACCGCAAGATACCAGTACATACCTCTGAGAACGGCCAAAATCTAAAACACAACACCAAGTGCTTGTAAGGATGTGGAGCAACAGAAACTCGCACTGCTTGCTGCCGGGACTGCAGATGGTACGGTTTGGCGGTCCTATACAAAACTAAACGTACTCTTGTCATACCATTCAGCAGTCGTACTCTGGTATAAATGTCTAACCACTGTGCTGTATACCTGAAACTAATATAATACTGAATGTCAGCGGTAACTGAAAAAATTTTAGAAGTTAAAATACCAAATATGGGGAAAGCAGGACGTTCTCATAATGTAAAATGGGCAGAACCACTTTTGAAAATGGTCTGCAGTTCCTCAAAAAAGCTAAAGGTAGAGTTACCTAGTGATTTCACTCCAGGAATGTACCACAAAGAAATGAAAACATGACCACAAGAAGGCATGTACGTGAAAGGTCAATGATTGACAACTAGAACAAGTCAAATGTCCATTAACCTGAATACTGACACAAAATGTGACATGTCCGTATGTGGAGTACTATTCAACAATGAAAAAATGAACTAGTGATACTTGTTACAACACTGATGGACTTCACACACAAGCTCAGTGAAAGGCTACGTCACCTCATGTAATTATACTGACACGGACTCAGGACTCAGGACAGGCAAGCCTGTCGAGAATGGAACGGTGCTGACGTTGGGCTGGGCGGGAGGAGTCCGGAGGGATTGCCGGCAAGCACAGGGAGCTATCTGAAGTGATAGAAATGTTCTAAACTAGCTTATAATGCTGATTGAACAATTCTAGAAATCAATGGACTATATATACATATATAGTGAGTGAACGTTATATGTAAGTAACATCCTAAAACTAATGAACAGTTTTGGTTTAGCTGAGTGAGAAGAGGTGAAGCGGGGGTGTTTAAGACTACTGCCTTGTGTGGTCCTGCAGGTGCTTATGGCGAGACATACCCTGCCTTTGAAGAGAGTGTGCCCCACCCATCGTCACAGCTGCCCTCAGCACGGGAGCGCAGGCGGAGAAAGTTGAAAGGACTGGCCTTTGTATGTATGAACTGTCCTTTCTTTTCTTTCCGTCTCAGTGTAGGAGTGAGGCCTGGGTGTGATCTGATAAGTGAAGAGCACTTGCTCTTCTGTACTGTGCCATGCGTCTGAATCGAGGCTCTATCACTAAATAGCTGGTGACCTTGAGCAGATCACTGAACTCAGTTCCTTGGTGACTTCGAAGTAATGCTTTCTTGTTTCCTAGGGTGGCTGTCACTGTAAGCCTAGTACCTGGCACAGAATCTCTACCTGTAAATATCAACTCCTTACGTAACTTCCCTCTTTCCACCTGCAGAATATATGGATTTCAGAGAAGGCACAAGAAGCAACTGATACCATTTACTGGGAAACTTGCTATACTCTCAGCCACCTAAGCCTATATATAGACACCTTCTCTGTTTTGGTCAGATGACTTGCCCAAGGTCACATAGACAGGAGGCTGATGTTCTTTCCCAAGAACATGTGTTTTTATAGTGTAGCCGGTAAAACGAGCATCCTTTGGAGCCCTTAGTACCGTAATGGCGAACCTATGGCACGCGTGTCAGCACTGACATGCAGCCGCATACCAGAGAAGTATGGGGCCACTTGCCGAGGACTTTCATCCTTGGCTCCTGCACGGCAGGTGCAGTAGCCGAGGATAAAACATTTGCTGTAGTGTAGACACTCTGTGCTGGAGGTCTGTAGGCCAAAACAACAGAACTCCGGCACAGAGCGTCTAGTTCTGGGACTTCCGGTTAGGCCGTTTTTCTCCAAGTGACACACCATCCGAGTTATATGCTCGGTTTTTTGGCGAATTTTGACACACCAGCCTCAAAAGATTGCTCATCATTGCCTTAGTACAATGTCCCAACAATGTCACTTCTTTGTTGGGTAAGCTACTTTGGGCATTTTTTTTAAACTGTGTGTATTTCTTTATACATACAGTTACATCTACGTGTGGAGTATTCAGCACTGAGTC
Source organism: Rhynchonycteris naso (assembly GCA_037038555.1). Taxonomy (NCBI): domain Eukaryota; kingdom Metazoa; phylum Chordata; class Mammalia; order Chiroptera; family Emballonuridae; genus Rhynchonycteris; species Rhynchonycteris naso. The sequence continues at coordinate 225,940,882 of CM072998.1, read as the reverse complement.
AATTATGCAGGGAACTCTCACCCAATCACAAATGCTGGTATTGGTTTATATGTAGCTTTTTTAGGTGGCAATAACTTGTTTTCCTAACAACCACTAATCTTTGTCTACAAACTTGCCTTTTCTGGACACACAAATGAGATCCTACACTAACTGGCTTTTGTTTTTGTTTCAAAGGTCATTTAGGTTCAGCCTGTCAGTATTCAACTCCTTTTTATTGTTGTGTAATACTCCTCTTGGGGGCATTCCACATTATTTTTTTATTTTTATTTTTTATACAGGGACAGAGTCAGAGAGAGGGATAGACAGGAAAAGAGAGAGGTGAGAAGCATCAATCATTAGTTTTTCGTTGCTGTTGCAACACCTTAGTTGTTCATTGATTGCTTTCTCACCTGTGCCTTGACCACGGGCCTTCAGCAGACCGAGCAACCCCTTGCTGGAGCCAGCGACCTTGGGTCCAAGCTGATGAGCTTTTGCTCAAGCCAGGTGGGCCCGCGCTCAAGCTGGCGACCTTGGGGTCTCGAACCTGGGTCTTCCACATCCCAGTCCGACGCTCTATCCACTGCGCCACCACCTGGTCAGGTGCATTCCACATTATTAACATTCCACCTCTTGGACATTTAGGCTGTTTCCACTTTTTGTGTGCTTTCAATACTGCTGCTTTTAGCACACGTATACACGTTTTTGAGTTTCTTCTCTCTAATGTATACCTAGGAATGGAATTGTTGGGTCACAAGGTCAGTATTTCAGCATTTTGAGGAACACCCAGACTTTTCCCGCCTTTCTCTGGTTGGCAGTGTTTCTCTTACCACATGTGCAGTGCCTCAGCTGAGCCTGCAGATCAACACCAGGACTTAGAATATAAGCCGTTCGTTTGTTCCCTTCTGTTCATCACATTGATACTGAGGGCAAGAACATGTTTTGATTCACTTATTCTGAATATATTTTGTTAACGATCATTTCTGAAGTTGTGTTTTCTGACTACAGGATAACAGTCATCTTAGTGTACCGCCAGATGGTCTCTCTTTAAAATCTGTATCCAGTGTAAATATCGATCAGCTCAGGATGAGAAATGAGGAACGAATGCGAAGGTTGAATGAACTTCAGAATAACCCTATTAATAGAGGTAAATGGCCCCATAGCAAACTCTGTAAGGACTACTAATCTGCTTCCATGGAAGTTTTCACGATGGCTGGGGGCCTGATGCTACGAGAGCTTTGAAACCCTTTCAGTGGTAGGGCCTGTAATAGCCTTGCATCAGATTCTACCAGAGAGGGTGTACCTTGTCTGAATGGGTTCTAAACATATAAAGCTTTTGCTTATAAAGCTATTCAGGCTTTATTAATTAGTATCCGCATCCCACTTCCCTTACTGAACTGAGAGATTGTCAGAAATTAACTTTCAAACTGAGCTTTTAGGTAACATGTACACCCTATATTTGTAGTACTACAAAGGAAAGTGTTTTATGACTTGACTTCGCTTTCAGCACCAAGGGCACAAAGCCTTACGTTATTTCCTTTCTGTAAGTGTAAGCTGAGTCTTCTCATTATGTTGGGCTTTGCTGCCACTGCCATGACGACAAGCAGGTTCAAGCTTGGTCATCGAGCACAGACAGCAGGACAGCTCCTCGGGACCAGTGAGACCTCTGCCACTCCGGGCCTCCTTTCTAAGGGTGATGCCATCAGTCATTAGGATATTGGGACAATTTTCTAGTGCATAAATCATAATTTATTACTAGTTTTAGCAAAAAGTGGTTTATTTGAGTAATTTTCTTTAGTATGTTAAGCTATATTACAATAATTTTCTTATACCAATTAAGGTATTTTTATTTCAGTGGTTCTTAACCTGGGTTCTTTCGAACCCTAGGGGTTCGATGAGTCGGTCTCAGGTGTTCGGAGAAGCCTCTGCCGCGGAGGCCAGAATAAAGTAATACCGTAATTTGTTGTGAGTTCATGCACTTTGTTGGTTTTGTTCTTTGAGCAAGGTGATGTTCATGCACGGCTCATTTTGTGCACCAGTAAGAAAACATACCTATGTCTTGAATTTGGGAAAAAAAAATCATATTTTATCACTAAAGAAGGGTTCGGTCAATGTGCATATGAAACTGGTGGGTTCGGTACCTCAGAAAAGGTTAAGAACCACTGTTTTAGTTAATACTGTGTAAATTAAAAATTGTACTCACACATTCTAGCAGTCAAAATGTCACGTGATCTGATGGAAATTCCACCAAACACCAACAAGTGTGGTAACTTGAAGGACAAGTACTTTTCCTGTCATACCTGGGAAAATATGAATGGCAGGAAAGCAATACTTTCTTTTAGTTTCTTTTTATCTGTAACGAGTTTCCTGTTCCTCAGTTTCTTTAAGAAGCAGTAAATTAAACGGGGATATTTTTTAATTGAGAAGATAGCATTTTAAGAATTAACTCTTTCAGGTGTTCAGCTTCTAAAACTTTCTTTTTAACATTGTCTCTTCAAACAGGAGCTTTTTGGTACGATGTGGATTGATTGCTCATTAAGTTGGTTGCACAGATCCCTTTGCTGGGCTAATCCTTCACAGACTAGGAAGTACCATTAAAATAAACCAAAAAAGAACTTGCCATCACAGGGTAGGAAGACAGATTTTCCTATTATTATATCTATAAGTATATTACAGATAGAAGAGTTCAGTAATCACTTCAATTAAAGAAGGAAACATAAATTAAGAGCTATCTCTTAATGGAATAGACACAACTGCTTAGATTAGGTATGAGAAAGGAAGTCATTTTATTCCTGATCTAGTGCTTTTCTGAATTTATAGCAGTGCAATAGGCTGGGAGTAACCTTGTTAAATCAAAAGCAAAGTTCTGCCTTGTGTCCATTTAGTTTCTCGTAAAGGTGACAGCAAACAGGATAGCTGCACTCCTTGCTGCCCTGGGGGTGGACCCTATGGCGCTTCTACCGGGAGTCACCTCCCGTTGCAGTCTTTGCTTCATAAACTTGGCTCCCTTCCTGGGTTGCTTTCCTACCTCTCAAATGAGGGGTGCCGAAACAAACCGTCCAGTTTAGAACATGACAGTATGGATACGTGTAGAACCATGTTCATGTCACCTGCCTGCCAGCCACCTGAGTCACATCTCTCTTGCTTCACTTAGATGACGAGAGTTCACTGGTTGACCCTGATGACATCATGAAGCATGTGGGTGACGATGTTTCAAACTCTGTAGCAACTGAACCCTGGCTGCGCCCGGGCACCTCAGAAACGCTGAAACGATTCATGGCAGAGCAGCTGGACCAAGAGCAGCAGCAGGTTCCTGGGAAACCAGGCACTCTGAATTGGCAGGGCCTGTCAACCGCACACGGCTAAATAAATCTGTACCGGACCCAGCAGTGCCTTTGCAGGTGAAAGAGATGTTTACTCAACCTTTAATATGTGCTACTTTGACCCCTACCTAGAAGTTACGTATGATCCAGCTGTGTATAAGGTGTAATTTTCTCCATGATGTATATAATGTATATTATGTACATAAATAAAAGGCCATGATTAATTTATATATAATGTAGAATTATATAGAATTATTTTTGCACAAATTGTCAGAAATCAGGGTGGTAATGAACTCAACTACCATACGTGCATTATTGTAAATTCTTGTTTAAGGTAAGATGAATAAAACACAAGTGTCTTAACAGTCCTGTAAAATCAGAACACCTTGTTATATGTACAGGTTATTGCTGTTGAAAATCATTCATTAGTAAGTACACTGGCTGTAGCTGTCACTCTTCCAGTTGCTGCGTAATGAGAGTCTGTTTCTGTGATTCAGTGTGAATGATGGGAGTCATAACTGATTTTATTCCCATGAGCCATGCACTAAATGTTACATCTTTCTGCCTCTATTTTTGTGCCAATTAAGGCATTAAGTTTGCTAATTTATGATTTAACTACTTCTTGATAGAAATAAATTATTTTTATTATCAATGTTGATTTCTTATTTTAACTGAAATTGCTAGACAAGGTGTTCTAAAAGTTGAAGAGTGGGAGGAACACCTGGGTCAAGGACAGACTGGAATTCCTGCTGCGCCACCATGGACCCTTGAATGCGACTCACTCAGTCTTTCTAATCACTCCATAAGAAGCACTTTTAAAAGAGATTAAAATCTGGGAAATAACTTTTGAGAACCCCGCAGGCACTGCTTCCCTGTCACTTCCTTCCCCTGACATGGTTAATGGCAGACAAGATCAGGTAACACACCTCCAGTGTGCAATTTCTCATATTCTGAATTTTAGCTGCATGTAAGTTTTATGCTCAATTTGTAATCTGTTTATTTTACTATGAAAATTTTTCTCTTTATCAGAAAGTTAGATGAAAGCCTCTGTCTCCTCTAGGGAAAGTCCTGACGCTGTACCATCAAATAACAAACTGCAACATTATTTGAAGCACTTCTCAGACAGATGGGAGGGAAGGCTATGAGGGCTCCAAGGCACCTACGCAGCTGGGCTCTAGCAGGTGCCGTCTTGGGGGTAAATGTGGTCCACTTATAAAGACAGTTCAGTAACTATTCATTAAGAGATGCAAGAGCAAAGACTGACTACCTCTTTTTCAACATAACCCTCAAATTATTTTGAGGTTACATTTTCCTCGTTAATGTGACTGTACCACACGACATGAACTGACTCCCACCACACGACACGACACAACGCTGCCCTACTGCCACTGCCCCAAAGGGAGGGAGCCTGGTCACTTTTTCTCACTATTCAAATAGTATAGCATTATTTTGGGTTATTAATAAATACATAAGATATTAAATTATGAATATGAGAAAGGGTGTGGGGAAGAATACTCAATTTGGGCCCTGGTCAGCTGGCTCAGTGGTAGGCCGGTGTGTGGAAGTCCCGGGTTTGATTCCCAGCCAGGGCACCCAGGAGAAGCGCCCATCTGCTTCTCCACCCTTCTCCCTCTCCTTTCTCTCTGTCTCTCTCTCCGCCTTTTGCAGCCAACGCTCCATTGGAGCAAAGTTGGCCCAGGTGCTGAGGATGGCTTTGATTGCAAAGGAGCAATGCCCCCTAGCGAGCATGCCGGGTGGATCCTGGTCGGGCACATGTGGGAGTCTCTCTGCCTCTCCGCTTCTCACTTCAAAAAACAAAAATAAAACAAAACAAAAACTCAATTTGTAGTTCTGGCAGGAAATATTTTTTCCCTGGATGGTTTTCTTTTAATAATAAAAAAAAAACACAAAAAACAATGAAAGATGGGGACGTGGATTACATAGGTTTTGATTGCACTGATGAAATAATCCAAAAACTTTATTGACCTATATAACCTGATTAGAATATGCCAGATGAGAATCAATATTGTACAGAAAGTTGTACAGAATTTTTTACATAGAAAACTTTACATCTGTACCATATACATTTTATCCATCTGAAAAAATTTTCTACATCCACTGTTAATATGGAATGCTTGACAATCTTGTCATTTTTAAACCATCAGAGCACAATTCACAGTATGAATACATTTCCAGTAAATTGAACCTCCCCAAACCATGCCAGAGTTGTTACTTGAATATACTCAACATGAAATTCTATACATACAGTAAAATCTACATCAAGCCCCGCCACCCAAAAGAAAAGAAAGGGACTGCAACCTAGGTTCATTCTGCAATGATTCAAGTTCGGTCCATGAAGGATCCTTCTGTTTTAATGGCTCATCTTTAAAAGCCCTAAGAGAAGTATATTACAGGTAGTTACGTCAGAAGGGATATTTTCAACCCATTTTTTGTTGTTGATCATGACAACTGTTGACCACAACAGCTTCTGGGCACGTTAGACCTTCAAAATTACCAATCCCCCCAAAAGGGCAAAACCAAAATCCCCATAAAATAAAGAAACTAAAAGTTCAAGCCAAATTTTTAGTGCATTTAACAAAATATTATAGGTATTTAGCAAATGAATAAGAAAATAAAACAGTGCAAGAAGTATATAATGTTTAAGATTTTTATATTACAGACCTGCATCTCTGTACATTTTTCACAGAAGGATGATTACCAGTATCTCAGACAGCCTGAGTGTGCAAAAATTTCAGAATAAGAATACCATAGTTGCTAAATATCTTTTACCATGAACAATAATTTCTTCTCCCCCCACCCCCCTATTATAAACATTTTATCCTTCAAAATACAGCTCTCCTGAGTTGTACTTCTTGCAGAAGTTCAATCCTTACATCTATAGTTCTTTGGGTAAGTTTCCCCTCCACTCCTGCCAAATGTATGCGAGGCTCTCCCTGCCTCCGAGGACCGAAGGACACGTGAGCATGAGCTGACACCGGACGTGGGCTTCTGCTCAACATGAGCCCAACACGACAAGCAATCCATCATCGAAAGGGACTGGAGCGTTGCAAGGTTGGGCTCTAGTTTGAAGCATTTTTACCAGTAACCCTTAGACACTGAAATCCACAGAAACCATTTTTTTAGGTAGGAAACCTCAGCTTCAGGGTCCTTTAAAAGAGCGGAGGGATGTAAACACCAAGAGAAAATACTAAGTTCCCATCATTGCTTGTTTATTTCGAGTTCCTGCTCAGGAGGTTGTGATATCTGAAAAACTACTCCGATTCGCAGAAAAAATCTTCTAAGAACAGCACGAAGTTCGGGAATCAAGTCAAATTGCATAATTTCACATAAAAGAGGATAGTAGAATGATGCATGAGCTTTAAACTGGGAGGGAAAATGAATTTCTCCATTAGTAATGTTTGTATGCCAAACCACAGAACCTAAAATTCCCTTTAGATTCAAATCACTGGGGGGCGACCACTGACCCCTGGAGACCGGACAGCGTCTGTGCGGCAGCGATGCGCTGATGAAGGAACTGAAAGACCAGCAGTCTCCAAAGACTCACTTCACACTAACATCATTCACTTAGCTACCTTATTCTGAAAATCACTTTCCACTACATTTCCTTGACAAACTTTTAGTACTTATCAGTTTTTTCCAGGTAATGAAAGTAAGAGGCCCAGCAGGAACCACAGTTGAGTTTTTATACGCTTTGTAAGGGTTACTTTAACTACCTTTTATTTATTAAAAATAATTTTCAGGGGAAATTCTGCCTAACACTTCAGGCAAAGATTATTCATCCCACATTCTTAGTTTGGAATTGATCCACCCTGACTCTATTAAGTGAGAATGCTGGCTAGGTGCATCATCTCATACTTACCCTACTATCACTTATCTTTAGAACTTTCGTTAGAAACAAAAGCAGTAAGTTGGTCCAGGCCTCCCGATGACTCTCTGACGTCAGAGTAAGGAAGTAACTGAGGGCTTCTCTGCACACACTGTAACAGAAACGTTTGTCTTACTTGTGCTGGACCCGGCTGTACACTCAGACATGGAAGGTAGGGAATACTCACTGTTAGGAACCCGTTTATATTCAATACTATCAGGATAAATAAACATGTTTTCAAAGTAGGAAGAAAACAGTTATTCAAAGAAGCCATGGCACTTATGAAACCCACATTTCCTAACTTTCTAAGTTTCACTGAATTCAAAGTCAATGTGCAGTAGTAGCACACGTGCCAGCTTTATGTCAAGAAACGTGGGCTGACATTTGGGCTGGCTCTTCCCTTCACTGTAGGTTTAGAATCTGGGGCCTTAACAGTCTCATCAATAAAACGGGGGAAAAAAGACAAGGAGATCTCTTCAAGTTCAAACTGTATTTAACTGGTCTCTGAGACCATCTGTTCCCCAAGAACACACAAACATACCATTCAGATAATAATCTTTCTGAATGGCATGTTTCATCCTTAATGTGAGTTGAAACATTAAAGGACAGAATGTTGTCATTAAGTAAAAATAGAATGCAATAAGAAACAAAACCCAATAAACCTCTAAATATCTTTCAAACTAAATATAGGTAGGCAGTTTTTCACTTTCACAAATGATTGGTTTGTAAAAAATTGAGCTCTATGGCATAAAAAAGCCTAAAAACTAATAAAGTTTAAAAATTTTAAGAAAGGACTTGTTCACATGTCACAAAGTGTGCAAAAGCACATTCACTTCTAAAACTATTTAACTATCACAACCTCTTCCTTAGGCCCAAGGTGTCCACCTAGTCCTGCAGCGGCAAGCCCGGCGCTGGTTGCGGACTCTGCTGCAGGCAAACCTGAGCCCCTTCCTGCTCTGTACCTGCAGCCACACAGGGGAAAGGCAGAAACTCAGCCGGGAGTCTTACTTTAAAAGCCTCTGCTGGACCTCCTCCCAGGCACTAACCCGGCTCTCATCCATGTACATCCGGAAGAGAATGCGCAGCCCACAGGCCAGGCTGCTGGTCTCCTGCTTCAGAAGGTTGGGTTTGGATTTGCCCTTGAAGCCTGTAGAGGGGGAAGATTATGGGATGAATCTGGAAAGACATCTTACAGGAAGCTACAGCAGCCTGCATGGCAGCATTCTGTGTGTGTGCAGCCGTCACCACTGCTACTTGCAGGGGACAGAGCAGAGCTGCCCTGTGCCACACAGCTGCACCCAGGGCCTGGTGCCTTTGAGGGCCCATAGGGACAGGAGTCACAGCCAGAGGCCATGCCCCAAGATTCTGCAGGGGAGCCCAAGTTGAGTCAAGGTATTTTCTATGTTGAGAATTTCCTCCCCTTTCAAGCTTGGGACACGAGGTACAGAATGACTCTGGCCTGGAGAAGTGCAGCGCTTCAAATGACAGCGCACAGGAGAGCCCGTGCGACCACAGCGGCTCCTGCCAAACAGAGCAGAATACACAGCAAGGAGACGGGTGCCAAGGCCAGTGCTGCAAGGCGCCAAGTGCGTGCGGAATCAGGGGTCTGGTGACCCTACAGGAATAGTCCCAGCAGAATGGTGGCAACAACTTGGGTTGAAGGGGAGAAAAAATAAGTCCAGACTACTTTCCTGAAGTTAGGTTGTAAAGGGAAGAGGAGGGACAGAGCCATGAAACAGATATTCTAGATTACGTAAAAATGCAAATGCACAGCAAGCCAGCACTCCCCGACAGAGGCTGATGCTCAGTAAACATGTCTTTTTCTTTCCAGCCTGATTCTTGGCTGCCACTTTCCCAACAGCACTGGTTTGCACCAAATAGGCACTATTTCTTAAATAAAAAATTAAGTCGCCTGACCAGGCGGTGGCGCAGCGGATAAAGCGTTGGACTGGGATGCAGAAGACCCAGGTTCGAGACCCCGAGCTCACCAGCTTGAGTGCGGGCTCATCTGGCTTGAGCAAAAGCTCGCCAGCTTGGACCCAAGGTCGCTGGCTCCAGCAAGGGGTGGCTCGGTCTGCTGAAGGCCCGCGGTCAAGGCACATGTGAGAAAGCAATCAATGAACTAAGGTGTCAAAATGAAAAACTGATGATTGATGCTTCTCATCTCTCTCTGTTCCTCTCTGTCCCTATCTATCCCTCTCTCTGACTTTTTCTCTGTCTCTGTAAAAAAAAAAAAAAATTAAATCAATAAATTATAAAAAAAAATTTTAATTTAAAATTTCCAACACGTTATAAAACGAATACACATCCCCACTTGTAACCATTCACTTTCACTCTGAGACCTGGCCATGCCCAGGTGAGCAGGGAGAAGTCACTTGAATATGCATACCAGATTTTGTGGGCGACCGCACACCCAATTTCTCATGAGAGGGCAGGGCAGGTGTGGGTGTGCCGACAGATCACCAGGAAGGGCCAAGTGGGACACAAGATGAAAAAATGACTGGCCAAGTCATTCAAGTAACAGGCTGATTAAGCAAGGGGGAAACAGATATGCGTAGGCAGTTACTAGGCTTACTGAAGAACTGAGAACGACCGGTTGGTAGATTGCCTTCTTCCTGTAATTGTGAAGGTTAATGTTCAAGCAGTGACATGCAGAGGCCTGAAGGACACACTCGATGAATTCTGATCAATGTAAATGCTGCTGTGCATTCACTAATGGTGAACGTTTAAGTGAGAACCGTGCAGCTTACCTGCTTTCCACAGAGCAGTCCTCTGTTCATTGTTGGAATTAAATGCTTTTGCAAATCTATGTGACTCTAATAAACAGTCCAGTAGCTTAAAAAGTTGTTGTGATGTTAAAAAGCGGTACATTCCTTGGTCTTGAGTATCGACTCGAACATCAAAGTCCACGGCATCTCTCTTTGGGAAACAAACCACCACAGTGCACATGTGTGTGCATGTGTGTGCGCACACATGCACACATACACGCACACAGTTTTTAGTAAGTTTATAACTCAATGCTCCCCAAAGACCCAATTTATGAGCAGGCCACAGTACCTAATCTGTTCTATCACAACAGAAAACAGGGAAAGGTCCACCTGTGTTAGTTTCCAGGTTCTTCATCCCACGCGCCACTGGCACTAAGCACCACCTCCTCTCCAGATCCGTCCTCCAGATTCCTGACTCAAGATCCTACAGTGTCCGGTCCCCTTGCGGTGCCTCCCCGCCTCAGGCCCACACTTCTCCACCAGGTCAGAGTCCAATGATCACAATTATTCCCTTGCATGACCCCTCACCTCCTCTTCATGGCAATTGTGTGGCAAAGCTGCTTTCTCCCTGTCTGTGCCCACACACTATATGTGACTGAAGAAAACCGATTGATATCTCCTTAAGTGCAGTGGCTTTGGGTGCTGCACCGCCATCCACCTGCACATCCCCCTTGGCTGCTTCACTGGATCACTAGTTCATGTTTTCACTTCTCAAGTAGCTAATGAAGCTTTCTAACCAACCTCACTTGGTAGATGGCTTTTCCTATCTCAGTGAGAAAGCAGAAGCTACCAGCTCTCCCACAAACTCCCATGAGCAAACAGATCAGCCTTCCTACATTTATAACCCACAACTTTGCTTGTGTTTGTTATAATGCATGAACTGTCCATGCTTCTATTCAAGACAACCCCTGGGGACTGTGCCCTAGGTTCCACCTCCACTCACTCCAAAAGACAGTTCTAGCAACTGTCCCTCTCTCTTCTGCACTTGTATTCTCTCCTGGAGAGCTCTCATCAGAGAACAGGCACCAATATCGCTAATCTTAGAACAAAACACACCCTTCTTTTGACCCCTTGACCTCCTCCAGCTATCACCCCATTTCTTCATACCCTCTATAGCAAAACTTGTGACAGTTATCAGTGTTTGCTGTCTTCAATTCCTCTCTTCTCTGGTACCCTGTATAACTACTAACATTACAAGTAAACACAATGTCAAGGTCACTAAAGTCTACTGAATTGCTAAAGGGCAGTTCTCAGTATATAACTTGACCTATCAAGCAATAGACGGAGTGGATCATACCCTTTTCCTAAAGGGACAATGCTGTCACTCTGTCTCCTCATGCCTCACTGACTCTTGGTCTCTAGCTCTCTGCCAGCGGCCTGCTCACCAGCAGCTCTGAATCATGGGCCTTCAGGGCTCAGTCCCTGACCCTCCTCCAGTTCTGTCCACACTCACTACCTCGGTCACATCATCTGGTCCCATAGTTTAAAATCAGATCAATGTGATAAAGACCCACCCCACCCTCCAATCTAATCTCCAGCTTGGCCTCTGCTCAGAACCCCAGACTATCACAGCCAGCGCCCCGTCCGCGCCCCTCTGGCCTCACCTGTGCTGCCGCTAAGTTTTCTGCATCTTCCTTCTTGCTAGTGGCTGGGAAGAACACGATGTTGTCGATAGTCTGGATGAGTTCCAGCTGCACAACACATTTAATCAACAGGGCGGCAAACAGTTTTTGTTCTGGATATTCTGTGAGGAAACCCACCCCAATGCACATGCAAACAAAAATTATTTTGAATCCTTTATCACTCCTATGACATTACAATGCTAAGGGAACACAAACATCTCAAAGCTAACTTGCACAGAGCACACTGAGAAAGATATTCTTGCTTTCGTACATAAGCACTACTCAAAGTTGAATTTAACCAATATTTAAAAAGCCATAAAAATTAATTTTTTAAATAAAAGTATTCCAAATTACTTAGAACAGTGTGTATGTTCAAGAAGCTTCCACGGCACATTTTAAAATAATATTTAGGTCATTCTTTAGTAAAATGTAACAAATGAATTAAAAGCTAAAACTTAAATGTTTACTGTAAACCCCAGTTTGACTTCTGAATACAGGTAATATAAAACCTATACCAGAAGAAAATCACAGGAACTAGATCCATAAGACAGGAAGACAATGTTATGGGTTAACCATAGTACATCTTACTTGGATCCAAGTTAGGAGTTGTAGCTAACATGACCCATACCTTCAAATGTATCTATAAGCAAAGATCTGTTACTAAAGAAGTAACCAAATCCTGACATAAGGAAAGAGCTCTCTCTCCCTCTGCCCCTGTGGGCGGTAGCAGCTACATCCTTCTAGCTGTACAAACTTGCTTGGCAAAGACATTTCTAACAATCTTTACCAGCCCATAAGGACATATTCATAAGAGAACTTTCCATTTCATGGATCATCTCAGTTAAGCACACAAAGACATGCAAGGTTAGGGAAGATGGCTCCACACTGGAGATGCTAGGAGAGCCAGGCAGCCCGGCCCCATGCCCCCCACCCCGCCGGAGCTCCCCAGGAGGCTGACAGCTGCCCAGGGCGCTAACGACTATTTTATCTCAGGCAGCAGCTTCAGCACCAGAAGACTTACAACCCTTCAGTCTCTTTCTACTTTTCTTGTAATGACAAATTCACTTTTCTGGGTGCCAATTTGTGGAATTCCAATTCATGTTTTAGAGCCTTTTGGTGGCATCAAAAAACTTGCTTAAATTGTTCTTATTTAGGTTATTAGTAAAGGCTCTTTTCCAGGTAGTTTTCAGAAATGCTTTGTATTTAACAGTTCTTTGTACTAGATAGACCTTGAGTCAGAAAAACCCACAAATGACTCTTTCCTATTCCTGCATCACTCATAGCCGTATGTGTGCCAATCATTCATTCACTTCCCTCATTCAATTCATGAAAACATGATCAGCAGCTGGAGCAGGAGGCTCTGGGCAGCCTGCCTGGGACCACAGCTGGGGCTGCCAAGGGGCCCTGGGAGCAGGTTGTTGTCTAATGAAGAGACCGCTCTCCTCGCTCCCACAAACCACTTAAGGGGGTCAGGCACTTTCAGCAGGTAAGCTGAGTTTGGCCAATGAAGCTCTGCTCAGGCTCAGTGAGGGATGCTGGGACCCCAGCTTCTGGTATCCTTTCAGAACTGGAGCATGAGGATCCTGACTTCACTCTCACCAGCAAGGACCAGCAGCACGCACGGACACAATATCTATTTGGACAGATCTTACTTGTGAGGAGGGTTGACCTGCCAGGGTTGCAAAAGGCGACCATTTCACTGAGTCACCAAAGGACAGGAAGCAAAAATCAACTATGTGGGATGGCAGGTTCTGAAACGGAGCCTAGAGGAGCAGTGAGGTTTTCTGAGAGAGTGCAGGAAGAACGAGCCAGCCTTTTTGGGACTGGGCCACGTCTGTGCTGGAATTCTGTTCTTTGTAGGAGGGAGTAGGACAGCATTTGGCTTCCTTATCAAACAGGAACCCCAGCCTGTCCACTAAGCGAATGGGCGTCAACAATCCCATGGTGACTTTTTGCTGAAGAATACCAAGGGAAGTGAGGGCAGGATGAGTGGGGCAAGGAGTCCTCAGCTTGGGGGTCGGGAGGCACAGCACTCTGCTCAGAGAGCTGTCTTCTCAGATTAGCCAAGTGAAAACTTTCTAGTGTGTGAAGACCAAAGCCCTCCTTCACAAAGCTGAGTGTACTTCAGGCCAGTCCTGGGGCTGCGAGGAAGGCCAATCACTGGTCTGTCCTCGTGGCATTTCCCAGTGTAGACTGAAGCTGTCATGAGTTCCTGCATGAGTCAAGCTGTTCGCCAGAAAACAGGAATTACAAATGAAAATGGGACACTCACCACCACCTATATCTCTTTTAAAAAGTTAGCAAGACACAGTGAATGAAGCTAGAAATGCCTTTCATGTAGAATAGCAAATCTTCTCTCAAGAACAAATGTTTAAGTACCTAGGATTAATTAAAAATTCCCTGAAAAAAATTAACTCAAAATAGATCAGTGACCTAAATATAAGAGCTAAAAGTACAAAACTCCTAGAAGAAAACATAGGAAAAAATTTTCATGCCCTGTTAATGGATTCTCAGCTATGACACTAAGAATATGAGCAACAAAAGATCAATCGAACTTCATCAAAATTAAAACTTTTGTGCAACAGAAGACATTATCACAGGAGTGAAAAGAAGAGCTCAGAATGGGAGAAAATGCAAATCATGTATCTGATATGGGTGTAGTATCCAGAGTATGTAACAAACTCCTACAATTAATAACAAAAAGACAAAGAGCCCAACTAAAAATGAGCAAAAGACATGAGTAGATATTTCTCTGAAGAACATATACAAATGGCCAATAAGCACATGAAAAGATGACTCAACATTATTAATCATTAGGGAAATGGAAATAAAATCCACAGTGAGAGACCACTTCATACCCACTAGGATGGCTATCACTAAAAAGAGGTGATGTTGGTGAAGCTGGTAGGACTGTAAATGGTTCAGCTACCATGGAACGTGTTTCAGTGATTCCTCAGGTGTACATACAGCATCATCATGTGACCCAGCCATTCCACCTCTAGGTACATACCCAAAGGTCTAGGGCTAAGGTGAGGAGAGGAGCCAAGGTGACATGGGTGCAGGCAGCAGGGTGCAGAGGAGACCTGCTCCTCAGAGCAGGAGCTCCAGTCAGGAAAGCACTGGCCTCACTATGTCCCCTCAGGGGCAGAGGAGACCCATCACATTCCACTTTTGCAGAAGCATGTGGGGCTGACACGAAGAAGGGGACAGACAGGGAAGACTCAGAGGCTCAACATAAACATTAGCTGAAGGCCACATGGACAAAGCCGGTGCTGCAGGTGTTAGCAGGACAGCAGCATCTCCCTGGGATATTCAGGTTGAAGTAAACACAGTAACAAAGTGATCACCTGATCAATTACAGTGTATTTGTTAATAATTAGAGAAAAAGCAAAATTCCATCCCTTTCCTACATAAAACAAGATACACAATTTATTTTTTATACTAAGAGAAATAACTCACTTGCTGAAGGTTTAATTTTGTTGATGTCTTCATTCACAGTAGAGGCTGAAGCCAATGTTGCCTGCTGTCTATTATCTGCAGATTTTGGTTGTACAGAATCATGGATATCTACAGATTTCTGTGATATTGTATCCTAATAAAATTTAAAAATTCATTATAAGTACAATGAATAAAGCTTAAGAATAAAAAGTTCCTATTATGCTGTTTTTAAAAAAATACATTTTGTGTCCCTATGAAAACGTCATTCTACACACAGCAACTATAGACACATGAGAAAATTATTTAAAATTACCTATACATGGATAGAGCTAATCAAGTCTTTAAGAGAAAAGCTTCCTTTCCCACCCCAAGACTTGGGCCTGAGACCACCCAAGAGCACTAGACGGGAGTACTAAGTTTCACCGTGTGGGAGAAGTGGTCAACAATACCCATGAACTGTCCTGAAATCTAAACAAAGCACACATGCAGCAGGGACAGGGAGGTGTGTGCAGGCTCTGCACAGGCTGAGTGCAGGGAAGCTTTCAGAGATGAGTTTAGGGCAAGATGTTCTCTCACCCAAGAAACCAGCAACCAGAAGGGTCTGTGAAGAGGTGACCAAGTAGGAAGGAGTGTGGTGTCATGAAGAGAAACTGAACGTTCAAGTTCAAGTCCAACAGAGCTACAGTGAAGTTCCGTCCCAGAGTTACTAAATGTAACCTTAAAGCAATGAATACTCCTGAGCTGGGGTTTTCGGATCTGCAGATTGAGGTGACACTTTTCACAATGGCTGTCACTGTGTAAGGCTGTGATGGCGAACCTATGACACGCGTGTCAGCACTGACACCAATAGCCATTTTCAATGACACACAGCCGCATAACAGAGAAGTATGGGGCCGCATGCCGAGAAGGACATTTCATCCTCAGCTCCTGCATGGCCAGGTGCAGTAGCCGAGGATAAAACATTTGCTGTAGTGTAGACACTCTGTGCCAGAGGTCTGTAGGCCAAAACAATAGAACTCCAGCACAGAGCATCTAGTTCTGGGACTTCCGGTTAGGCCATTTTTCTCCAAGTGACACACCACCCGAGTTATGCTCGGTTTTTTGGAGAATTGTGACCATCACTGGTGTAAGGACTAGATGATCAATGTGAGCATGAGCTGTGATGGACGCACAGGTGCTGACAGGCCCACAAGCCTAGCTTGACTGTGCTACAGCAGACAGTGTACTCAGCAAGAAGACAGAGCGTGAGTACAAGAGGAACTGGGCCTTCTGACTAACAGTGCTACCGGAAAGCAACCTCACCTGCGTTTCTAAAAATAACACAGGGGCCTGAGTCCCCCAAAGTCTGTGCTAATCACAATAATATTTTAAGTTCAAAATCTGGTTCAAAAAATTGTTGGGAAAACTGAAGTGATGGGTGTACAAGCCAAGGAATGCTAAGGGGCTGCCAGCAGCCACTAGAAGCTGAGGATTCTTTCTCCCTTAAATGCTTTGAAGGGAAGTGGCTCTGCTGAGGCCCGGACTTTGGACCTTTTGCCTCCAGGACTATGAGAGAGTAAATTTCTGTTGCTTTAAGACAGTGGTAGTCAACCTGGTCCCTACTGCCCACTAGTGGGCGTTCCAGCTTTCATGGTGGGTGGTAGTGGAACAACCAAAATATAAATAAAAAGATAGATTTAACTATAGTAAGTTGTTTTATAAAGATTTATTCTGCCAAACTTAGCGAAAATCTAACATAAAGTACTTGGTAAGTAATTATTATTATGTTTTAACTTGCTGTAACTCAGCTTTATAAATTTTATAATATAAAGTTACTTCCCTACTTTATAAACCACCATTACTGTGGAACCAGTGGGCAGTTAGAAAATTTTACTACTAACAGAGATACAAAAGTGGGCGGTAGGTAAAAAAAGGTTGACTACCCCTGCGTT
Source organism: Rhynchonycteris naso (assembly GCA_037038555.1). Classification (NCBI taxonomy): domain Eukaryota; kingdom Metazoa; phylum Chordata; class Mammalia; order Chiroptera; family Emballonuridae; genus Rhynchonycteris; species Rhynchonycteris naso. The sequence continues at coordinate 225,923,938 of CM072998.1, read as the reverse complement.
AAGCCATTACATTTGTGGTAACTTGTTATGACAGATATAGGCAAACAATACACTGGATGAAGGGTCTATCAGAATTCTTTGTATTGTTTTTGTAACTTTTCTCTAAGGCCAAGTTATATCAAAATTACAAGTTCAAATAAAATAATATTCAATATAATATCTTCAACTTGGCATGGAAATCCATATATAATTTGGTGCCTGCCTCTTACAACTCTTTTTTATCTCCCCTGAAGTGAGAAGCAGGGAGGCAGAGAAACTGACTCCCACATGTGCCCGACCGACTGGGATCCACCTGGCATGCCCACTAGGGAGCGATGCTCTACCCATCTGGGGCATTGCTCTACTGCAATTGGAGCCATTCTTAACGCCTGAGGTGGAGGCCATAAAACCATCCTTAGTGCCCAGGGCCAACTTTGCTCCTGTGGAGCTTTGGCTGTGGGAGGGGAAGAGAGAGAGACAGTGTGAGAAAGTGCGGGGAGAGGGGGAAGGTTGGAGAGGGGGAAGGGTGGAGAAGCAGATGGGTGCTTTTCCTGTGTGCCCTGGCCGGGAATTGAACCTGGGACATCCACATGCTGGGCCGACGCTCCACCACTGAGTCAACCGGCCAGGGCCTTACAACTCTTGAAATCATTTTACTCTAGGTCTCAGAATACCCATATTATAGAATAGTTTAAAATACCTCCTTCATGGCACTTACAGAGATAAATTTTAGCTACCTGGGAAATTTACTATCATTAAATTTAACCTAAAATTCTGGACAGTACATTTATGCCTTCTTTATAGAAGAGCTGGGATCATATAAAAGATTTTGGCCCTTTAAAATTCAAAGATTTTGGTCCATGGTAAAATTACTTACCACAAATAATTAAATAATTTAAAATATGCTTTATTTCTCGAACTTACCAACTGTTTTTCACTCACAGGAGATGAGGGTGGGGGGACAGTTTCTCCAGACGTGGGACGCCAGGTCAAGAGCCTTTAAAAGACCAAATCGCTCCAGTCATTCAGTGTGAAACATGTCACATCCAATATGTTTTGGAACAGGCACAATAAAGTCAGACAAATATACCAAAACCAACATATTTCTTCTTTGATTACTGCTAAGAGCAATTTGCTGAAAAAGTTTTGTGAGAAGTCGAAAACAATTAGCATTTAATATTATTAAATGAGTACTCTTTAAATTCAGTTTTTCTAAGTATTAGGGTCATTAAGGGTTGACCTAAGTGAGATTAAAAACAAGGTTTAGTTGTTTAAAAAACATTAATAGAACTCTTTAGATTCTATTATTTTAATGTAGACTTTTTGTTTTGGTCAATTTAATGAAATAAAGAATGGCCCAGAAGAAGACACTAACTTGATTAGCGATTAGCTTCTTAGGACAGAAAGATTATTAAGGCCTAAGTTCTGACTTCTGAGAAGCAGGGGATCCTGGGGAACGGGGGCAGACAGGTAGTCAATACATCAGTTCAATACAGAAAGAACTCTGGTGCAACTGCATGCTATTAAGAGACACTTACTAGATGAGCTCTAAGATCATATATCTTATCCTGAGTGCGTACATTCAATGCATTAAAACAGAAACAGTTCTTTAAAAAAAAGTCAGCCTGACTAGTTTTTATAAAGGTTTCACAGGGATAACAGCTAGGCAAGAATTCATACAATAGTGGACACAGATAAACTGTAACAAAAATGGATCATTTGTCAGTTACAATGATCCAACAAAATGTGCACCAAAAAATAGCTGTCAAATAATTATAAATAGGCCAAGGAATTACTGTATACCCATTTAGTATAGTCTTACCTACAGACCCTTTCCTAGGGATGGTTCCTTTTGATTGACTTATTTCTTATTGATTGGGATATTTACAAGGGAATCTTGCTAGTACAAACATACCTAACTCATGTTAAGAAAGTTTATGATGCTGATAAATGTGGACAGTTTGTTCATATAGTTTTATGCCTGTGCATTCACATATGGCCACTTAATAAGATGTTTTAGATAAGATTTAAAACATTAAGTAGATTTAAAAATCACAGATGTGCCTGACCAGGCGGTGGCGCAGTGCATAGAGCATCACACTGGGATGCGGAAGACCCAGGTTCAAAACCCCGAGGTTGCTGGCTTGAGCGTGGGCTCACCAGCTTGACTATGGGGTCGTGGCTTGAGCTAACTAAAGATTGCTGGCTTGAGCAAGGGGTCACTCCCTCTGCTATAGTCCCCCGGTCAAGGCACATATGAGAAAGCAATCACTGAGCAACTAAGGTGCCGCAACAAAGAACTGATACGTCTCATCTCTCTCCCTTCCTGCCTGTCTGTCCCTATTTGTCCCTCTCTCTGACTTTCTCTGTTTCTGTAACCAAAAACAAAACAAAACAACAACAAAACATAGATATAAGGTGAAACTTGGCACATGTCCAAGACCCCCCAAGGCAGAGCTGGGAAGTTAAGTTAGTTCAAGTCCATCCTGCAAAAAGTCCAGGTGCCACCAGTCACTTAGCCAGGCTATAGCTTAGCTTCCCCACTGATATAAACTCCTTCACTACAATTCAACTCCAAACTTACCCCTTAGAAAAAGATGACAATTAACTATAAAATGTAATAGGTACAAATAAATTTTCCCCAAGATTATTAAATCTACAGTAACTGAAATATAAGTTGAGGGTGGTTTTTCGTTCAAATCCACTGCTTGGTTTAGTCTGTTTCTACAAAAACTCATAAAAGTGGAATCACTTCATTATTACCCCAATTTTGGATGATCAGACTATAGGTTTTGGTTTACAAAGAATTCAATTCCTGTATTTGTTATGGTTTATAAGAGAAATACAAATTCATGGAACATCTGAAATATTTTAAAAAGGATTCTGTTATGAGAAATCACTAGTTACTATCAAACCTTTTTTATCCATCATTCAATATACAATAAGGTTGTATAAAATCATCTTACGCGCCTGACCTGTGGTGGCGCAGTGGATAAAGCATCGACCTGGGAACACTGAGGTCGCCAGTTCAAAACCCTGCACTGGTCTGGTCAAGGCACATATGGGAGTTGATGCTTCCAGCTCCTCCCCCCTTTCTCTCTCTCTCTCTCTCTCTCTCTCTCTCTCTCTCTCGTCTCCTCTCTAAAATGAATAAAATAAAAATAAAATAAATAATAAAATCATCTTACGCATGTGGGATTGTAGTTTTGAAGATATCCAGTGTGCAGTTACAAGTTTTATCCCAGATTTCGAGGGTAAATTTTTCACCATTCAGGATAACAACATTCTCTAAACAGTTTGTACCAGATCGTGCTAACTGCTCATTGTCTAGAAAAGAAAAGACAATTCATGCATATATTATCAGGGTCACACTGTTTTTTTGACTCGAGGTGGTGAACATACAATATAATAGATAGGTGATGTATTATAGAAATGCACACCTGAAACCTATATAATTCATTAACCAATGTCACCCCCAATAATTTCAATTAAAAGAAAGCCAAAGTCACATTTAATACTTGGTGTCACTTATCTGGCACAGACGTACCTTGCTGCACACACCAGTACAGCTGGGCAAAAATGTCATCCAGAAGTACGTCACTGAGTACCTCCAGATACTGGGTGAATACATCACAGATGGCATACAGCGCGTGATTACAGGTTGTCGTCATCCACTCAGCTTTCTGGGGGGAGAAAAGTCAGACCATTCATCAGCAACTAGAATTAAAAAAATAAATGTGTTTGCATATGTAAAATGTAAGTCTGTCCCCTGTTCCTTTCAGATCCTTACTTCCCTCTAGAATATAACATTTATGTCATTTAATATATAGTTTTCTCCATTATCCCATAACCACCTATGTATTATTACATAATTTACTTTTGCATTGTTTGCTCTTTTTGTATTTTTCCTAAGTGAGAAAGGGGGGGGCGGTGCAGCAGACCCACAGACTCCCGCATGTGCCCAACCAGAATCCACCCAGCATGTCCAGCAGGGGGCGATGCTTGGCCCATCTGGGACCTTGCTCGGCTGCAACCAGAGCCATTCTAGCACCTGAGGCGGAAGCTATGGAGCCATCCTCAGCGCCCAGGACAACTTTGCTCCCATGAAGCCTTGGCTGTGGGAGGGGAAGAGAGAATCAGAGAGAAAGGAGAGGGGGAACGGTGGAGAAGCAGATGGGCGCCTCTCCTGTGTGCCCTGGCCAGGAATCAAACCTGGGACTTCCACATGCCAGGGCGATGCTCTACCACTGAGCCAACCGGCCAAGGCCTGTTTGCTTTAATAGTAAAGAACTACTGCTGCATTACCCTGATATTAGCATTATGGCTTTTCAAACAATATGCATGAATTATATATGCATCACCTACATATTATATTGTATATTCACCCCAAGTCAAACAGCTGGCCTTGCTCTAGCGTATGACACAACACAAAAGAGAAATAAAGAGGAAGGAAAGGATAAGAATTTACCCAAGTGGGAAAAGCATATCTTTAAAATTAAATTGATTTTCATGAAGTGCAGTTTTAAAAAAACATCATGAAAAGCAAACATACCCATACAAAGTAAAGTGTAAGTAATTTATTTGTTTTTCTCAAATGCATAATGGACTAATCTGAACTGACAGTTTTCATATACAGTTCTGGCTAGGGTACACATGTCTACTTATTACTATGTAGTCCATATTAAATTCAGAATAAGAAGTCATTATGAATACTAAAGAAAGCTACTGGTGTTTATAGTTGTGACAATATTAACATGAGGAAAAGAAACGGAAAGTTCAACAAAAACACTGAAAACTAAAAAAGTAATTCATTGACTGGGTTCTATGCCCAAATAGCTTTCTTGTTTCTTAAGAGAAAGTTTTCTAGGAACTTTTTTTTGTTTAATGTGCTTAATCTGAAATACTAAAATGTAAAAGGAAAAGTATTCAAAATATTAAAAACCCGTTAACTTGATTATATTAAATTAAAATTTTGTGTCTTCTTACCTCTGTCTGCTGTTCTGGCAATTTCATGTTGTCAAAGATTCTGAAAACAATTCTAAATAAATCCTGCCACCAGTGTTTTTCGTAAGTGTGGCCATAAGTTTTCATTATTTCAAACATTACCGTTAACCCCCTGAAAGTGATATAACATAATTAGGAAAACTGTAATACAAAAAAGCACTGCACATCAGAATTACCCTAAAATAAATATTCTAGTCCACAAAGCTACAGAAAACAAAGTTTAAACTAGTTTTAAACTCACACATGATACTGAGTTTTAAGAATTTTATGATGTTATATAATTTTCTTTAGAATGCATCACTTAGGGAAAAACTTCAAAGGCTCTAACTTAACCTTAAAACTTTTCTTTGCTTTTTCTCCACTTCCACCCCATCATCCAGCATTTACAAATAGTAAATGAGATTACAGATTGAGAAAGATCATCCAATTAGTGAAAATTAATTTTGTAGCACTGTGGCCAAGGAAAAAAATACATCAATAATAGTCTAAGAATAAAACAGAGTTTAGAATAACTTTTCAAAGAGCTATAGGAATTTTTACTAATACTATAATTGTTCATAAAATATCCTCAAACAAAATAATTTGTGAAACTAATCTATTAAGACATTCATGTGGGCAATGGTCCATTTCCTGCCATATCCCAGGCACAGAGCAATGCCTATCACCTCGGAAGCACATGATAAGTATCAACAAATAAAGAGCTTAATATCACATTCACTATCTTTGAATATGTTAAAACTAAAATTCAAAATTGCCTTCCTGATTTATTATCTTTTTCAAAATAGAAAAGAAACTTCACGTAATCATTAAAAAATTTGATGTTTCTTCTATATTAGTTACTTTCTTTTATCTAAATATAGATATCCTTCAATTTAGAAAACATTTGTTTTTCCAAAAGTCTGATGGTAACCGGGACAAAATTTTCTTTGAAAGACAACACAAAGCCAGTATGTGGTCTAGCTCATTTTGCTGTTATTCTATCAACCCCATGCCTAGTACATGCCTGGTCCAAAACAGGCTCAAAACAATTATTTGTTCAATGAATGTGTATAAAAATAACAGTATGGTAGTTCAGCAGTTATCTGATCCATAAAATACGTAATGTGTAATGAGCAGAAGTAAAGAAAATAGCCCCACGTTTCCCCCATAATGGGAAAAGGCTCCCTCTTCCTCCATCCCTGAGCTCCAAACCCATTTCCTCTCATGCAAGTGCTGGGAGCTAACTCCCACGTGTGGGGAGAAGGGGAGGTGGGAATTCTGTTTTTTTCTAGGCCCCAAAGCAAACACAGATCTACGGAAGTTTCCAAGAACTTTTACTGTAAAAGAAGTCTTTTTTAAAGCAATACTTAAGTTGCTAGTGTAGAGAAAAAGAATATTTGGACTCTAGGTTAATTATTTAACTGTAATCTACAGAATTTTAAGGGACTCAAATGAGAAGGCATGTGAAAGTATTTGTATTAAGTGTGTTACAAATCATAGTGTTACTTTTAAAATGTAATCTGAATGATAGCCCTTACAGATCCTGAAATGAGGTAAGAAAATTAAGCCATCACTGAAGAGTTTACTCATATTTTCCCTCTCATTTACGAATTAGAACATACATTTTTCTCTTCTCTTTAACAACCCGAACCTGTCCCTAAACTGAATATAAGATATGGTAAGATGCAAGGTAGCATGGTCCTATACAAGGACAGGCTAAGAGAGGGTAAGAGAGACTAAGAAAGAAGATAGGACCCTCGTCAAGATAAAATTTGGTACACTGTCCTTGTGATTACTAAACTCCATGAGAAACTCCCTAGGTTTGACTCTAACTTTAGACAACTTATCTATATCATAAAATCTTTTGTTTTCATGTAGCAAGTGAAAAGTTTCTTAGGAAATAAATCAAACTTAACATTGGATGGGGTGGGTGTGGTTTTGGCATAAGAGGAGAAAAGATTCACTCTTTTGCTACATTTTTGTCATTGATTTGTTTAAGTCTGTACCACCTTTCTGATTTTAGAAAGTTCAGTAACTGTCCAAATGACTAATGACTCTCCCCTGAAAAGAAGACAGGATAATTCAAAGAAAGATTTTAACATAAAACCGAACTCATGATGCAATCAAGCACTTTTGAGAAACTGTACTGAAATACAAGCTGGCCATTTCAGTTTGACAATCAAAAATACAGAGAAAAATTATCCTATGGGATTGATATATGCTGTCATAACATGAGAGGTTTACACTGAGTACTTGTCTGGTTACATTAAAGCCACAATAGTTTCTTTACAAACTGATTATATGTTCGTATAGATCTTTTATTAAAAATATGCTTCGGAAAGAGTTAAATTCTTTTTTATCAGTCTTATATTATTCAAAACCATGTTACTGACCAGTCTTCAGAGAAAAGCTTCTTTACCTAAACTCCATCAAGGATGTATATTTAGACGTTATTCTATCAGTAATCAGGAAATAAATTTTGTTACTAACTTCTATTTGTGATTAGAAACACAAATATATGAAAAAACCTAATGCATCAAGTATTAAATTAACATAGAAGCTAAAAACTCAAAGTGGGCTATAACCAAATTTTAAGGAAAAGTAATGTACTTCTATTTTTTTACCTCTGCTTTGTTTGAATATTTTAAAATCTGCCTATCTAATATTTGCTTTATTTGATAAAACACAATTTTATAGTCTTTCACTACTGAACTTGTGTTCACGTATAGTTAATTTGATTAAAGTCAAAATGAGTCTTACAAAATTTTAATTACAAACACTGATTGTTACCTGGTTCTTACATCTAATTTGCATCTGTTGATGATACAGGATAACTCGAAGAGGATAGGGAACCATCCGCGCACCCACACCCTGTCCTCAGGCGCCACGTTCATATCATCACTTGTATACTCCTTGAAAGCCTTCATGGAGAAAGGCAGGGTTATTTAAGGCAAAAATATAATACCTACATTCAGCATATTTCTCCAAAACTTTAAAAACTGCTTTACAAATAAGAGTGAACAAATTTTATTTTTTTTAATTAAGAGAGAGGCTGGGAGGCAGAGACAGACTCCTGCATGTGCTCTGACCAGGATCCACCCAGCAAGCCCCCTACCAGGTGATTGATGCTCTGCCCATCTGGGGCTGCTGCTCCATTGCTCAGCAATGGAGCCATTTTTTTTAAGCGCCAGAGGCAGAGGCCACGGGGCCATCCTCGGCGCCTAAGGCCAATTTGCTGGAACCAATGGAGCCATGGGAGGGGAAAGGGGTGAGAGAGAGGGGAGGGGGAGAGAGAGAGAGAGAGGGAGAGAGAAAAGGAAGGAGAAAGAAAAGGAAGGAGAAAGGGAGGGAGGGAGGGGGAAGAAAGGGGAGAGGGGTAGAGAAGCAGATGGTTGCCTCTCCTGTGTGCCCTGACCAGAAATCAAACCAGGGACTTCCACACACCAGGCTGATGCTCTACCACTGAGTCAACTGGCCAGGGCCAAAGTGTACAACAATTTGATAAAACACAATACTTTATTAAAAAAAAAAAAAGATGGAGATTTTAAATGCATACAAAGAGCACTCCATCAAGAGTGTTCTGCATTATTAACCAGGTTAAGTCAGGCTTCCACTTTTATCATTTACGTGGATATGACTCCATGCAGCTACACTAACCACACTGGGAAGGTGGGAAGGTTAAATGAGTCGATATATGCACATGTAAAAGGTACTAAGTGCCACACAGGTCCATGTCAATATATAGTAAAAATCTTAGTACCAAATCTATGATGTATCACTTCTCCTTATGGTAGTTATAAATACAGATTCAAATCTGTAAGTTAAAGTTGGGAGGCAGAGGTTGCCAATTCATCCTTTTACTCCAGGGCTGAAGCCCACCCTCATCCACTGACAGGTAACTTCACTACTGCAGAGACTGACAGGGAAAAACCGTCTAGCAGGATGGCTAAACACGTGGGCCTCTGTCACTAGGTCTGAAGTCACACACATGGTTTTAACTTCTCTGTGCCTCAGATTCCTTATCTGTATGGGACTGTAATACCACCTATCCCATAAAGTTGTTATGAAGATTAAACAATACAGGTGAAACACTCTAAAATAACCTGATACATTCAATAAATGTTAGCTATCAGCATTACCCATTAAAACTCAATCAAATTCAGATAATTTTTGAATTTACTGAAAAATAAATGTTTCATATCCTTATTTATTCATTTCTTTTTAGGGAAACAGAAAAATGGATTTGTTGTTGCACTTATTTATGCATTCATTGGTTGATTCCTGTATTTGCCCTGACAGGGAATAGAACACACAATCTTGGAGTATCAGGACAACACTCCAACTAAGTGAGCTACCTAGCCAGGGCTGCTTCATATCCTCTTAATTTCCAAATAAACTCGGATCTCAGACTGGAAATAAATTTCGGTACAATTTGACTAAATGATATTATACCTGAGGTCTGTCAGACACGTATTTTGCACAATGGCGAATAAGTCGAATTGCTTCCATACTGGTGTCTGGGAAAGCTGCATTGCAGGCAAATTCAGACAAACACTTCACTGCATCCTGGAAAGAATCAATGGTCGCTGGAAAGTGTTTTTCAAACACAAGAGCTAAAAAAAGAAAAAATACATAAAAATAATTATAATTTTTCAATTATTCTTTTATTTTCCCATTCAGGTGAAAGGAGGGGAGATAGTGAGGCAGACTCCCATGTGCACCTTGACTGGGATCCACTCAGCAACCCCACTGGGGGCAGATTCTTAAGTACAGAGCTATTTTTAGCACCTGAGGCTGACATACTCAGACCAACCGAGGTAGGCTCAGTGCCTAGGGCCACACTTGAACCAATCAAGCCATTGGCTGCAAGAGGGGAAGAGAGAGAGAAAGGGGAAAGGGTGGAAAAGAGAAGCAGACTGTTGCTTCTCATGTGTACCCTGACTGGAGATCGAACTGGGACCTCCATATGCCAGGTGGACACTCCATCCACTGAGCCACCAGCCAGGGCCCAATTATTTTTAATTGTATGAAAAAATATATCAACCTCTGGATGTAATGCATACTTCTTATATAGGTGAAAGGCTTTGATGTCCAACAGACAAAGGTTCAAGTCTGTGGTGACTATTTACTTGAGGAGCAGAGAGACAGGGAAATGGGTCTGTGTTTTGTTTATGCTATAAACCTAGCAGCTAACAGTGATTGCTACTCAGTAGGTACTGTACCAACAGTGGTTAAGTGAATATATAAGTCTCTCTGTATCTCATTTTCTTAATCTATAAAATGAGGATAATAATACCCACAGGATAGTTGTAAGTACTAAATAATGTAAGTAAAAAGTGCTTAGTACAACATTTCAGTAAAGCACTCAATAAGTGATAGCTATGATAATGTCATTATTCTTGAGATGTTGATGATAATGGCCACTCATTATAATCTTCTAGACAAGTCTAACATACATCTTTAATATTTCATTCTCCCTCAAAGTCAAAGGAGGCTGTGAAGCATAGTAGTTACAAACAAAGGCTTTGCCTTAAGACTCTCTGGATTTGAATCCCTGTTCCATCACTTACTAGGTTCTGTGCCCTCAGGTAAATTATTTAACCTCACTGGGACTGTGATTCCTAATCTAGTTTTTTTTAAAAGGGGGTTACTAAAGACATTTATCTCAGTTTTTGTGAAGACTGAAGAAAATACATGCAAAGTGCTTGCAGTTCTTGTCATATAGCAAACATTTAATAAATGTTAGCTATAATAATATATCATTATTTACTCTGCTTATGTAGACAAAGTTGGTAAACTTAAAACCCGTAATAGGCCCTTAACTGTATACTTGAATTATCTTCTAACTCATTCCAGTTTCTTTTTTAATTTTTAACTTAAACATTGCTAAAAGAAATACTCACTGACAATGTGCCCTGTTGTTTGGAATGCAAGTTCCACGATGCTTTCATCTTGATCAGATGCAGCTAGATGAAATACAGAGAAAATGTTCTTCCACCCAGACCGAATGTTAGCAGCTTGGGAGTTCACCATCTGTGCTATACACCGTACAACCATATCACGAATGGTTGGAGACCTAAAATATTAATATAATTGCTTAGATATGCACACAGATAGAACTTATCAGTTTACTTCCCATTCTGTTCTTCCCTCTGTTGTGGAAAAGAATAAGGTATTTTTCTGATAGTAAGCAATTCAACACACATAATACCTGTTCCGCTTCATTATGTGCTCAAAAGGTCTTAAGAAATCTTTCTGGAATCTGAAGTTAGCAAGCTCCCCTTTCTCTAAGAACTTCATTGACAACTGCCTCAAGGAGTCCACTGCAAAAATAGCTACATCTTCATTAGGATTACAGCCAACCTGCAATGGCAACAGAAATACAAGGTGTTCATGTCAGCAGGATAATCTATACTTTCCTATTTTTGTTTCAGAAAAAGTGTATCATCGATAGCATAAATAAATAAGTTCTATGGTTTTCCATAAAGGTACTAGATGCTAACAATATTTCTCAACAAGAAAAATACATTATTTTAACTAAAGTGTTAAAATCCAGAGGTAAAGAAAAAAAGGATCCAAAGGGCTTTCTAAATTTAATTACAAAAATAATTTAAAAATTGCTTTGAAAGAAAAAAGTCTCAATTAGATTATAATAAGGAAATTCTTTTTGGAGAGAAAGACAGACAGGAAGGGAGAGAAATGAGAAGAATCAACTAATAGTTGCAGCACCCTAGTTGTTCACTGATTGCTTTCTCTATGTGCCTTGACTGGAGGCTCCAGCTGAACCAGTGACTCCTTGCACAAACCAGCAACCATGGGGTTATGTCTATGATCCCATGCTCAGACTGGCAACCCCATGTTCAAGCTGGCAACCTCGGGGTTTTGAACATGGGTCTTCAGCGTCCCAGGCTGACGCACTATCCTCTGCACCACCGCCTGGTCAGATGATAAGGAAATTTAAACAATGAAAAATAATCCATATAATTGTAAACAAATCCTGTAATTATTTAAATACCTTATTAAAATGATCTCCGATAACTTCCCAAATTCGAGACCACTGCAATCTTATTCTTCCCATGTTGTAATATGATATTTCTACTATTTTTTGCAGACTAAACATTCTTGGATGTGTAGTGGAAAGTAATTCATCCATAGACACAGCACAGAGCCAACGGACAAAATCCACTACAATATAAATAGATTCACAATTTTTTAGTTAAATGTTCAAGTCTATTAGACAAAGTCGTTCTTAAGTGAAATAAATGTACATACTTACCAATAGCATTTCCATCCAGTCTTGTAGACCCTGTAAATATTCTAAAGAGAAAAATAAAACATGATTTTAATGTATATTATGAAAAATAAAAAGTATAGTGTCACATGTGTTACATCAATTCAATTTTAAGTGGCTTGGGGTACTAGCTACTTGTATCTGTTTTAAAGAAACAAAAAAACTCAGGTAGTCAAATGAATATTTTTTATCATTATACAGTTTAGTAAGTATAGTTTGATGTTATTCCCTCCTTCCTTTGCATTCAATAATATATTAAAGTAAGAATATAAAGTTTTAATTTTATTAGTAAATTTATAAACACTAGAGAGTTATAAGACTAAGAAAAATATTAATTTGTACAACTAATAATTGGCACACTATAAAACAAAAGTTTTTTATTTTTTCCTGGTTATCTACTAACAATAACACATTTTTAAAATAAAAAATTCTACTTCACTTCTATTAGCAATATATATTGGATTTAAAAACTCATCTATGGCTCTGGCCAGTTGGCTCAGTGGATAGAGCGTCAGCATGGCGTGTACACATCCCAGACTCAATCTCTGATCAGGGCACACGTGAGGAATGACCATCTGCGTCCCTCCCTACCCTCTCCCCTTTCTCTCTCTCTTCTCTCACTGACAGTGGCTTGATTGATTCAAACGTCGGCCCTGGGCACTGAGAAGAGCTTGGCTGATTTGAGCATTAGCCTCAGGTGGGGGTTGCTGGGTGGATCCTAGTCAGGGCATATACGGAGTCTGTCTCACTATCTTTCCTCCTCTCAAAAAGACAAAAAATCCCTCATATGTTAAGTTAAAGGTGATTTGCTAGAACCTTGCAAAGTCTCCAACAGTTTAACCAAGCAGTAAACTGACTTTTATCAAGGAAGTCAAATATTCAGTATCTAAGCTATGCTGCCCAGCCTTCTTCCCTGAGCTCTATGTTTCAAAGTTTCACAAAAGACTTCAGCATACATTAGGTCTCTTTTTTAAAGTCTGCATTTTTATCTATGTACTGGGTTTGTAACCAGGGTTTGAATGTGATTTCCAGCATAAAATGGTATTTCTCAATTTAAAATGAACACCATAAGATTTGAGTGCTAGAAAAGAAACCTTAAAGGTAGGACCTTAACGGTCAAATATTAAACTCAGAAATAAAAGTAACCATTGTAACAGTAATAGCTACCAACAATCACGAGGTAGGTATTATTCTGTTTCATGTAGATCTTCTCTAAAGAGTAAGAAATACCCTGGGAAGGGAAATAGGTACAATGATCTTTCCAATTTTTTTAAAGATTTTTTTCATTGATTAAAGGGAGGTGGGAGGAGGAAGAGAGAGAAACAACAACTCATTGTCCAATTAGTTGTTCCATTTAGTTGTGTACTCACTGATTGCTTCTCTATGTACCCTGAAGGGATCAAACCAGCAACCTTGGCTTTATAGGAAAATGTTCTATTCACAGCAACCTGGCCAGGGTTAGATTTCCAATTTTATAAACACAGAAATTTCCTTGAGTCACAGAATAAGTAAGTGCTGGACCCAAGATTCAAAACCAAGATGAACTGACTCCAGCATCTACCTTCTTAAACCACAGTGTTACACTGCTCCACACCTAACTGAGCAAAACACAATTTAAACATCTTAATATATTCTAGTTTTTTCCTGCTACCATAATCTAAATGGTCTAAGTATATCATACTGTTTTCATCTCAGTAACCTTGAATATCTGCCTATGTGTTCTGGCAATGAGTAACAAAAACATGACTGGAAAACCTCCTGCTAAAGGAGTATCTAGAAATTTCCCATACTGCTCTTGTCAGTGAATGAAACAACAAAGATCTGGCTGAACACACAATCTTGGAGAAACACATAAGAGTAATAAGGCTGCATTTAATCCAGTAGTTTGACTGGATCCAGAAATTAAAATATTCAAAGCCTTTGTACAAAGCAGATGAACAAAATGAAAATTGCTAGACTATGCATTTTAAGTGTCATTAGCTGACTTCTCAAACTAGAGATATCCCCATGGAAGGCAAGATAAAAAAAACCCAAGAAAACAAAGTAGAGTCAACAGCAGGAAGAGAAATAAAAGGAAAAAACATTTTTAACTGAGAAGGAAGCAAATGGCAGAGTTGAAAGGGGTAAAGAACAGAAGCAGAGATGGGAGATTACATGGAACTACAGGGACAATAAGTCACACATTCATTCTCTGATGGCAGTGAAATAATGGAGAACAAAGGCCACAGGACAGAGAAGTAGCAGTAGCAATAGGATGAGTTCTGTAGACTGGTGATGGTGGAAAGCAGTGGCAGTATGCATCCCAAAAAAGGGCATCCAAATTCTCCTTTTGGCAGCCTCTGAGTGGTGCTGTATTTCCAGTAATGCTCCACTACAGATAAGTCATGTGGTAGAGCCCAGTGGTCTATGGACGCATTTAAAATTAAGCCTTAATAACTAAGGCGGGAGAAGAGAGCTATGTTTCCCAAGTCAGTCTACAAAATGGGTGCTATAGTCCCTGTATAAAAAGCAAAGAACAATAGCATGAAACTTGTGCGTTATTAAGACATGTCCTGGAAATCATGAGTAGAAACATTAATTTGATAGATTACTGCTTCATCCACATTATGATAGTAATGCAGCAATAAAATGCAAAAAAAGTTGACAGAAGTTGAAGATTCTGGATCAAATAAACTTTAAACTGTATGCAACACAGGCAAAGTAAATTACTAAATATGTAAAAAGTTTTCACAGTGAAAATGTCAAAGGTAATGTTTATTTCTTAGACCTAACTGAAAAATATTTATGAGCAAATGCATTGAGGGTGGAGGGGTGAGCTGTGTGAATTTTCTGAAAGGTGACAAAATGTTCCAAACTGTGAGATGGGCAAGTTTTACTAAGCTAGATCTGATGTGCTTATTAAAAAAACAAAAAAACCCAGTAACTATTATACTAAATAACAGTCTTTCAGCTTTTAGAGATAAATCATTCCAGGACAAATACTACCCTTGCACAGTTCAATAATACTTATAAAACTGGTCTAGTTTAGCAATGCCTACCAAAGTCTACCCCAGCAAATCCTACAGGATCCAGTACTCCAGATTAAAGTGCCCAGTATTCTCCTAAATTTTAATGGGATAGGATTACTAACACAAAAGTAAAGATAATTAGAACATTTTATCATCTTCAAGTTCTTAATGGAATTAGATTATTTTTCTGTAAGACACATAAGCTATAAAAAATTAAGCAAAGAATTATTTTTCATGTTCAGTCCCTATTCTTGTCATGAGAGATTTGTCAGAACAACAGCCCTACGGACAGGAAAATGTTTGCTGAACCAGTACAGAGCCTTCCAAGATGGTACCTGATGATCCTCTCGCCACTGTCTTGAACACCAGAGGAATCAGATTATACATGAAAATAAACTCAAGATAGTTGAAAATGAATTCAGAAGAAATTTAATGAGAAAGTGTAATGCACCACAATAGGATAATATACTTGTATAATAAAAAATGTAACTTGTTTTCATTATAAGCTAAAATTTGAATGCTGCAGTTTGTATAAAATTGGATATTAAATTTATTGTTTTTATAAGTCTTTGGTGATGATGAGTTTGAAAGGACAAAGTATTAACAGTACATGTACTAAGACACCTCTGAAACAGTAAAAATTCTTAAAACAGAGAGGCATATTCTCTGTTCAAATAAGTGACATGTCTACCTGTAACAAACAGTGGACAATTGGATATATCACAACTAGGTATGGTCGTATAAAGTATTATGGAAACAGAAATACTAGGTAAAATGTTGACTGTGACCTGAATAGAGTCTCATAATGACAGTGAAGATGATTTTCCGGAAAGCCAGAAAATATCCTGATAGCAGAACGGCAGACATTACAGTGCTTTGGAGTTGTATGTGCAGGTGGAGAGGTTAAGAGTGCACACTCAAGATATGCTGCCTGAGTGTACACTCTGGCTCCAATCCTCAAAATTTTCTACGAATGAAATGGTTATCAAATTAATCAAGACCAAGTTAGCCTGGTTATGGGGATGAGCAAGTTATTTAATTCCCCCATGTCTCAGTTTCCTTATTTTTAAATTCAGGACAATAATAATACTTACCTCATGAAGCTACTCAAAGGATTAAATGAAGTAATACAAGTACTTGAAAAATACCAAGCACGTGGTAAACCTTCAAGTTATAATGGTGTGAAAGATGATACACAATCATTTATCAACCTTTCCAAGGAAAATGCAAATGATCTCCTCCCCCACCCCCAATAAAAAGATTGCTAGTCAACATTAAGAATTATTTTCAAGGAAAAAGTTCCAGGGAGTACTTTCAGGGTCAGTAGCCTGTCTGTATTTAGAGCAAAATGTTTTATCTGATGCAAAGTAAAATAATGGATCAGCATAAGTCTCCAAGCACCAGAAAAAAAATACATATAGTGCATAGTATATTTACATTTTTAAAAGTTTCCATAAGAAGTGGAAAAAAAATTTTAATGTCAGAGTTGTAAAATGTTAAGTTTTAAATTTGGGAACATTCATCAGGAAAAGAAACTACTTCGCCTGACTAGGTAGGTGATGGCACAGTGGATTGAGTGTTAGAGTGGGATGGAGAGGACCCAGGTTCAAAACCCCAAGGTTGCCAGCTTGAGTGGCGGGGTGCAGGGTCGCTAGCTTGAGCATGGGATCATGACATGAGCCCATAGTCACAGGCTTGAGTCCAAAGGTCATTGGCTTGAAGCCCAAGGTTGCTGGCTTGAGCCCAAGGTCTCTGGCTTGAGTATGGGGTCACTCGCTCTGCTGTAGCCCCTCCATCCCCCCCATCAAGGCACATATGAGAAAGCAAACTAAGAACAACTAAGGAGCCGCAATGAAGAACTGATGCTTCTTATCTGCCTCCCTTCCTGTCTGTCCCTATCTGTTCCTCTCTCTGTCTCTCACAAAACAAACAAACACACAAAAAACTAATCTTCAAAAAAATGCTAAATGTTATACATACTGGAAAATTTAAAAATCTGAAATAAACTAAATAGTCCAATAGTAAAATAAATGCATGGATTTTCTCTTAGAAAACAAACTAAAAATGAGTAATACCAGGTAATGTCTATACTATACCATTGCAAAATCCTTTCCAAATGAGCCTGTGATGAGAACTGCCAGCAAATCCCTTCATTTTACCCACAAAGCAGTCCTCTATCACGGACTCAGAAAAATGAAGATAATCTATTTTCTAATAAGGATAACAATGTTTACTATACAGGAAATAAAACATTTGTGTTCTTTTTCATCAAGGTTACTATCTCCCTAATGCCCACTAATATCTACTGTAACTTACATTATCACACTGTTTATCTCCTTCCTATATTCTATAATCTGAAGTGCAAAATTATAGGTGCTTTATCATCTAAATCACATTATATCAAAATGCAATCTTATAGTACTTAAATTATATGTTTTTTCTCTTTACTACATCTAAGCTGCTACAGAATTAAGACAGTATTTATTGAAAATGGAAGAAAATGAGCATCTTACCTATCTACAGCAACAACAACACTCTGAGAACTGGTTTCTCCAATGGATTCCTGAATACTTGCTATCTGCTTCCAGTCCACATTTCCTCCAACTAACACACATAAAAGAGAGTCATTTCAGTTTGAAAATAATTCTGTGGAAAAATACACTTAGAGCTCTAAAATCAATTATTTTCCTAATGAAAGAAATGATGCTTTGGGTAAATAATTCTTTTGATGACCTTTAACAAGCTATAATAATTGGTATACACATATGGTTATAAAGAAATAACCTGTTTTTGTGAAGATTACACAAATTAGAGCCACTGAGAACTTAGATCACAAAATTAATGACATTAGGCAAAATTACTCTTAATGTTTAAGAAACACAGCACTAACCTAGGTTCCAGTGATACCTCCTTAGGATGACTCCTAATTCCATATAATTAAATCTCCACTGTCATTTAATATCTAGTCCCCTGTTTACAAATGCTTATTGAAGATTCTAACTGTATGTTCTAACATCCCCTTGTTGAAAATAATCATTTATTTCCCAACCCCCTCCTCACCCCAAAACCACTGGTTTTCTATATGTTGTAGAGCAGGACAACAATTTCCCCAGGTTTTCAGACTCTACCTTACAATCATCTTTGAGATCTTATCCCTTCATCACAAGTGACTAAATTTTTCTTTTGAACTGTGTCCCTATCATTCACTCATTTTTATTCCTACTCAGTTTAGACACTTATAACTTCAGGCCCAGATAATTGAAAGTTTCCTTACTGCTTTTCTTGCCACTAATTTTTCCCCTCTTCAATCTCTCCTTCATTCTCCTGCCAGATTATATTAAGTCCGAAGTTCAACAAATAATTGCTGACTCAACTGACCAGACAATAAGTGCCTTTAAGAATGCAAACATAGTAGATGATGTTATTTAAATCAGCCGAACTAAAATTCATTGAGTTAACAATTTACCAGGAGAGACACTACTTACAACCAATTTTAATACAATGTAATGATTACTTCATGACTGAAATGAATTATATATAATACAAGTTTTGCTAACTAGAATTAATTTTGATAGGATAAAGGAGAACAGAGGTGCTAACTCATGGAAAGGCTTCACCTGTGATGAAATATTTAGTTGGACCCAGAGGGATGATCATTGGGAAAGGAGGCAGCAGGAAAAGCAATTCAGGCAGAAGGATCAGTCAGAAAGGCAGATAAACATACTCAGGCCTATTGATTACAGGAATATTTGGTACATTAATAAATTAATTGTGTGTAAATTGTATTTGTGCACAGTTTACTTGGTACATAAATTAATACTTGGTATATTATGAACTGCTGTTAATAAAAGATATTAATTAATTAAAAACACATAAAAACTAATTTGATTGCTCCACATCCTCTTCTAACTTAAGTCCTGACTGTGTCCTATTGAAGAAAACATGTGTTGTCTGAGTAGGTAACAGAGAACAGATACACAGGGATAAACATCGGCTACACTGGCTAACCAATGAGACGTACTAAAGGGAGGGCTTTGCCCAACAGGAGCCAAGTCAACAGACTGGCTCCTTCTTGGATGTAGACTCAAAAATGAGAGACCTGATTAACCAGGAGTGAGTGGAGAATAAAGCCGGCCAAAAAGAGTGACTGATGACATATGAAAAAACCTAGAGAAAGTATGAAAGAGAGATGGAAGAGTGCAGCTGGCTGCTTGAGTGGCTTGGAAGCCTGAAGTTTTTATTTTATTTCCAAATCAAAACTGTGGATATTTTTCTGTAAATTCCCTTATCCTGAAAGGGGAAGGCAGATCATCTCATATTCTTGCAACCTAAGTGATACAACAGCACAGTGATCAAATTAATTTTAATTCACTTTCAAATATACTAGCAAACAATATCAGCTCATACCATTATATCTTGCTCGACATTATTTTGGCCTTTCCACACTTCATAGGTCTTAAAAAGAAGCCTTTCAAAAGGTATTGAATCAATCAATGCACATTCATTTCACTTGCCTGTAAATATTTTCATCTGTTATCTCATGCTATCTTCTGGGGCAATTATAGTTCTAATGTTCCAAGTCAGACTTCCAGGTTACATAAGTCACCACGCAGGTGCTCAGGCAGGTCTAAATCCTGCTGCTGGGTCACCAAGTTATTAGGTCTACTCCTGCATCTCCCAGAACCACAGCATATAAGATACAACTGAGATACAGACGGTACTGCTGGCTGACACAGTTGGATAACCACTGGGAACTAATGTCCCCAGTCCAACTTGAGACCACAGTATGGTCCTGATCTTTACTTCTTTCCCTATGGATCATTTTTTAAGCTTGAAATTCTTTTGGATTTCATAAGAATTTTTACTGCAAGCAACAACAGAACTCACTAAAAGATAAAAAGACAAAAATGTCCAGAAACAGTACAAAGCCTCAAAAGGTAATACTCCTAGATATCAGATATATTCTATCCTGCTCTCTAAGTCATGTCTCTGGCCTTCCTAGATAAAGTGGGGTGGGGAAGAAGGATAGAAGATAATACAGAAACCATTATTAGCCACTGTACTAAATCCATTTGTATGTATGTATTGTTTAATCCTAACAACTCAATAAATAGATATTACCATCAGTTTGCAAAAGAGGAAACCAAAACTCAGAGAATTAAATTTACTTGCATACAGTAAAGAAGAAACAGACAGAATTCAAATCCAGAAGAACAGTACTCGAAGTCAAAGAAAATCTAAACTTTGCTTCTTTCCTGATGGAACTGTTTTCATGTATGGCTTAAAATGTATTTTCTTTGGTTCTTCTGTATCCACTGTAGCTAATATTTTGTTTTACTGGGTTAAATACAGAAGTTTCTGGACAGACTGAGCACATGGGGACCCATGGGAAAATTTCCACACTGGCAGGAAAGTTTAGTTAGGCTTGCACAGTACCTTTAAAAAGTATAAATGCAAATGCTTTCTCCTGTTGCCCCAACTATGAGATTAAGACTAAGGATCATTTAACCTTGCAAACTACTCCAGGCACAAGAACTTTGCTCTCATCAGTCATCTTGCTTTTCCTCATAATGTTAGCCAAAGGGTATTTTATCATATCATTCCAATTATATTTCATTGCTACAATAAAGTTACCTATATTAAGCAAGTTAAAAACAAAAACAATTTTGATACTTCATAAAAATAATTTTTAAAATGCTCACCCAGCCCAAGGCCCACAAATTCATCAGGAGCTTGATCTTTTGTTCCAGTAAGAGATCCTTCTCTGCCTCGTACTGTTCCAGAAATGTATCGAGGTTTCACTCCTGTTCCTATAAGTTGTGCAAGCTCCAACTGACTGATACATTTCAGAATCTTAATATTAAAAAAAGGAGAAAAAAATTCATTCTATGTTAAAAATGTTTGCAAAAATATTTAAATGTATGCAGCCAGGATTTAAACATGCGCTTTATAAAAAGCTAAATGTACTTTTACTGAATGTACTAAATTAATTTTCTCCCCAAACACTTGAACATTTCAGTGATCGAATATTTAGCATTAGCTTATTATATAAACCAAATTGCAAAGCTGAAAATAAAGTGCTTATACCTCATGCCATGAATTTCCTAAGTAATTTCCATCTGTATGAGCCACTGTAATGAGTGTTTTTATTGTGTCAATGTTCTTCTGCTTCATTTCAGTAATACCAGAACTCACTGTAAGTAAGGTGAATCTTGCTAGTGCCTGGACATATGCATCTCTTTCCAGCTATAAAAAAGAGACAAATATACTTTATATGTTTGTAAACACAACAGTGAGCCCCAATTTTCCAATGACAAATTATTTACTTGTTTATTAAGTTTTTAATTGACAAGCCATGAGTTATATACAATACCTCAAACTAGTATTTTTAAAATTTTAAAATAAATGAAAGAAAATAATGAATTTCTAAAATCCAAAGGTGATGAAGTCTCAAAGCAAGATGAAATTTTATTAATAAAAAATAAATTCATATAAAAAAACACATTCAATGAGTACTTCTGCTTCAAGTACTGTGTGAAATACAGAAACCTGATTTATAAATTTGCTCATTTTTTCACTACAACTAGACTGTGCTTTTTAAGCCCTAATATTCATAATCAAATGTGAAATGGGTTTTTAATTTCTTTTTTTAATTAAATAGGGGGTGGGGAGGCAGAGAAACAGATTCCCACATGCGCCCCTGACCAGGATCCATCTGGCAAGCCATTTATGGGGCAATGCTCTGCCCATCTGGGACACTGCTCAGTTGCTTGGCAACTGAGCTACTTTTTAGTGCCTGAGGTGTGGCCATGAAGTCATCCTCAGAGCTTGGGGCCAACTTTCCTTAAACTATTTGAGCCTTTGCTGCAGAAGGGGAAGAGGGGAAGCGGGGAGAGAGAAAGAAAGAAGGAGAGAGGGAGGGATGGAGAAACAGATGGTCACTTCTCCTGTGTGCCCTGACTGGGGAATAGAATTCAGGACTTCCACACACTGGGCCAACATTCTACCACTGAGCCAACCAGCCAGGGCTAAAATGGGTTTTTAAACAGAAAGCGAGCTTTGACTACATTTATTATCAGAAAAAGCATATAAATTACTAAGAGGAACTTGAAAATTATGTACTGTGTACCTGGTTCTCTTCAAGATACTTTGTTCTTAGGATTAAGTGGAATGAACATAAATACAGGGTAGGGCAAAAGTAGGTTTACAGTTGTGAGTACATGAAACCAATTATTATTGTATTATATTTCTTTTTTGTGTGTGTGTTTTATTTTATTTTATTTTACAAGGACAGAGAGAGAGTCAGAAAGAGGGATAGATAGGGAGGGACAGACAGACAGGAACGGAGAGAGATGAGAAGCATCAATCATTAGTTTTTCGTTGCCATTGCGACACCATAATTGTTCATTGATTGCTTTCTCACACGTGCCTTGACCGCGGTCCTTCAGCAGACCAAGCAACCCCTTGCTGGAGCCAGTGACCTTGGGTCCAAGCTGGCAAGCTTTTGCTCAAGCCAGATGGTCCCGTGCTCAAGCTGGCAACCTTAGGGTCTCGAACCTGGGTCTTCTGCATCCCAGTCCGACGCTCTATCCACTGCGTCACCTCCTGGTCAGGCTATTGTAATATATTTCATACGAACAACTATAAAACTACTTTGATCTCACCCTGTATATAAAATATGAAAATACATGACTGAATAAGTATGAATATGCAAAATATTTAAATAAAATATTCAAATTAACCTGTAAGAATTCAAAATCTTGGGAGAAAAATTTACAAACCAAAGTTATGAATTTTAGACACATCAATAGAGAACAACCCCATCTGTCATAGCATCTCAAAAACTTAATGTTAAGATTCATTTAAATTGCATCAGAAACTTGCAGTTTCTCATAAGTCAGACAGACATAAAAATTTAAACTGTAGTAATGGCATAAGTAATTACGTTTTCGAAACTGATTACAAAGGCAAAATTCTTTGTTACCTGAATGCTGAAAATACATGCAATTCTGATTGCACATCGTATACCTTCCAGGCAAAGAGAGGCTACTTCAGTATCATCACAGTCTTGCAAACCCACACTGAATGCAGCCAGAAAAGGTGTCCACGCCAACTAGGAAAATTTAAATTTAAAATATATCATGAGCATCAAGTGGCAATTAAAAATTATGGTAATACTACATTAATACATATTTCTCAAGGCTTTCAAACAATGATTTGGGGAAGTTCTGAAATAAAAAAAGCAATGAATTTGTTAGCACAGCTATTTGGAAAACTTTCTTAAACAAAAGGAGAAAACTAAATAGTGTTTTCTGGGCTTAAATAAATGGGAGAACAATATAAATTCAGTAGAAGGTCCTACATATATTTTAAGTATAGCATTTAGAAGATATTTGCGTCAATAAAAAATGGGATAGTCAATATTCATAAATATTAGTTTTACTCCTGACTTGAGAACTCATCTTCCCAATCTGTGTCTCTTGCAATACCACAGACTTTTTATTGCCAAGAAAACCTGTTAGCCATTTTCTACTTGCAACAATTATATTACCTTTTTTACTTTAAGCCTATTCCCTGGACATCATGTAGCTTTATTTTGCATTCCGTAGTCAAATAATTTACATTGAGGTATCAGTGGTATCTCTGTTTCCTAGTTGGACAATACTCCAAAATTTTGCTCAATAAAATATCTCTTCATTACAGACAGTGAAAACCAACAAACACTAAATTTCATAAAAACTGAATACCTAGAGAAATAGTAATGGAAAACAAAAAAAGAGCTACCTTTTGACTACTGAAAATCCTAATATCAAAACATGTGTATATATTAGTGTGTGCATGTATGTATGACCTTCACATGTCTGATGTCAGAGTACTTGCTTTTAATAAACATCATGATGCAAACTATATAACCATATAGCCATACAGAAGAAAAAATGTTTATGGGTGTGCTATAGTAACAAGTGAAATGTTTAAAGGATCTAAAAAGATTTTAGCATTATGAAGGAAAACCCAAAGCTTTGTTTGTAACATCAGAAAGTTGTGAAGCACATAATCCATAATAAAGTAGCAAAACCCAAAGTACCTAACTTCTAGTCTTGGCTTTCCCGCTTATTTAATTTCTCTGAACCTCAGATCTCTTTCTGTTTAATACCTGGACTACTGCTGCAGAGATGCTGTGGGCAGCACAGAAAATGCAGAAGTTTTAAAATGCAAGGTACTGCAAGAAAGTAGTAAATTACACACTTTATTGTAAGTAAAGAAATAGCACATCTATTTGAAACCCTATATAATATTTTAAATGAGAAGTACTAATGTCCATAAGCCAGTAAAAAAATGTTTAACTTCTTAGAAATTGAAGACAATTATTTCTCCAATCAAATCACGCTGGATAATAGCCAAGAGGACAGTGAAATTAAATTGCCCACTCATAACTGTATAAACCCTTATAGAATACAATTTGGCAACATGTAGAAAGAGTTCTAGTAATGTGAATATCTCTTCATAGTGTAAACAATTCTAGGAATGTCTCATTTATTCCTTTACCAGTCAATGCTTATTTACTGAGCTCTTACTACAAGCCAGCAACTGTGCTAGATATTGGGAAAAGTAAACAGACGTAGTCCCTTGACTCATGGAGCTTAAAGTTGAGTAAAGAGATATATTAGACATATACTTTAATACATATATTAAAAAATATATAAATACAAATTGTTATAAATTCAATGAAAGGGATGAGTAGCATGTTATAAAAAAGGGCATAATTTGGGGGCAGAACTCTCTGAGAAGGTAACATGTAAAGTGGAAACTACTAAGGCAAAAAAGAAAAGACCATTCTAGACACAGGACACAGCCTGTAAGAATGCTTTGAAGAGAAAATAATTTATGACATTCTAGAAACCTAAGAATGCCAGTGTGACTGCAGCATAGTAAGAGACAGAAGAATTCTAGCAATGAGTTTGGAAAGGCAGGTGGCGCCAGACCCTATGATGTCTATAGACCCTCTAGGTGTGTGAGTTTCATCACAGTGTCATGCAAAGTTAGTGAAGGTTCTTAAGGAAGAAGGTGACATTGCATTTTTTATTTTATAAAGATCACTCTGGCCTCTCTAAATGAATAAGAGGAGCACATAAAGAGGTATAAGGATGCCAGTTAGGAGGATACTATAGCAATCAGAGTGAAAAATGAGGGTGTCTGAAGAGAATAACAGCAGTTCTTTGAAGATGTTTAAATAAACTATAACTAATCCACATCATAAAAGCTACTGATGAGTATTTAATAATATGCAAAAATACTTATCTGAGAAATAGCAAGATACAAAATTCTATACGTAGTATGTTCACAACTGTTTAATTAAGATAAAAATATAATATATAAACATATTAACACAAGTTTTGAGTGGCTTAATTATGGCTGGTTCCGTACTTTTATTTTTTCTGCTTTCCCCTTACCAGAAATGTTAAAACTAGCCTGACCAGTAGTGGTACAGTAGATAGAGTGTCAACCTGGAATACTGAGGACCCAGGTTCAAAACCCCTAGGTCACCAGCTTGAGCATAGCTTGAGTGTGTGTCGCCAGCTTGAATGCAGGATCATTAATATAATCCCATGGTCACTGGCTTGAACAGAGGGTCTCTGGCTCGGCTTGAGGCCCCTGGTCAAGACACACATGAGAAGTAATCAATGAATAACTAGTGACACAACTATGAGTTGATGTTCCTCATCATTTCTCCCCCTTTCTTCCCTCCTGTCTTTGTTTCTCTCTCTCGCTAAATGACAACAAAAAGAAACAAACATAAATAAGTATATGATTGTTCAAAACAAAAAGCTGCTTTACAATTTTTTTTAAGTGAGAGGGAAGAGAGAAACACTCTCGCATGTGCCCTGATGGAGATCTACCCAGCGAGCGCCCTTCCCGGCGATGCTGCTTACCCTGGGCCAATGCTCAGAAACTGAGATATTTTTAGTTCCAGGGGCTAACTTGCTTGAACCAAATGAGTCATGGATGCAAGAAAGGATATGGGGGAGAGGCAGACAAGCATATGGTCACTTCCCCTATGTGTCCTGACCAGGACTTGAACTTAAGACATCCACATGTTAGATCAACAACCGATCACTGAGCCAGCTGTCCGGAGCCAAAATTTATTTCATAATAAAGAAAAAGTGTTTTGTATACAGTGGTACCTTGAGATACAAGTTTAATCCGTTCTGTAACTGAGCTTGTGAGTCAGTCAACTCGTATATCAAACAAATTTCTCCCATTTAAAATAACTTAAATAGATTTAATTCGTTCCAGCCCTGTGAGACATCCCCAAACCATCCTAAATTATGAAAAAAGACATGTTTTTAATTAAGAAACACACATGTATACTTTACCAATGCATGACAAAATATGAAAATAAAAATAAAAAAGTATTATTTAGTACTGTATTCTTACCTTTGAGACAGACGAGTGTGGCTAACAGAGGTGAATGGCGGAGGAGGAGGGAGGGAGGAAGGGATGCAGGCACTGTAGACACGTAAACTAAAACTGCACTTTCTTTACTTTAAAACTAAAACTGCATTTTCTTTACTTAAAATAAAACCACAAAAACTTAATTGTAAAAAGAATGCACTTTCTTAACTTTAAACTTAACCTAAGCTTAACATTACGTATTTTTCATTTAATCATCACCTGTTTTTTGCCTTTTTGGCTGCACTTTGGGCACTTTTCACTTGCAGGACTTTTGAATAAAAATCTATCCAAAGAGGTTTGCTTTTGTCTGCCTTTTTTTCTTTTTAAACGTTTACTTTTTTAAGACTTTTTTTTAAAATTTCTTTTTATTTATTTATTTTAGAGAGGAGACACAGAGAGAGAGAGAGAGAGAGAGAGAGAGAGAGAGAGAGAAAGCGGGGAGGAGCTAGAAGCGTCAACTCCCATATGTGCCTTGACCAGATCAGTGCAGGGTTTTGAACTGGCGACCTCAGTGTTCCCAGGTCGACACTTTATCCACTGCGCCACCACAGGTCAGGCTTCGTCTGCCTTTTAAAATGTTACAGAAATGTGACAAACAAGTGTCATTAAAAAGTGCTGAAGCATGACCAGTTGAAACTTTTTCTGGGTGTTTCTTTTCAATGAAACTTGAAAGCTTCTCCAACAGCATGTCTTTAATTTCACTTGTAGAAATCACTTCCTCTGACTCTACCTCCTCCTCACTACTAATCTCTTGCAGAAGCTCTGTATGTTGCATCATCTGTAGCTCCTTCAACTCCTCAGTTGAGAGTTCCTCCTCATGTTCCTCGATGAGTTTGTTTACATCACCCTCATCTACCTCCAGACCCATTGACTTTTCGAGGGACACAATCTCCTCAAATGCTTCTACCTTGGTCTCAGTCTCTGGTTTAAATCCTTCAAAGTCCCTGTCTGCAACAAAATCAGGCCATAACTTTTTCTGTGCTGAGTTCAAGATTCTTCTTGTAACCTCTTGCTATGCCAAGTCAATAATGTATAAACATATCACGATGTTGTAGAGATCTTTCCAAAACTCTCGAAGGGTTAGATTTGTATTATCAGTCACCTCAAGCAGCTGCGGAACAAGTGCTTTGTGTAAAGCTTTTTAATATTGGAAATGACCTGCTGATCCATAGGTTGCAAGATTGAAGTCGTGTTAGGTGGGAGGTAGAGGACTTTCACAAATTTGAACTCACTGAGAATGTCATGTTCAAGACCAGGTGGGTGGGCTGGAGCATTATCAAGGATTAATAATGCTTTCATTGGGAGTTTATTTTCTTGAAGATATTTCTTCACTGCAGGACCAAAGACGAGATTTACTCATTCAATAAAAAACTGCTGTGTAACCCATGCCCTGGCATTGGCGTACCACATAACCTGCAGTTTTTCTTTTAAGAATCTTGCAAGTCTTAAAGGCTCGGGGAATGATGCACTAGCAGTGGCTTTACTTTAGTCACCGCTAGCATTTGCACACAATGCAAGCATCAGATGGTCCTTCATGGGTTTATGGCCTGGCAGCTTCTTCTCCTCTGTGGTGATGAAAGTCCTCCGGGGCTTTTTTTTTTCAAAACAATTCTGTTTTATCATAGTTGAACACTTGCTGGGGAATGTAGCCTTCCTTTGAGATAAGCACAGCAAAATGTGTGATGTACGCCTCAGCTGCCTTAACGTCAGCACTCGCAGCTTCACCGTGCCTCACCACCGAGTGGATGCCAGATCTCTTCTTGAAATTTTCAAACCAGCCGTGACTTGCCTTAAATGTATCTTCTGCTGCCCCTTTTGAGGTTGATGGTTCTTTCTTCTTCAAGTCGCCGTAAATAATACGTGACTTTTCGCATATTATAGTCTCTGTCACTGTATCTCCTGCCAGCTCTTTCTCTTTCACCCACACCAGCAGAAGTTTCTCCATTTTTTCATGGATATTTGTCCTTAATTGGGACAGAATTGTAGTTCTTTTCGCTGGATTTGAGCTTTTGATGGCATCCTTTTGTTTAAGGATGGTACAAATTGTAGATGTATTGCGGTTGTACAGCCTTGCCAGTTCAATCACTCGTACACCACGCTCATGTTTTTCTATTATTTCTTGCTTTACTTCTATCGACGTCATTTTCTTCTTCTCACCACTGTCCTTTACACTCACTTTCTTCGGCCCCACGATAGCACACAAAAAAAGTTAGTAAAAAATGCAAAAATGATGCAAGAACGAGTACAGCGCATGAGATTTGACTTGAATCTGCGGGTAACGTGAGAAAGAACAAGATGCTGGTGTTGTGCTGCCGATACTGGACCCGTGCGCCAATGCGCCAACTAGCGGCAGCTTCCCGAATCACGACTTGTATCTAAGAATTTCTCTCGGATCTTGAACAAAAATATGGACCGAGTCACAGCTCATATCTTAAAAATTCGTATGTTGGTTTGCTCATATCTCAAGGTACCACTGTAGTTTAACATCTTTTTGTATATCATTCCAAAAGACAAGGCCAATTATGCTCCACTATTTCTTCTAACATTACCACACTAGCCCCTCCCTCCCATCCTATAACGCTTCATCAACTTTTAGAAATATTTTCACACAGAACTTGAAGTGGGGGTAAAAGTAATTATAACAGCCTTTTGCTTCCAAGTCTATACTAATAGGCTTATTTCCTTAATTGAAAAATATGCTGAACAAAATGATATATAAATGTATACTGCAACCAAAAGTTACCAGTAACTCTTACCTTAAACATGGGTCTCACATGTTCCAAATGTGTTGCACTTGTAAAAGGTGCTTGAACATGGCTCACGGCTTCCATGAGTGCTTTAGCTGTCTTAGCCATCTGCTCCATTTCTAAGTTATACAGAAGTCTTCTTTGTTTTTCACTGGCTACATCTGAAATAACAAGTACCATTAGCATTTAAAATAGAAAGGATTTAAAAATGGTATTTTGATATCTTATGATAAAATAATAAATACCACTAATTTAAAATAGACCCAAAAGTCAGACACAAACGGTCACATAACAATTCCATTTACATGAGATATCCAGAGTATGTAAATGCAAAGGAAGAAAAAGTGTAGCCAGAGACTGGGGGGCGGGAGGGAACCTGTAGTAACTGCTGAATGGAAACGGTTTTATTTTTGGGAGGTGAAAATATTTCAGAACTAGATCGAGGTAGTGATTTCGCACAACATTGTGAATGTACCAAATGCCACTGAACTGGACACTTCAAAATGGTTAATTTTATACTATATATATTGCACGTCAAAAATAAAAAATACCAAAAGCCAGAACTAGGAGTCAGAGAAAAGTGGAACATCTAAGAGGGACAAGGGTAGGTATCCATCTGTCACAGCAAAGTACTAAGAAACAATGCAAACCTGGAATAGAAAAAGAGATGCAAGAAGAAAGGTATCTTAGTATGACACGTTTGAATGGCATCTCCTGAGTTAACAAGGAAACAGTTGCCCTAGCACCCAGGACTTTAGTATTTCAGAACACCATCTCCCTCCCATATCTGGTTTCTCTTTGATTTGCTACCACCATACAGAAAATAAGCCAGAGGAAGAGGCGTATGAAGACATTGTAATATAGGTATGAGGAGAAAACCAAGTCAGAGAACTGGCATCTACCTATGTGTAAAAATAAATTCTTCATCAACATACTTAAGGTTATAAGCAGAAGAAATAATATCAACATTCCCAAGTAAACTGCTGTTGGGTACTGGACTATAATACAGATAAGGATGCTTAGTACAACATCTGGCCTTGCAATTGTTTGGGTTTTAGGTGTAGAGATTTAATAAAAGTTTTTACATTATACTCAGCTCATAGCTTCTATAATTCTAAGTTTCCTAAGCTTTGCACTTCAATTTCCTCAAGTATAAAATGAGAGAAAACTTACTAAAATTCTTTAGGATCATTCCCCATATTATTCCAAAAGAGAAGGCCTGTTATGCTCCACTCTTCCTTTCAGTATCATCTTCCTAGCCCTAAACTCTCAAAATTCTTCATCAGCTTCTAGAAATACAAACATCACATAAGCCTTTTTACTTCTCTCCTGTCAAAAAAATTTTGTTGCTATAATTTGTTCTGTTAAGCAAAGCCTGAGAGTTCATTTCCAAGTGAAGTGCAAGTGCTCAGAAAGGAAGGGATCCTCTTTCCATTTTACTGTTATTCCTAAGCCTCACTTCATTCCTGTAGTTGGATCCTAGCTCTCATTTAATCACCATTATCTACATGTATAGAAAGTCTTTAATGGAGCGAAGCCCGCAGCTGGCTCCTAGTGCTGGTTAGATCTAGGAACTCTACAGCGATATAATTTGTGATGCACCTGACATAGTCATTTTCAATTCCAGAAGCTACCAAACAATCCTAACCTTCCCCATCTCCTTGAATAACTCCAACTTCCAGCTTCTGTTTATCTCTAATGATATATGAAGAGATATAAATATGTTGTTTGTAGATGATAAGGAGGCAGAAACACAGACAGAGAGTTGAAGTCTGACTATTAAGGTTGCTTGACCAATCTCTCTGACCTCCAAATCTGTGCTGAGATTAACTGCCAAATGAAAAAAACATATTAAACACATACTAATCCATGCATATTATGCAGCATTTTCCATTAATCCTTGGTTAGAGCTACTTTTCTTTAGCTTGTAAGAAAATACAAAATCCTATCTGCAAACATTACATTGAAAATAAATAACACTCTAATCCAAGTGAAAAAGTTTTTAAGAACCCATATTTTTTTGCCCTGGCCAGATGGCTCAGTTGGTTAGAGTGTTATCCCAACATGCCATGGTTATGGGTTTGAACTCTGGTCAGGGAACACACAAGAATCAGCCAAAGACAGCATGAATAAGTGAAAGAACAAATTGATGTTTCTTTTTCTCTCTTTCCCTTTCTCTCTCTCCCTTCTATCTCTCTGAGGATCAATAAAAAAACAAACAAGCAAACAAAAAATATGACCTCATATATTTCCTCCTGAACAATAAGGATTCAATTGACTTGGATACTTACTTTGTTTACTTGATTTTGTAGGGATTGTTAGTTCTTTCGTTTCTTTCATTGATATCTTTTTTCCAGCTATTTCATTGTAGATGGCTGACAGATACTCTTCCGGAAGGTCTTTACTGTCATTGATACCTCTATTCATCTTTATGTACTGTTCCTTTGTCATTTTATTTTTAACCTAGAAATGAAAAGCTGTTATAATTCCTAAAACTTAACATAAAAATTAACTTGTATTTTAAGAATATACTTATATATGAGAATTTATAAATTCTTTGAGAACAAGAAGTATAAAATACTCAATAAAATATTCCTTAAAACAAAAAACTCATAGATAATGGCAACAATGTAGAAAAGACCCATCCTGGCATATACTAATTCACCTCACTCTGATATGCACATGAATCACTCCCAGTTGTTACTAATAATGAAGATTAAGGAAAAAAAAAAGGGTCTAAATAGACCTCAAATTTAAAAGAAATCATTGACTTACTATGTATAAAAGGTCATTTAACTATAAATATTCTAGGTAAAAAAACAAATGACTTGTTAAAATTCACCTATATTTTAACTTTGAAAACAACTAAGAATGAGAATGTCAGTGAGTCTTTGAAAGTGTTTTTATTTTTGAGAGAGAAGAAGGGAGAGAGATGAGAAGCATCAAACTAGTAGTTGTGTCATTTTAGCTCTTCGTTGATTGCTTTCTCATGCCTTGATGGGGGTGGGAGGGGGGGGGCTTCAGCCGAGCCAGTGACCCCTTGCTCAAGCCAGTAACCTCTGTATCACCTTGTGATCATGTTAATGATCAAACACTCAAGTAGGCGAGACTGCACTCAAGCTGGGTGCTTCTGAGCCAGAGACCTTGAGGTTTCGAAGTTGGGACCTCAGTGTCCTAGGTCCATACTCTATCCAATGTGCCACCACCAGTCAAAAATGAAAGTGTTCTTTTAAAAATGATGTCATTTGTTATAGTTCATATGGTTCTGAAGCATATACCACATGTGGTCATAATTATGGGTTCAATTTTCTAACTGGTCACTTAGCTTCACAGGAACTCATCAGCTGTTCTCTAGCTGCACGCATTGAAGGATGTTCCAATATTCCTTCAAAATAACTTACATGAGAATGTCCATACACACAGGAAGATATGATACAGATGCACATAACACTGATAATTCAATTACTAAACTAAATTCTTGGAAAATACAACATTCAAAGAACAAAGGGAAGTAGTATAAAACATAATTCTACTTTTGGTTTAGACCAAAAAAACACAGAAAACTTTGATATAAAAATATCCAACTAGATCCTAAATGTAGACTGCCTTGTAAACCCATGGAAAAGAGGGTTATGATAGACAATGAGAACTCAAAGTGAATTGCTTTTATTACATGGTCAATAACATTACAAAGGAAAACTTTAAATGAGTAAACTCTTAGATGATTTTTTTGAAAATAAAGGGTCTATATAAAATCAAGTAATCCCTGGTAAATGCACAGCTATTGATCT
This sequence comes from Rhynchonycteris naso, assembly GCA_037038555.1. Classification (NCBI taxonomy): domain Eukaryota; kingdom Metazoa; phylum Chordata; class Mammalia; order Chiroptera; family Emballonuridae; genus Rhynchonycteris; species Rhynchonycteris naso. The sequence goes on along the minus strand of CM072998.1, from coordinate 225,890,685 downwards.
CTGGTGTTTAACACCAGCACCAACTCTGTATGTAATCCTCCCATCATACATTTGATTTATACTTTCCATATAAACCATGCTTTAAACATCTCAAAACACACACACAAAACAACCCCTATATTTTCAAAATTTAATCTCAAACTAAATAGGCTGTAATATTCCAATACACCTCAGATTAGTATATAGTACTTCACATCCTAAAAATAATACTATATGCTGCCTATCCTGAAAAAGTACTAAGAAATTCTTAAAAATAGGTTCTTTTATAAAGATAATTTTCCCCAAGGATATCAAACATGTTTTTGGAAACTAAGCATAAAATACCTAAAATGTTTAAAATAACTGTTTTGCTAGTGGATATCAGAAATCAAGTAATATTCCTTAATATTTAAGAAGGAATTATAAATTTTATGAAGAAAATAAAATTTGAACACATCTGGATATAGTATTTTAAAAATACTATTAATTTCCCTGTGTAATGTGGTATTGAGGTTATGTTTAAATAGAGTATTTCTCTTTCAGAGATATATAATAAAATAACTACAGATGAAATGATACGGTATCAGGGATTTACTTCAAAATGATCAGTTGGAGAGAGAGGAATAGCAATTGAACAAAACTGGCCATAAATTGTTACCTGTGGAAGCTGGATGACAGGCACAGAAAGGATTGCTACACTATTCACTCTAGTGTTTAAGTTTGAAATGTAAAGAAAAAAAGATGGTTTATATGTAGTCTTTTTTTTTCTCCTGTATTTTTCTGAAGTGAGAAGCAGGGCAGAGAGACAGACTCCCGCATGTGCCCGACCAGAATTCACATGGCATGCCCACTAGGGGGTGCTTGCTCTGCTGCAACCGGAGCCATTCTAGTGCCTGAGGCAGAAGCCATGGAGCCATCCTCAATGCCTGGGCCAACTTTGCTCCAGTGGAGCCTTGGCTGCGTGAGGGGAAGAAAGAGAGAGAGAAATGAGGGGGAAGAGTGGAGAAGCAGATGGGTGCTTCTCCTGTGTGCTCTGGTCAGCAATCAAACCCGGGATTTCTACATGTCAGGCCGATGCTCTACCACTGACCTAACTGGCCAGAGCTGTAGTCTTTTTTCATGTTGCAATAAGTATAGATAGATGAATACAGATTTTACAGACATCAAAAAATATAATTAGAATCACTATGAGAAACTGCATTTATAAAATGTGTACTACACCAAATTAAAATCTATTACCAAATTGAGGTATTTAACTAAATAGGATTAAAATTCCAAATATTATTTATTAAATTAAAAAAACTTATTTAATTTGTAATATTATAAAACTTGCTTGGGAGAAACATACCTGTGGACTGTGAAGATCTGTGGTCAGCATGATAATTGAATAAGCCAAAACATAAGCAGTATCTGCACTAGCAAAAAGGGTTTGCCTGGAAAAATAAATGTATCAAGTCATAAACTTTCATTGCTCTACAGTTTCCTTTAAATTAGTCACAGCAAACCCCAAAGCACTTTTATTTTCCTTTCAAAGGTTTATGTTTATTTCATATTACAACTTTTTCTTCTTCTCTGACTTTTATTTTTTTTATTTAGAAATTAAATTTAATGGGGTGAGACTGATCAACAACTTTTTCAATGGAACTATCTTACATTACCTCCAGGTCATAGACGATCTGTTTTCTGGGGTGAGGGGGTCAGGGGATTATGAATCTCCTGATGCTCCCTAACAAAGTGTCTTGGATATAAGCTGGCAACCAATAAATACTTAAATTTAAATCTTGCTTACCCTTGGTTGCATTCTAGGTATCTTGCAGCAAATTTTTCCATCAATCGATCAATTTTCTGAGCTTCCCCTGGAAGACGGAATCCTTCCAGAAACATGCGAAGGGCTGAAACAAAGTCCTTTCCTGAAAAGTCATGTTGGTCCACATATGCATACATGACTTCTTTGTTAAATTTATCATTGTCTCCCAGGAACTCACCCACTTGAGTCTAAAGAACAAAAGACAGAAACCAACACCCTACTGAAATGTTACATTTGCCACAGCCATTTAAAAAGCAGAAAAACCTTTAAGATCCACAGGTCAACTACAGGCTTAACTATTTCAAACATGAAAGTAAAAGTTAAACATACTAAATGTGTTTATTTAAAAAAAAATCAAATATTCTTTTAAGTTTAAAAAATTAAAAAGCAAAATTAAAAATACCTATGGTAATTCTTTATGTTTAATTTACATACTTAGGAGGGCAACTTAAAGGGGCAATGTAATTATTAACTTAAAAATAAATTTTATAGAAAAGGTTGGAATAAACTAAAATGATACTGTTACCGAGTCTAATCTTTCCTCCTGATGTAAGAACTGGGCAATATCTTCAGGTGTAGTGCCAAGCATCCCTTGTTCTTGAAGGTACTGTATTCCTCTCTTTGGTTTCTTAGTAAATCTAGATGATGTTAAAGTTAATAGGAATATCAGAAATAGAAAACCATTGTTTTCCTTGAAAAGAAGACCTTAGTAAATTAATGTTCTAATAGCACTTAAAAATAAAAATTTATTTAATGTAATCAATGCATGAAAGTATAAAAAGGTTATACTATGCAAAGTATTATTTTTTTCCCTCACAGAAAATGGTATGAAAAGAGTCTCTTTATCTTCAATATGGATCATTTCTGACTATGTGAAAAATGTAATGTGGTAGATGAACTCTGAGTAAGGATAGAAATACTTAATCTCATACTTTTAATGTATATATTCTCCTAAATGCTCTAGTAATCTCAGCTCATTTTACATATACCTACTAATTCAAAGTTTCCTGCTTTTAAAGTATGGAACTTCAAGACCTGTGACTGTTTTGGCTATAACCTGATGGCATTATTTCCTTTATTAAAAAAAACCTATAGATCCCCAATGTTTTCAAATTGAAGTCCAAACTGATCAGACTGCCACACAAACCTGTCTCAATATAGCTCCAGTTCATTTCTGACCCCCTTTCCCATCTACTCCCACATACTCTGTCTCATTCTCTAAACACCATGAGTTGGCAGCCCATTAACTCTGCACACCTTTCACCTACTCCACTCACTGGGGAACTCTCCTTCATGCTTAAAAATCCAATTCAAATGTCACCTCTTTCCACATCATTTACTTTCTTGTTTTACTGTACGGAGAGTTACTTTGGTACTTCATCACTTGTGACCTAGGTATTGCAAGAATTCTTAACTGGTCTCCGTTTCCTGTTTTGTTCACATTCTAATCCATACTTTAGGCTGCTGGCAAGTCATCTTTCCAAAACAGCAATCTGACAATGCTGCTCCTCTGCTTAAAATCCTTCAATAGTATGCCAGTACCAGGAGGAATGAGACAGAACTTCTTTATGTGGAAAATTAAGGCCTTCCGTAATTTGGGTTCAACTCAACACTTTCAGCTCCCCTCCTGCTACTACCCCCACCCTGCCGCTGCCATGCTTAACAGCAGTTCTCAGACATTCCCCTTTTCTCTGTGTTGTTCCACATTATTCTCTGTCTGAAATGTCCTTCCCTGTTCTATTCTCTTACCAACTACCTGTCAGGCCCTGATTTAACCATCGTCATATACACAAATTAAAATCAAACATTTTTCACTGAAACAGACATAATCTCTGCTCTCTAGAAACTCTCATTCTAAAGTAAGAAACATGATTTTTTAAAATTACAATAGTAAAAACACAATAATGTATTCACAAGGTAACAAGATAGGAACTCGGAAGAGGAAGTGACTAATTTAGAGATGGTTGTGATTTATTTCCAGGGCAGGTGACTGTGGAACTGAGCTTTAAAAAGTGCTTACATCTTCTATGAAGAGTAAGGAAAAACATTCCACACAGAACGAAAAAGGTCATGTGACTACATGAAAGCACACAACAGCATACTATAATAAATAGCTCTGTACTGGTGGATCAATGTGGTGAAAGGGAAGTGGCAGGTGAAGCTTAGAGTTGGGCAGATCCAAGATGCAGCCTTATTCCCTAAGAGTAAGGGGGAAAACAGAAGTCATTTAAAAAGATTAGGTAAGTGTGAGAAAACACTAGAGAATAAATAAGACCAAAGGTAAACCAATCAGATTATATTAGTCAAGGCAAGAACTGACAACGGTCTGACTTAAGAGTAAGAACTGTGGGAGATGGAGAAGAGAACTGCAGATATTTAGAAAGAATCAACAGGATTTAGTGACAAATCCAAGGAGGAAATCTAAGAAAACTTCCAGGACTCTAGCTTGTAACAGCTGTAACATGATGGGGCTACTAGCCTCAATAAGGAATACAGAAACAACTGGGTTTTCCCTTTGTCTTTTGTTTTTGGTATGGGTATTGAGGACTTGCTTATGAAGAGAATGGAGACTGACACGCTTAGTTATGGACTTTCTGAGTATAAGAAGCTATGCAATATCCAGTAGAGATGTCCCACAGGCAATTAAAGGTATGAGGCAAAAAAACTTTTGGGAAAAGTAATATGCTAGTAAATAGCTAGTAGCTGAAGCCATGAAAGGAACACAGTAGTCCAGAAGTTACAATGTAAGGAAAGGGCTGAGGAACAGAACCCCGGGTACGCTAAGGTGTATGTAGGAAATACAGTCTCCACACCAAGACCAAGGTGACACGACCAAATCGGAAAGGAGGGGTCAAACTGGTCTCACAGAAGGAACAGTCATGACAGAGTGTACTGAGCACAGAGACATGAAAGCATCTAATGGAAGTCAGCAGCAGAAAGCAAGTCTAGTGGCTGAAAGGCCTGGTGGCAAGGGAGACTTACACTCCGAAGCCCTGTGGTGACTTCCTCTCACTCCTACTCACTCGGATGTACTTCACTTAGAGCAGTGGTTCTTAACCTGGGTTCTATCGAACCATAGGGGTTCGATGAGTCGGTCTCAGGGGTTCGGAGAAGCCTCTGCCGCAGAGGCCAGAATAAAGTAATACCGTAATTTGTTGTGAGTTCATGCACTTTGTTGGTTTTGTTCTTTGAGCAAGGTGATGTTCATGCACGCCTCATTTTGTGCACCATTAAAAAAACATATACCTATGTCTTGAATTTGGAAAAAAAAATCGTATTTTATTTATCACTAAAGAAGGGTTCAGTGAATGTGCATATGAAACTGGTGAGTTCGGTACCTCAAAAAAAGGTTAAGAACCACTGACTTAGAGTTGCCATACCTGGGCAGTATTTTGTACAACTCTTTATTATGGACTTTACACAGCACCATTTTTTAAAAAATATTTTGCCCAGGTTTAGACAGTTATCTTGAACACAAGGACTAGTGTCTCTGTGGTTCTTGGCACACAATTTCGGGTACCAAATATGTACTTGCTGAGTGACCAGCAGAATTTCAGCATGAGTATCTGTTTATACTTCCAGACCTGAGCCCCTGATAAGCAAAGGCTATTTTATTCAACATGCATTCCAGGAGCTTACATAACATCTGGAACTCACAACTCGTCAATAATGACTAAAAAATTAGAATGAAGTATTAATCGCAACTTCTTGAGGCAATTTTGATGTTATAATTTTATGACAAAGAATATGTGTACAACCTGACCAAGCGGGGGCACAGTGGATAGAGCATTGGACTGGGATATAGAGGACCCAGGTTCGAAACCCTGAGGTTGCCAGCTTGAGCGCAGGCTCATCAGGTTTGAGCATGGCTCACCGGCTTGAGCCAAGGTCGCTAACTTGAGCAAGGGGGTCACTTGGTCTGCTTTAGTCCCCCCTCCATCAAAGCACATATGAGAAAGCAATCAATGAACAACCAAGGTGCCACAACAAAGAACTGATGCTTCTCATCTCTCCCTTCCTGTCTGTCTGTCCCTGTCTCTGTCACACACACAAAAAAAATGGTATGGGTACATTTTGTCAATTTTTAAAAATACACATATATACTGAAAAAAGGCATGCATCAAAAGGCACTGTGTAAGATTCCGAATAAATGCTTTACAGAAGGAGCAAACCAACTAAGCATACAAGGGAAATTTTAATAGATTAAAGTACAGCTAGGTTCATGTATAAACGCCAACAAGTTCATTGTTCCTTCTAGCATCTCTCTGAAAGAAGAGATTGACAACAGAGGAAGGAAAGCAGAGTGGTAGTGTTTAGACAGGAAATAGTCCAGCAGCAGGCAGATATTACAGTTTAGAGTGAAAACTAACACCACATGCTCAGGGTCTGGCAGAGGAGCCAGGTTGAAAGGGACATTATCACCTATCAACATATAAAAATGAAATCAACAATGGATCAGTAACAAAAGTTGCACATTTGTAACCCAAGCAGAGAAAATATAAAACCTATAAAGAAGCAACACTAGGTATTACAAGTTTCATAGTTTAAATTTTTTGAATTGTCACCTGCTTAGGAAATATAACGGGGGATTTTATAACTGAATAAACAACACAAGCTACACAGATGCACAAAACAGCATATAAAATGTGATGCAACATTAATTTAATAGCATTAGGGGGGCTGTTTGGGCTGGACTGCAATGAACCAGGAGAGCTAATTAAGGAGCCAGGTGAAAAGAATTTTGCCCTGTTTTACTCACTGGAAGATGGTGATAAGAAGGAAATAAAAAGAATCCAAAGATGTAAAGAAAGCCAGGGCAACGGTGGCACAGTACAGGTAAAAGGATAGTCAAGAACATTTCCCTTTAAAATCAAACACTCACAAATCTATCCCTTGTTCTATTATTTCTTTCTGTTGTTTTAGGACTTCAAATTGTTCTGGGTTATCGGTGCCAGACATCTGTGTACTGTAGCTGCCTATTCCCGAGGATGATGTCGACTCCAGGGAATTTAAACTTCCGTATCTGTTTATTGTCTCAGGGTGCTTGATTTCACTTGTCTCTTGTTCTGAGGGCTTTTCCTGACCTGCAAGTAGAAAAACTGATATAGTAAATTATTCTGTCAAAGGGAAAAAATGTAAAAGGTAAAAACAACTCTCAAATTTTCTAAGATATATTTCACTGTTCCTTAGCTATCTGTTTAATATAAACAAAATTAAGTGCCATTAATCCATGTACAATTTAAACCATTTAAAGGAGTTCCTTTTATAGTCACAGTGCTCAGTGTCCACTGAGTTTCTGCACTCAGCCCCCGACCACCGGTGTTCCTCAAGGGTCTCTTCACTCATGTAGCACCAGGCAGCCCTGTAGCTATGAAACTTTCTCTGAGTACGAATAAATGTCGAACATACACAAACAATTCCATCTTCTTAAAACATACTGGCTTTTATATATTTCTTCTGTAACTATACTTTAACAAAGTAGCATAAATAAATTTCACTTTTATATACTGTAATATTAACAATACTTCTAGGAAGGTTTAGAAAGAATAAAGTTTGGGTAACTAAATTGAGAAACTCATCTTTTTACAGCTCATTATTCAACTTACAGACAATGTTTCTTCATCATCTAATCAGTGGTAGTCAACCTGGTCCCTACCGCCCATTAGTGGGTGTTCCAGCTTTCATGGTGGGTGGTAGCAGAGCAACCAAAGTACAAATAAAAAGAGAGATTTAACTATAGTAAGTTGTTTTATAAAGATTTATTCTGCCAAATTTAGCGAAAATCCAACATAAAGTACTTGGTAAGTAATTATTATTATATGCTTTCACTTGCTATAACTCTGCTTTATAAATTTTATAAAGTAAAGTTACTTCCCTACTTTATAAATAACCATTACTGTGGAACCGGTGGGTGGTTAGAAAACTTTACTACTAACAGAGATACAAAAGTGGGCGGTAGGTATAAAAAGGTTGACTACCCTGATACATGAATAAAGACAGGATGAAATTGACTTACTGGTATCTACAACTATCTTCCAAAGTATCACTCACTTAAAATAATGAAGAATTATATTCAAAGTATCACCTTACCCAGAGTGGTCTGAGAGTTGGGATTCACATACTGATCCTTACTCCATTCAACCATGCACTTCAAAATCGACACTAAGCATTCTAAACCTTTTTTCCTCAGGCTCAATTCCTACAAAATAATTCAGAACAAGAATAAAAACAAGATCTTTTAAGCAAAACACATAGCACTTCTTTGGCAAAGTCTAAATTTGAAAATGGTTTTTAAAGGTCTTACCTGAACATTGCTCATACCAAGTTCTTGACTGCCTCGTCCTTGAGCTATTTTTGATAGATCATTTACTAATCTTTCAAATATATTTGCTGCATTTAAGTCACAGTCATAGTTTACATAAATATCCACTACACTCTGAGCATCTGTAACAATATATGAATTAACAAAGGGCATATAGTATATGAGTATATTTAACCTTTTAAATACATTTTTAAAAAGAGATGATATGGATAATTTCAAATACCTGCACAAATCCTTGTCAATGTCTGAATAACCATCCATTTGTGGTCAAATGAGCTGGTAGAAGTTTCCAAGATGTAGAGAAAAATTTCTTTAAAGAACACCTGTGATTAGGAGAAAGCGTCTGTTTAAAATACTGTTTATAATTCACAAATGTGATCACTTTTTAAATATCCCAAAGCTGCAGAGCAGAGATTAGGATCCAGGTTCCTCTGGAGTTCAGCTTCTTTTGAGTCCATTTCTGAAACACCAGGAAGAAAATAACTTGGCAGGTGACTTATTAGCCCTTGCAGTAGGAGCACTGCATTTCACAAATTTGTTTGCTATCACACAGCCACTACAAAAGAAATCTACAATGATCTGAGATTTTTCTGAATAATTGCTTGTACATATTTACAAAACTACTATAAATCATTATAAATTTTTAATACCCCAGAGAGCATAAACTATATCCTGAGCATGTTACACAAGGTAGGCAAAAGGTTTACAATTATGAGTATGTGAAGTAGAGGTTATTCTTGTATTATTAATCACTGTATTATTTTATATATGAACTGTAAACCTACTTTTGCCCAACCCCGTATTTTTCAGACATTATAGTACTTGGTAAACCTAACTGTTCCTAGATTTAAAAGTACGTGATGTTGTAATCCATACACAAAAAAGTATCTAATTCTCACAGACTGTTATATTTTACCATTACTCACACAGAGTAGAAATCTCTATTATCTGAAAACTACAAACTATTTTTTCACTCTTCTTTTATACCAAATAATGTCAAGCACAAAGGAGTTAACCTAATTAAGTAAATTTCAATTTAAAAGCTAAGAATTCTCAGATTCAAATTTATTTTGGAAAAGTGACTGACTTAATAGGGGGCGATTGAAAAAGAAAACCAGAAACAACATTATTCACATTTACAGAACACATGTATTATGAACCTAAAAATTTGTATTTACAATGTATGATGATGAACAAACTTCTTTCCCCAGACTGGATGAGGTACCCTTGTAATATGCTTTTCTTCCACAAAACTCAACACATCTCTAGTACTTGTTTAATGCCAGTATTTCCTGTAAGACTGAAAACTCTAAGAGGGTAGGAGGCAGGTCGTCAGATACTGGGTCTTCTCCAACTGCAACATAATTTATCCTGCATTTGTATGGTATTTTCTTTTCTTTTTTTTTTTTAAAGACTTTATTCATTTTAGAGAGGAGAGAGAGAAAGGGAGGGAGAGAGAAGGAGGGAGGAGCAGGAAGCATCAACTCCCATATATGCCTTGCTTGACCAGGCAAGCCCAGGGTTTTGAACTGGTGACCTCAGTGTTCCAGGTCAACGCTCCATCCACTGCGCCACCACAGGTCGGTTAGTATTTTCAAAACCATATCTACGCTTACCTTGTTTTATCTTCATAATCTCCCCAGAGGGGCCCAAAGTGAAATAAACCTGATCTCTTAAAAAAAAATTATTAGAACAGTTCTGTAATAAGAATCTACCATCTATGAGCAGATAGGAAATTTCTTGGAAGTATTTCCTTTTAAATTTTGCTTACAAAAATTCTGTAAATCACATTTATGGTACAAAAATAGTAATCACAACTTAAATGATTTCTGTGATATTGATTCCATAGAATTTTTATTTCATAGAGTCTACTAAGTAGTATTTAATGAAATAGAGCCTCGGTCTTCAAAAATCTTTAAGTAACTGGATGCACAGTCTTCCAAAATTCTCTAATCACAATTTAAATACTTTCAAATGAGAGACTTTCAGCTGGTTATAGAAGCAAAAGTTCCAAGTTTTTTTAAAGTCTCTTTTTATTTTTAGTTCCTGAAGATGAGAAAAAAAAATAAAACCTGTATAAAAACAGCAACAACTGTTAAGTGTCCTGCATTATTTTAACAGACATGGCAAACTTCTAAAATTTGACACCATGTATGGACCAGAAATTTTGTCCAAAATAGGGTCAAAATTGAAAAACTTTTAACTTGAAAACTTGCCTTATTCTATCTCATTCCCATAATATATTTACACAATGGAAAAGTTATTATGAGGACCAAGTTAATTCAAGACAACAAGAACTATTCATATAATAATTAGTATAAATTCTTTGAAGGCAGGCCTATCTTAATTTGATTTTGCATTCTTAGCACTTACCGAGAGCTTAGTGCTTCTTAGGTATATGTTAGTTGAATAAGTGAATTAAAAAAATATATACAAATAGTATTTCACATTCTAAAAACTTTCCAATGAATTAATGATCTGACTTAAGATGAAAATATGACAATGCTTAAATGCAGAACATACCTCAATTTGCATCTTTAGATGTGTCTTGAAGTTGGACAACAAAGTAAGAAATATGGAAAGAGAAAGCTCAAAAACGTCTGGAACAGATGAGACTCCATTTTTTGAGAGTGCAACACATAGATACTGCTTAATAGCATTAATAAACATCTCATTTGTCCTGAAAACAGGTCCTGCATTCTGCAGAATGGACAGAAGTAACTGCAATGAAAGAATCTTGGATCGTAACTCATGAGACCTAAAATGTAAAAAAGAAGGCACAGCATATGGACAAGTTTAGCATTAAGGTAATAATAGGTTGTTCCTAAGATAGTTCATGGTACCATATAAATTCACAAACTTTTAAACAAAGAGGAACACAAACTCTACAACATAAGAAAAAAAAAAGTACAGTACATGAATCACCTCGGACACTAACAATGGGTAGTTTCACCAATGTTCTCTTATACCACAAAATTTCACAAACTTTTAAAACAGAAAAACAATCATTCACACATTTTAAACATCAACCTACTGTTCCTTTGAATCAAAAAATTAATTTCAAGATTTATGCCTTGTTTCTTTCTTTCAAAAGCACACTTTACTTTTTAGAAGTCATAATAAACTTCTCAGATTAAGTGGCATATTTACTATATTACAGGTCCAATGTACTTTCCTAGCTTTGCTACCCTAAAATCCTAAACACTAATAAGTTTTGGTTACATTAACAAGTTATAGCAGAACTTCAAGGTCATTTTTCCAGGAGCCATTTAAGTTTTCTTTCCTTTTTTGAAATATATACAAAGAGTATTTTAGAACATTTATGTCCCTTAAAAGCTTATCTGATTTTTCAAAATATTTCATAGTGAAAAACTAAAAGATACATTTTCAACTTAATTTTTTTCCTTTTTTCTATTTTGTTTTTTTTAAGTTGATTTTTAGAGAGAGGAAGGGGTGGGGGAGAAGCGAGAATAGTTGCTTCTCCTTTGTGCCTAGACCAGGCAAGCCCAGGGCCTTGAACTGGCGACCTCAGCATTCCAGGTCACCACTTTAACCACTGCGCCACCACAGGTCAGGCATAATCAATATACTATGCCATGCCTCTGATCCCTCTCCAGAATTTTATTTTTATTTATTTTTAAATTCAGTGAGAGGAGGGGAGGCAGGGAGACAGACTCCTGCATGCGCCTGGACTGTGATCCACCTAGCAAGCCCACTAGCAGGGCAAAGCTCTGCCCATCTGGGGCCCTGCTCTGTTGCTCAGTAACCAAGCTATCATTAGCACCTGAGGTGGAGGCCACGGAGCCATCCTCAGCACCCAGGGCCAGCTCACTCCAATCAAGCCATGGCTGCAGGAGGAGAAAAGAGGAGGGGGAGAGAGAGGGGGGAGAAAGAGAGAGAGAGAGGCAAGAGGGGGAAGGGTGGAGAAGCAGATGGGTGCTTCTTCTATGTTCCCTGATTGAGAATCAAACATGGGACATCTACACGCTGGGCTGACAATCTACCACGGAGCCAACTGGCAGAATTTTAATGATCAAATTTCACACATACAATTTTCTCCCATTGAAACAGACCTCTTAATCCCAACAAACCAGGGAGCTCAATCCCAGACAACTTTTCAAATGCAGTATACACTGACCAGCTCTGGCAGCTGGTTCTCTTCTTTTTTTTAATTCTAAATGCTACATTCAGTCACATTTACACTATATAGTAAATTTAACTGATCCTTAAATATTTCTAGCTTAAAAATTTCACGGTCAAGAATGTCAAGTAATTTAGAACCTAAGAAACTCTAACAAGGGATATTTAATTTCATGTAAATGGGAATAAAAAAATATTACCATCTTTGAAATAAAACTGGAACTGATTGGCTCCTTATGTGATAGGGTCATGTTTCTAAGATGGCTATGCCTCTGAATCTAAATATAGTATTACAGAAAAAATGCTCAGATAAATCAAATTAGATACAGCTAGAGGTAAGACTTTGAATAGCTGCAGGAAAATATGGAGAAAGCCAAGTTATCTCCCATTCATACTAAAGCTTTCCAAGGCTTATACACTACTATTCATTCATAGTCTAGCTTACATTTATCACACTTTTTGCTCAATTCCAATAGCACTATAATTAAAACCCATAGCTCTAACATGATTTTTTGTTGTAAGAATGTTTTCTCTTTGTATTACCAGCATCTAACAAAATGCCTTGTATATAGTATGTGCTCAAAATAATTAAAAATTTATTCATGCACTCATCTGAACATTAAATATCTACTATTTATAAGGCATTAATTAATGAAGCAATGATCCAATGATTGTCCGATGACACAAAAGCATATACTTTTCATAGGCAAGAGAGGCTGGAAATTTCAGGTCTGCAGTTTTTCATAGGACAGTTTCAAATTCAACTTAAAAGAACACTTCTGGATCATCATCTTAGGAAGGACACAGAGTGTAAAGAGAAGCAAAGACAAAAAAAGTTATATAAATACAAAAGCTCATTAATTTTGACAAAAAAAATTATCAAAGTAGAGGACCATATATTCTCTTATAGAAAGAGAATAGTTTCTAGGGGATGAAAATGTGATTGAGCTCTGTCAGTGTTCAATTCCAATGTTCAATGACACTGATGGTCAAAAAGGTATTTTTACAGGTACAAACAAAATTTACTAATATATGGTTTAAGCCCACTGAATAGAGGGACAATTAATTTACATCACTTCTCATGAGAGCAGCTCTCCAAAAACTACTTTTTTTCTTTCAAGTCTAAATGAACAACTTTCCCTACACAGTATTCCTCAAAACCCATATAGTTTCTCTTGTGTTCTTTTCAGTCTTGACATTTTAAACAATTCCCTCTTTTCCGTTCCTAATATTTTTTCAAATCACATTTTTTTTAATATTTGATTTGAGAATATTAAACATCTGAGGTTTTTAAGGTCAATAACTCTTTAAGTCATGGCAAAAATGGCCTTCAGCAATAACATGTTATATCATCCATATGTCTTACGATAGTTAAATCATCCGTAAAATTCATCTATTCAGAATGACATGTCCAAACTGTCAATTTTTGAATAAGAAAGCTACTTCTCTCCTCATGAGAATAAGAAATTGAAAACTTTGAAAAAACATTTTTATAAAATATATAGAATATAATTGAGTTTATTCTGCAATCTGAACAACCTTAATCCTTTCTCTGTAGAGTTTACATTTTCAAAAAAAGGAATCAATAAATTATATTTCTCTCAGGGATTATGCCTAAAAGTTTTCAGAATTTTAGGCTTCTGAGCCTAAAATATGTTTCCTACTAATTCAGTACAATGTGACAAGATAAAACAAAACTAAAGAAAATTTTATTTTATTATAACTGTCTCTAGTCTTTCTTCTTGGCTGACACTTAGAAGCTGAAATGTTCTTGAGTTTTTAATGAAGTTGCTTACATTTCCCTCATTTCAATATTCCTTTCTCAAAGTCACTCAGGCCTTCTCCAAGGTTTCTTTCTCCAGAAAGTTCTCAACTTGTCTTGCTCCAATTCATCATGCAATCTCAAGTAGAAATTAGTTACAATTAAGTCAGATGAAAGATATTTGATGATTTATAATTGACAAAAATAGCACTTTCCTATAGCTTAAACTACCGTTTCACAAGAATCAGACAAGTGACTCCTATTACAAAGTACTTCCTGTTCCCCACAGAGAAAGGTTATCAGCATAAGACATTTTTCAGACCTTAATGACTGAAAAATATTATGACTTTTACAATTTATTTTTTGTGTGTGTGTGACAGAGACAGTGACAAAGGGACAGATAGGGACAGACATACAGAAAGAGAGAGAAATGAGAAGCATCAATTCTTCATTGCAGCTCCTTAGTTATTCATTGTTTGCTTTCTCATATGTGCCTTGACTTGAGGGCTATAGCAGAGCAAGTGACCCCTTGATCAAGTCAGCGACCTTGGGCTTCAAGCCAGCGATCATGGGGTCATGACTATGATCCCACGCTGAAGACAGCAACCCCGTACTCAAGCTGATGATCCCATGCTTAAGCCGGATGAGACTGCACTCAAGGCAGTGACCTCAAGGTTTCAATTCTGGGTCCCCTGCATCCCAGTCTGACACTCTATCCACTGCGCCACTGCCTGGTCAGGCAAGATTTATTTCTCTTAATAAATCAACTGGTAGCTTTCAGAAGCCTAACATGAGGTACATGTAACAGTTATATTAGCTCCAAAGTAACTTACAAACTGAAATAGGGATTTATTCAATCATTCAATATTTACTGAGCACGTACTATGAACCAGGTACAACTCAATAATGCTATTGGTATGCTTGGGGAAACAGTGTAAGGTATCTAACAGTTTTGGAACTCAGGTTTTTTCAATATAGTTTTAAAAAAGAAAATAACCCTAAAATATATTTTTGAGGGTCCTATAGGACAAGAGAAAAAAAAATCCAATGACCATCTTACAGTACATTTTGAGCTTTAAGACTGTTATTGGTCAGGCATAACAGGTAATGACTTACTTTGGATCCGGTGGTCCATCTGACAGTGGTTTCATTGACAGTTTACACAATGACCTGAATACTAGAAAGGCATCCTTTTGTAAAATGTGGGAAAACTTAGCACCAGGTGAAGGTCCTGAAGAATTTCCAGATTCCTAAACAAGTTAACATACTATGTAAATAAATATATTTGCCAGTGTAAGGTCATTTCAGCCTTTTATACATTTTATTCAATTCAGTAATAGGTGGGATTCTACTGGAAGAAAAACCAGATGAGGAAACTGTCACATTGTTTTTCTTTACTCTATGACATTCCACCCCCACCCCCAACAATTATTACCTTACAAATATGTATCCTTTAAAAAATATTCCCTTAGTCACCAAATAAACTCCTAAAATTTACCCAGTTCATAATATCACTAACAAAAACGAGTACATCATACCTTGACAAGATACCTCACCCACAGCCTAAACTATGCTTTCCACTACCTGTCACTGGATGTTTTATGTTTTTGTCCTATTTTACTTTTTTAATCTATTTTATGCAGATAAAATAAGACAACGGAGATGTCAAGACAATGTTTAAAAGTTGTTAACTGATGAAAGTCAGCAAGGCCAAAAAAGCCACCTTTATGGGGCAATGATTTAAAGTAGGACTCCCTTATCTAAAAAGATAAGAATAAAAAACAAAATACAGGGTAGGAAAGATAAAGAGGAACTGGAACTACCACAGTATGGATTTCACTGTAGCCCGGAACAAAGGTCAGATGACATTTCTTTGATTTCTAAAAGTTTTTTCCCATCTGACAATAGAATTATCCTATGAATATAGATTAAAAAAATCTTCTTTTTAAAAGTAATATCAATGGGGGGAGGGGCTGTAGAAAAGATGTGAGTATATATGACAAACACTATAGAGTTGAAATTTAGCGATCAATCTAGTAAGGAAATAAACTGCTTTGATTTATATCAATAAGAGAAATAAAAACCTGTTTTTATTTCCCCAAACTGAAATCTGCCAACATTATCAATTAAATATATTCACACAGATATATCCAAGTTGTTGGTGACCTATAAACATGTATGATTAATAGGTTTTTCCCAGCCCTAATTATACCTGAGTATCATTGGAAGAGACAGACAATCTGTCGTCAGGTAAGGATGGAGTATATGCAACAGAAATTGGTGTTCCTGGAATTCCATTGGCTTGAATATTCTCGCTGTCGCTACCATCCTCGATAGTTCCAATGTTGCCATCTGCACCTGCATCCATAGTCTTTTCTCCCATGTCTAAAATAGTAAGAAGAAAAAACATGCAGATGTCTGACTTTACTGAAGTATACTAAAAAAAGCATGGAGTATTTAAAATGGAACAGTGGCAGAAAAGTGATGAAAGTAACTAAGGTGACTAACTTTTTTACAATGAAAAGGAGGACAAAAATAAATCGAAGAAAACAATATCGTAAATAAAATAAACATTTTATTCATTGCAACAGTAACACACTATAATATGATAAATGCATAATAAAAACATTTGTAATATTTTATATTGTAATTATGCTTACATGCCTATTAATTTTTAATAATAATTGTAAGAAAAAGGTACTTATTTAGATACAAATACATTATATCACACGCAATGAATCTACTGACTCTGCATGGATCGAATATTTACAGATTAGTCTTCTAATATCAAAAAGGAGGACATGTAGGAGGACACTTTTCAAGAGAGGACGAAACTTACAAAAGGAGGACTGTCCTCCCTAAAGGAGGATGATTGGTCACCTTAGAAGTAACACGTATTAGCACTATTTAAAGGTTAGTATACTTACTAGAAGTAAATATGCATTTGGAACACATCCAAATATGATCCTTAATTAGCTCTAGTAATGAAAGACCAGGTGGTCAAATAAGTTTGTAAATATGATATATATGTTTGCTTGCTTATAGTCTGCATTGGCTGTGGGGGACAGGTTGTAAGCAGGCAGGGTCGTTATAGCCTAAGATTTAGTTTTAAGATGAAGCCTTTCCCACCCGAAGTGACTTTGTATCAGAGACTTCCTTGTTTGTATACTGGATTAAAGGTTTTGATTTCTACACTATAAAATGGGGCAGACTGGGAGCTTGCTCTCTCTCAGTTCCTGAGATTAGCATTAGAGAGAGCAGAGAAAGGCCAAGTGGAGGAGAGGAAAAGCAGCCAAGATGGCAGAGTGCTGAAGGAGAAGTCAGTTTGTGGAGAGTTTGTGTAGAGAGAAGGAGATGGGGAATAGAGGTGAATAAGACTGGTGAGGTAGAACCTTTGATTCTAGGAAACTCGGATATGTCAGTGGCTTTGGGAGCCCTGAATGGAAAGGGAAGTGTTTTCCCACTGTGTGTATTTCTTGCCCGCCGGGTACAAGCTAGGATAAAGATGATGGCCCACCAGTTTTTGGCTCCGTTGTTTCATTACCGTCTGTCTGAAACAAATGTGACCCTGCATGGGCCTGGCAGCTGTGATGGTGGCCATGGTTACTGGCTTTACACCAGGATGTGCCAAAACAGAAGCTTACTTTCAGTCTAGATCAGCATTTACTAACTGGGTTCTAATGAATGCTAGTGCCTTCAGATGGTAATAGAAAATCCTTGAAAAAATATCTCATTATCAAATAAGAGGGAAATACTGAGAACAGGTTTCTTTATTATAGCCTTTAATTTGCTAATATGCCCTAAGCTGTCTAAAGGGGATCTAAAATATGCAGTATTTTCAAATTTACTTTACCATGAGTCCTCTCCCACCCTTTTTTGAATACCGATTAATACCTTTAATAACAAAATCTTTGGAACATTACTATGGAAATAATGGCCCACACCCCTGAATATGTTTTAGTATGTCATTCTAAGTCATTGTACTTATAATTAATATATGGTACACAGAAATGACTTGATAGAACACAGATAATTGCCAATACCAAAATTCAGTACTCCAAGATGTGATCTATATTTAAGATGGGAATACATACATGTCTATGGCCATAACACAATAGCTATCTAGCAGGAAGCTCTTCCTTTCATGTTACCAATTAAAAGAAAACTGTAAGCTAGCATGAGGGAATCATACTGCACTATAAAAAGCACAGACTGTAATATGAAAGGCTTGTGATTCATTCACATCTCCACCATTTAACTGTGTAAGTTATCTCATCTTTTTAGGCCTCAGTTTCTTCATCATCAACAAAGAAATAATGTCTATGAAGAATCACCAACATACACACAATATATATAAAGAACACAACTGGTTCTCAGTAAAAGTGGCTATTATTTTGTTGATAAGTGATAACATGTGCCCAACTTTTGATTGATTCAAGTAATGAAAGGGTTGTGTCTATTGTCCCACTCTGAAACTGCTTTCTGCTCTCCAAATCAGAATACCATGAATAGATTAAACTGGATAATTTCAAAGTATGTTTTGCAATTAACAAGTGGCACATGAAAAAGATAACTCATTGATAAAATATATTTGGGTAACTGTATTACACAAACAGAATAGTTACTTCCCAATGGGTCTTTTGGAGCTTTAATATGCTAAATTTTGACATGCTAAATATGATTATAGATATAAACATATATATTTTACATATATAAAGTATGCTCATATAGATGCAAAGTCGTCTCTGGAAGAAGCCATAAAAATTTCATGATTAACCGAGATTGATAGTCTTTCCCCAAAGCACTTATTCCAAAACTTTTTCTTTCTGTACCCAATTATATCTCCTCCTAACACCCCTCCTTCATCTTCTCTTAACAAAGGCCTATCGCCTTCTACTGAGCTAAGAGGTAGGTAATTTAACATAAGCTTCCTCACTTTCCCTTGTCCCGCCATAAAGTTCCTTGATATCAACTATAATTTTTTTCTTCCCTCTCATTTCAGGGGAAAAATATTTCTTTGAATTTCAAATGTGAATTATTCATTCATCCTCAAATCTATCTCTTCTTGCCTTGAGTAGTAACTTCCCCTAAGTATTTACTTATAAATATGCCATTTGCAATTTCAAGCACATGACTGGATCTTCCACAATACTCAATAAACATACTCAAATCTTTTTTTTTATTAATTTTAATGGGGTGACATTAAAAAATCAGGGTACATATGTTCAAAGAAAACATCTCCAGGTTATCTTATCATTCAATTATGTTGCATACCCATCACTCAAAGTTAAATTTTCCTCTGTCACCTTCTATCTGGTTTTCTTTGTGCCCCTCCCCTCCCCCCTCTCCCTCCCACCACCCCCATACTCAAATCTTTTCATCATGCTTAAAAAAAAGAATCTTCCTTCAATTCTTGCCACATTTTAACTACTGTCCATTTCTCTCTTTTAATCAAATTTCTGAAAGGAATAATCAATATTTATCAATAATTTTTCCTCCTCCTCTTAGAAAATTACTCAAAAGAACTGAAAACCTTCTCTGATTTTATTTTCAGGCTTTAAAGCCTGAGTTAAAATCGTCATTTTATTACTTCTTACAAGTTAACTTAATTTCTCAGTGCCTCAATTTTATCATTTGTAAAAAAAGAATAGTAATGCCTGGCCTGTGCTGGCGCAGTAGATCAAGTGTTGACCTAGAACACTGAGTTTGCTGTTCGAGCCCTGGGCTTGCCCAGTTAAGGCACACAAAGCAAGCCCCAATGAACAACTTACGTGAAACAACTATTAATCAGTTGATACTTCTTTCTCCCTCTCTCTCCTCTCTCTGTAAAGCCAGTAAATAAAATCTTTAAAAAAGGGAATAGTACCTACATGATCTTAATCATTCTAATCCCAATAAACTTAATTAAAAGAAAATAAAAGGAACAGTTAGAGTACCTAAACATCCCACCATTTGGGAAGGACAAATTGAATAAATGTAAGTAAAGCACATGAAATCGTTCAGGATACACAGACTCACATCTATTCCTATGATAATACTACCTATGAAAAGTTGACTAAAATTCCTAACAAACTTTAAAGCCTTTTAATAATATAATCCATAAGACAGAAGCTGGCCTTAATATATTAACTATGACTTGGTCATGATAATGAAGTTATAAGAAATCATTTTTCCAATAAAGACATAAAATACACAAAACCAAATCAACTTAAACATTTTATAATTTTTAAAGCAGTGGTTCTTAACCTGGGTTCTATCGAACCCTAGGGATTCGATGAGTCGGTCTCAGGAGTTTGGAGAATCCTCTGCCGCGGAGGCCAGAATAAAGTAATACCGTAATTTGTTGTGAGTTCATGCACTTTGTTGGTTTTGTTCTTTGAGCAAGGTGATGGTCATGCACGGTTCATTTTGTGCACCAGTAAAAAAACATATACCTATGTCTTGAATTTGGAAAAGAAATCATATTTTATTTATCACTAAAGAAGGGTTCAGTGAATGTGCATATGAAACTGGTGGGTTCAGTACCTCAAAAAAGGTTAAGAACCTCTGTTTTAAAGTTTAGCACATTTAAGAGGAAGGAGAACATATCTCTGCCCCTCTCCAACCAAACACAAAATCAAAAAATAAATTGGTATTAACCGTATTTTAATGGGTTGGGAAATAGTGAGTTTTATAAAATATAACTAAAGTTGGGGGAAATAAGCATTTTTCTATAATCAAAGGTATTTAAATACATTTTCTATACACACACACTAATTTGAGAAAGAGCTTATCTTATATTTTTAACACTTTTTAATCCACACATTATAAAAATAGTCTCCAAAGTTAGGTTAAATACTAAAAAGACAGAATAAACTAATTCTAGTGGAATACACTACCTCCAACAACGATGTTCACCATTTCTTCTACAATGCTCTGTACAATGTCTTGTGCCTTTTCCTCACAGTCGTGGTTTTCTCCATCATATAATATATCATTTTTAGATGATGCTTTAAAAAGAAAAAATTCAAGAAGACATTATCTTATTTTAGAAACTTTTACTAAACATTTATAATAAAAGCTTTCTTTTAAAAAATAAAAAACAAAACTAGAAGCAATTACATGTTAAACCATCAAAATTTATAACCAAATCAAAATTTAAAATGTTATAGATTCAAGTCAGTTTCAACAAAGTTCATTCGATAAATTATTAAACAATTATATAACTTAAGTGAATTTTCTAGATTATTCCTTTAAGAACCAACCTTTTAAAAATATTTTGAATAAAACATTTCAAACATGTCCCACACTTGCCAAATAAAATATTAAATGTAATCAAAGCTCGTTTTGATTAACTTAGGCTCATCAATAATAACAAGATCATCATTGTGCTCTAATATAGTGAGGTCCCTGAAGAAGCAAAGATAGGGCCATCTTGCCTTCCACCAGTAAATTCCAGGCCTTCTTTTCTACATTATTTGTTTCCCAAAAGAATCTAAATATCCAATGTAAAATTAAATTTAATATGTAAAATATAACTCATTCTCCAATTTAACATTAATTTAAAACACAGCTGCCAATCGGAACTTCTGAACAGTATAAAAGAAATCAATAAAAAAGTTGGCATTAGTTTGTATGACCTATTGTAGATAAAAACAGGGTTTCTAATGTGTTTCTTGAAATGTATCAGGAAGGTTCAAGTAGTACTTTAAGATGCTTTGGGAACCACGACCCTGTTTTGGGAGTGGCTTCAGAATGCATGACCCTGTCCTACACCAGTGGCTTCAGAATGCATATTGGCCACCAGTGTTGCTGTCTATACCACCAGTCCCACTCACACCACTATAAATGACCACTACTTATCATTCTGGCTTCTAGAAGCCTGTCCTCTCTATTGATCTCTGATCCTAAACCTATTGTTTCTGCATTCTACAAAATACTGAATGCCACAGGGGAAACTTAATAAGCCTATCAAATTAGTTACCTTATTTTATTAAAAAAAAAAAAAAAAAAGGAATCTGGGCCCTGGCCGGTTGGCACAGCAGTAGAGCTTCAGCCAGGCATGTGGAAGTCCCAGGTTCGAGTCTCAGTCAGGGCATACAGGACAAGTGACCATCTGCTTCTTCCCCTCCCCCCCCATCTCTCTCTCTCTCTCTCTCTTCTCCCACAGCCATGGCTTGAATGATTTGAGCAAAAGTTGGCCCCGGGCACTGAAGATGGCTCCATGGCCTCTGCCTCATACACTAGAATAGCTCAGTTGCCAAGCAATGGAGCTGTGGCCTAACTGGGCACAGCATCACCTGGTAGGGGCTTGCAGGGTGGATCCTGGTCGAGGCACACGAAGAAATCTGTCTCTGCCTTCCTGCCTCTCAATTAAAAAAAAATATATATATATATACCAACACAATAGCATTTAGCAGCTTCTGCAGATTAAAAACATACAAATGTCTCGGCAGACAGTTTTTCTACCTTTCTTAAGCTTTGTATTTCTGTGCTCTAGTTGGCTAAAATGAACTAGTCTGAAAATCAGTTTCAACATAACTGAATATAGTCACTAAGATGTGTAAAAAATGACTAATGAATCAAGAGTCAATTCTCATATAAATCATCTGACAGAAATAGAATAGAGTAACAGCAAGTAATTGATTACACATAGGAAATGATTAGAGAAGTGAACTATAATGTCCAAAGTCACAGAGCTAGTGATTCAAGGCAGATAATCTCACCCAAAAGCATGCATTCTTAACCAATGGCTCTCAGGTAGAATTTTCATTTATATCAGCTATTTGGAGAAAAACACATTCAAGGCCAATCATGACTATGCCACAGATAATTATACCTTATTTATAATTCTGTATCCTATAGGGTACCCACAGTGGTACTGCACACACAGTACAGTAGATTCTTTCACTACTTGGGTCTCACTCCATGTTGTTTCTTCTGTTCAAAAATTCTTAAATTTTTCTAGCTAGCCAATACCTAACACTATACAAGAAGGTTTAGCTAAAACAGCATCATTTTCACCTAAAGGTATATCCTAACTCTCCTCATCAGAATTAACACCGTGCATGCCACTTTCATGATGTGTATCACATTGTCTCTCATATATATGCCTGACCATCTAGGCAGACCATGAGCACTGTAAGAGTAAGAGCTATACCTCCATCAGCTTTTTAACCCCGAGTCCTAGCACAGTGCCTAGTACAGAGCATGACACATAAGTGACAAATAAGGGAAGAAGTACCATATTTTTCACTCCATAAGATGCATTTTCCCCCACAAAAGTGGAGGGGAAAATGCCCATGTGTTTTATTTGTTTTTATTTATTTCTTTTAACAGGGACAGATAGGGACAGACAGACAGGAATGGAGAGAGGTGAGAAGCATCAATCATTAGTTTTTCGTTGCCATTGAGACATCTTAGTTGTTCATTGATTGTTTTCTCACATGTGCCTTGACCGCGGGCCTTCAGCAGACCGAGCAACCCCTTGCTGGAGCCAGCGACCTTGGGTCCAAGCTGGCGAGCCTTCGCTCAAGTCAGATGGACCCGTGCTCAAGCTGGCAAGCTCGGGGTCTCGAACTGGGGTCCTCCGCATCCCAGTCCGACGCTCTATCCACTACGCCATCGCCTGGTCAGCCAATATAGTATTTTTAAAATACTTTATTAAATATTAAATATAGTATTTTATTAAATATTTTAATACTCCATTTGGTTCAGAATATTTTTTTTTCTTATTTTCCTCCTTAAAACCCTAGGTGTGTCTTATGGTCTGGTGCATCTTATGGAGCGAAAAATACAGTAAATCCCAACTTTATTAGAGATTAGCCCTTTGAATCAGCCTCTTTATATACTCAGTGAAAGTAAGGGAAATTTTGACAAGGACAGGCTAGAAATATGTAAATCCTATAAGCAGTATAGTTTCACTATTAGTTTGAGTATTATGAATGCATGTTTGGTTTATCAAAATTATCTCTTTCAAAATAAATAATAAAATACTATTAAAAAAATAGCACAGCATCTATTCATGCCAGTGCTGACGTTCATGCCATTATCAGGTTATGGAAAAGATGTGGTGAAAAAAAATTATCAGAAGCTGAAATTATAGAAGTCTTTCCTCAAGGTAAGATGAAAACACAATTCAGATAAACTGTAACTGAGCACTAACCATCCTAGTTCTCCACACCACACTAGAGAGGCAACAGCATTTCTATCCTTTGCTGATACCAACTAAGGAGGAACAAAGGGAACAACCAAACTCCCTGGCAGTTTTATAGAAGAACTGAGAATATTGTTTGGAGGTAAAAAATGACTTCATGTGACTATTTTTAGAGAAATAAATGTGTAAAATAAATAAATATAATTTAATTTTTATAATCTTATAAATTTTTCCTTATAAATTTACATAGGAAAAAGTGTCAGCCTGACCAGTGGTGGCGCAGTGGAGAGAATGTCAGCCTGGGACGCTGAGGTCCTAGACTTTGAAACCCCAAGGTTGCTGACTTAAGTACGGGCTCATCTGGCTTGAGCACGAAAACACAGACATGATTCCACGGTTGCTAGCTAGAGTGCAAAGGTCACTGGCTTGAGCAAGGGGTCACTGGCTTGGCTTAAGCTCCACGGTCAAGGCAAGTATGAGAAGCTATAAATGAACAACTAAATAATACAACTACAAGTTGATGTTTCTCATCCCTCTCCCTTCCTGTCTGTATCTCTCTCATTAAAAAAATAAAGAAAAAATGAAATATTTTTGTATGTCAGATAATTACTCTAAAGATTTCATTTTATATTTAATTTCAATACTTTCTTACCATAATATCTTTTTAAATGTTTATTTTGGCCCTGGCCAGTTGGCTCAGTGGTAAGCAGTGGCCCGGCGTGTGGATGTCCGGATTTCGATTTTGGTCAGGGCACACAGGAGAGGCGATTATCTGCTTCTCCACCCTCCCCATCCTCTCTCTCTCTCTCTCTCTCTCTCTCTCTATATATATATATATATATATATATATCCCTCCCGCAGCCATGGCTCAATTTGCTTGAACTAGTTGGCCTCAGATGCTGAGAATAGCTCTGTAGCTCTGCCTCAGGTACTACAAAAAATGGCTCAATTGCTGAGCAATGGAGCAATCACCCCAGATGGGCAGAGCATCACCCCCTAATTGGCTTTCTGGGTGGATCCCAGTTGGGGCACATGCAGGAGGGAGTCTGTCTCTCTGCCTCCCTCTTCTTACTAAAAAAATAAATAAAATTTAAAATTTTTATTTTATTGATTTTAGAGAGAGAGCAAAAGAGAGACAGTAATATCTGCTCCTGAATGTGCCCTGACTGGGGATTGAACTGGCAACCTCTTCCCCTCAGGATGATGCTCTAACCAATCGAGCCATCCAGCAAGGGCTACCATAATATTTTCTGAATATAATCATTTCCTAAAATTTCTGTCACATTCCAGAAAACCTTACCAAATAAATGGGTCTCGTTTGCTGTAAAACTAATTTTAATAAGAAAACTTAAGTTCCTGTATAACATGCTAACACATTTATAACCCTCTTCAGTAACACCTATCTCCTCCAAAACAAGTCTGTAACTCATACTGCTCATGAGATGTTAATAAATGCATAGTGTCATCAACTCACAGATGTCTTGTGGGTTAAAGTGAAATTAACTTTACCACCTAGGATAGAGAAAGCACACAATTACCACAATGTGTCTGATACCCATTAAATCATATTATCCTTTCTACATTTACCAAAAACGCATTCCCACACTATTCCCTTCACACACATAAACACACACACACACCACCCACCACAAACCCTTCTCAAAAAGATTACTTTCAGCTGCAGTTGCCTGATCAGCTTCAGTCTGTTCATTTTCTGCAGTGGAAATATCAGATCCATTTTCTGGTTCTGTGTCATCCTGAAGGCTTTTATCCACATCATTTGAATGGGGATCAAGGTCTCCTTCATGTTCTTGGGATATATGATCAACAGTCTGAGGTGGCAGATACCTAAGGTGAGGTGACTCAGGCTCATGATGACTAACTGGAGATTGCAGCAGATGCTGCTGCTGCCGGTGCCTTTCTTTTTCCATCTGTTTGGCTTCCTGCAACTGGAAAAAAATAGAATAAGCTGTAATATTTGTAAAATAAGTTGTTTAAAATTTGAAGGAATAATGTAACACTCATTACGAATTATAGGCCATCAGAAACAAAGAACATAAAATATATGAAAACACAAAAACCAACTAAAAGAGGTCACTTCTTTGGGGGATGGAAAACTAGTAAAACAAAAAGAGATGGAAGTCTTTCACTATATATTGTCTTCTCATTCTACTTAGTGTTTGAATGATGTAAATGTATTATCTAAACAAAACCAAAATAAAAAACAAATAATTGTAACAGCCTTAGAATAATAACTGAATTGTTGCCAATAGTGGATTTATCCAAAATCAAGTTTCACTAAAAGATAAGGAAAAGTGGATGGGGGAATAAAATGCACAAATTCATTCTGTATGTACTTATACATACAGAAATGGAGTCTAGAAAGATACATAAGAAAGCAGTAATAATGGTTAGGTATAGGAGGTGGGGGTTAGAAAGGGAACTTTTCAGTGTACGCCCTTCTGTAGTATGTTCTAATGTCACCTTACCAAATTCCTTTTAATTAAAAATAATAAAAAATACATTTAATAAATAAAATTACAATGAGTATTGAAATGCCTCTGCCCAGTCACCTAATAAGAATTTAAAAATCTATAAATGTTAGTTTTATTTTAGGTGACCTGTCATCATTATGTATAATACCACCAGTAACACTGGCTCACTTATAAGATGCTAAAAACAATAACAATTAAAAGAACAAGGTTTCATTTTTTAGCATTTTATTCCTTTTAGACATCTCTTTTGGTCCTCATGACCTAATAAGAATGATTCTCACAGAATTAATTTCCACAAAGATAAATATTTTATGGTGTCACATATGAACATTTCATAATTCCTAGTAATATTCCAGGTTATGTGGAAATACCAGAATTAATGAATTTACAAAATAAATTTAAATTAACAGGTTTTAATGCCCAAAAGGTAAAAAGAGCCCTATAGTTATGGTCTGAATTGCTTCTTTTACAGATAAGAAAACTGATGGCCATAACCTGTTGCACAGTTGGAATCAGAACAGAATTCTCAGACCAATTCTTTAGCCCATTCATGAGGAAATTAACATCCAAATTAACTGTGAGGAATCTATGACTTGCAATCTAATCCCACTCTCAGCTGAACTTCAGCCAATCTGCACCATGGTTTAGTGGGGCAAGCACAAGCCTTGGAATCATAGACAAGCGAGGTGTTGAAACTCAATACCCTTTAAAAAAAGAAAAGAAATGTTATTGTATGAAAATTATTTTCTACACCTATACTTTCTAGAGTAGGGGTTTTCCACATTGGTACTCTGACATTTTGAATTGGGTAATTCTTTGTCGTGGAGGTGACTGCCCTATGCACTGCAGGTGCTTAGCAATATCCCTATCTTATACCTGCTATACCTCCCAACCCAGTTACGACAGTCAAAACTGTCTCAAATGTGACTTGAGGGACAAAACCCCTCCGCATTTAAGAACCACTGTTTTAGACAGAAATTAGTACTTTCTTCATTAAAATTTTACTTTATTTTTTAAAAGATTTTATTTATTTATTTTAGAGAGGAGAGAATGAGAGAGAGAGAGTGAGAGAATGAGAGAGAGAGAGAGAGAGAGAGAGAGAGAGAAGGGTGGAGGAGCAGGAAGCATCAACTCCCATATCTGCCTTGAGCAGGCAAGCCCAAGGTTTAAAACCAGCAACCTCAGTGTTCCAAGTTGACGCTTTATCCACTGAGCCACCACAGGTGAAGCTCTTCATTAAAATTTTAAAACTTTGCATTTCATAAACACTTTTATTGGGGGAAGCAGGGGAAAGGATATCAGTATATATAAGTAAAAGTATATATAAGTAAACTGATATCTGGCTTAGAATTTTAGTAAATGTGAAATTTAAATTAGTCTGCCCACCCTTTAATTTTCTCTCCCTTGCCTCTTGTACTTTTCTATGACTATCCATAGGAAAGAACTAAATATCCTTTGTGACATGCAATATGTTCAAAGCCTTTATCAGAATTCAGTTACATATTCACTTGAGTGATAACTGGTTTAAGATTCATCTTCCCCATCTATGTCCCACATTTTGGAAGATTTTTAAAGGCAGTGGACAAGTTGGTTTTGTTCACCACTGTGTAAATGAGGCCTGGAACATATAAGCAATGTAATAAAAACTTGTTGAAAAAGTCAAATAAAACATATTTGTGCCATTAAAAAGTGACAACATTTTTATTCACTTCTTCAGAAAAGCAACGAAACTATTACTTATAGGTGCAAAATAGAAATAATTTCAGTGTTAATAAATAAAGAGTCAACAGAATAGTATGTCCTAGAGTATTATGCATCTCTACAAAAAAAAAATGAGGAAGATCTCTAAGGACTAACATGGAATGCTTTTCAAGACACTGCCAAGTGAAAAGAGCAAAGTACAAAAAAAGAGTATCTACTGCATGTGGGATAGCCAGCCTTCAAGATGGCCAACGATTTTCACTTCCTGGTAGTGTTCCCTGCCATACTGTACCAGGGATGGTCTGGGTAACCATAGGTAGATACTGCAGCTTCTGTCTTATTGCTCTCTCTGATTATCTTCACCTTGGGGGAAGACAGCTGCTATGTCTTGAGCAGCCCTATGAGACCGACAGGTTAATAAACTCAGGTCTTTTTGGCCAGCAGATGGTGAAGAATAGAGGCCTTTCACCAACAATCAATTGAGTGAGCTTAGAAGTGTTATTCTCTAGCCCAATAGAGCCTTTAAATGACTGAAGACCCAATTAACAATGTGATACACTCATTCAACTGCAAGTTCATATGAAGCCAAGCTACAACCACCCAGCATCTAGCTGGGTAATGTGTTATGCAAAAAAACATAACTAATACAGTATGCTACCTTTTGTGTAAAAAAAGTAAAAAATGAAACCACACATATATCTGCTCATCTGTGCTAAAGAAATACAGGCAAGAAAAACTAGAAACAAAAGAGACTGGTTACATCCAAGGTGTGGAAAGAGGAAGGAAAGAGGAATAATGTGGTAGGAAGGAGGAGGAAGTGGTACTTCTCTGAGTATATCTTTTATGTAGCTCTGAATCTTAAATCACAGTAATGTTTAACATACTCAAAAAATAAATATCCAATTAAAACAAAGATGTGAGAGGAACTGAAAGGGAAAATAGGCATTAATAAGTGAACTTAATTTTATTATAAAGGAACAACATTATTCTACTGAAAAGTGTGGAGAACTAATCTAAATAACTTTGGAAACAATGTTTTGAGTGGGTACCATAAGGCTAAAGACAAAAATAACTACATATAAAATGTTGTAATCTATTTAGTAAATTTGCTTCTCACAGGATTAGCAATTTTAAAACTATTTTGTGTGTAAAACAGAATTGAAGAAAGAATGTATCATAGAAGATAAAAACCATATTTCTCATTGTTTAGATAGAAGTTACAAATAAACAAAAGGCTGAAATAAACCCTATAGTGTTGGACTGGAACCAGAACTATTAGTATAAACACAGTCTTTAATATATACAGATAGAAAGTCACATACAGGTACGTGAGGAGTAGGGAGTGGGGAGATAAGGTGAGTACACAGATATCTATTTCCTAGCTTTATCTGCTGAAAGGGTCTAGAAGCAATAACACTCCATTGGCAATGAACAAACCTAACACTCAGATTTCGGTTTCTAATCACTATTCTCCAATTAGAGAAGCCAGGGCTACCTGCTGAAGTGGCTGACTCCACAGCTGAAGCAGAGAAAATTCAAAATAAGCCTGCAATATCTTGAGATTCCAAAAAGAAGATGCTCAAATAAAAAAATAAATAAAAAAAGGGAGTATGTCAAAAGGACACAGTCCAAAGTTGGAATAATTTAAGTAACAAAATTAATACTGATAGTATTTTATTATAACCAATAGAATAGAATAAAATAAATACTTATGACTATAGACTGATATAAATAAAACACTGAATAAACATAAAAGGAAAATAATCATGATTAATAAATACAGGAAAGAGAAACAGAAAATCACCACTAGGGAAACACCACAGTGATATCTGTTGCCAAGAAGATCCACTCATGGATATTTAAATTAGGGTGGGGGAGTGTGAGAAGAACACAGGATATATGCACATATTTAAAGTATCTTTCCCAAGATATTTATTAACTGCAAAAGAATAGTAACATTATAGTAGAAGAACCTGGCAGATATCACCTTAATCAAGTAATCAAGATTAGTATTACCAGTAATAAGACATATCAACATCATACATTATTGACATGATGCATTGAAAAGAACACAACATTGCTTCAGAGGTAAAAACATATATGTGTTTCTGGTGAAAAAAGGACAACACCATTCTAATCATGAGTAAATATCAGACAAATTACCGGACATTCAACAAAATAACTGATTGGTTATTTTGCATCAAGGTGAAAATGTTAAGGCTGAGAAATTGTTAACAGCTGGAGAAGACTAAGTCACAACTCAATGGATATTAAATACAAGATGGAATCCAGCACCAGATGTTGAAAGAGGAAAAAAAAGGAACATCAATGGGAAAATTGGTGAAATTCAAGTTAGATCTGTAATTGACTTGATAGTATTATATCAATGTAAATTCCTGCTTCTGATCATTGCAAAATGACTGTGATTGTGTAGGTGGCATTAAGAAAGCAGAGTAAAGGGGATCTCTTTATAATATTTTAGCAATTTTCTGTAAGTTTAAAATCAGTTCAAAACAAGCTAAAAGTTTGTTTTTAATTATGGATACCTAGACAGTTTTAAAAAATGATTCTCTAGCTACTGATCTCTTATCCTCAAAATATATAATATAGATATGTATTTTATTTTTTAAAGGCTCAATGAATTTTATACCAGAATAAATCAAATTAGATAGTTTCATATCTACATTACATTCACCTACTAAGCATGAGTGCAATAAAAATATCAATTCATAAACAGTTCCATGAAAATGATGGCAATCAATATCATTCAAATTTTATTTGTGAACAATTAAAAACATATTTTTATCCCAAGTCAAGCCAGTAAACCTCAAAACAAAACAATAACACAGATCTCCAGCAAGTAAGACTATAAATGAAAGTCATTCTTCTCTACAGACACAAAAGATTTCATTGTATCTATAAATTCTTCTCTATTTTTGATAACTGTGGTGTTCCACACAATCTCTCTCTTTTTAATACTTACTGCTTGGTTTTCCATGCGGGCAAAGATAACATTTAGCATCTGAGTAAGAGTAGCTTTGGCTGTTGTCTGATTGATGAGGTTTTTGCTTGCTAGATAGATATTGTAACATGTCCTCACAGCTTGCAGTACAGTTCCTTCATGAATTTCTATGTGTTGAGATGTTACTGCAGTAAGTAAAGCCTTAAAAAAAAAGACAAAGTTAAAGCAATTTTCTGCATCCCGAGTTACAGAACAGAAAATGTATTTTTATATTAAAATTAAAGCTTTCAGCCACCATTACCACTTTCAGGAATTTTCAGTATACACCTACAAAATTTCTACTTGTCTTAAATGAATCAACTGTTAAAATATTTTGTTTTCCTCATCTGGCAATAAATAGTTACCACATAATCTTCCCAAGCCCAGAAGACTAAAAAATCCTTCAAAGTCATTTGTTTCAACCCAAATTTCACTTTTATATAATTTATTTTTATTTTTAAAATTTTATTTAGAAAATTAACTTTAACAAGGTTATATCGATCAATAAAAGTACAAAGGTTTCAGGTAAACAGTTCTATAGCATTTGAACTGTTGATTATGTTGTATACACAACACCCAAAGTCAAATCATATAGTTTATTAAAACACACATTAAAACTGTCAATGTAGAGCACAGATATGCTTCACACCATATAGCTACTGAATTAGGCTGTCAACTTTGGAGGATACACACATTGTATCTTGTTCATGTCCAATTTCTTTTGAAATCTTTCTTATAGATTGAACTCAATGAATGTGTTATTTGTTGAAGATGTTTACTAATATTTTACAATAAAGCATTTAAGACAATCATAAAGTGAATTTTCCAATAAAGTGAATATCTTTAAGTAAATTTTCTTACATCAATTTACATATAATTTCTCAAAAGCAAGAACTCATTCTTCTGTCTTTTTATGCTCTACAATGCTATACAGAAGCAACACTGAGTGTATGCTAGATAAGTTATGACTGACATGAAATTGCAAATGACAAGCCAAACAAATTGGGACAGCTTTTTTACAATAAAGATATATAACTTGTGAAGTAAATAGTTATGAAACTAACAGGACTCAGAAGGGACTATTTTCACACATAAAGAAACATTTGCACATGTAAACAACTTCAAAAGTACTATTAGCACAAAAAAAATTTACTAGTATATAAACATACCACCATTACCATTAGCAGTAACATTAAGAATGCAATGTTTAGCCTACCAGGTGATGGCACAGTGAATAGAGTGTTGGCCTGGGATGCTAAAGACCGAGGTTTGAAACCCCAAGGTATCCAGCTTGAGTGTGGGTTCACCAGCTTGAACATGGGATCATAGACATGACCCCATAGTTGCTGGCTTGAGCCCAAAGGTTACCGGCTTAAAGCCCAAGGTTGCTGGTTTGAGCAAGGGGTCACAAGACATAGATGAGAAAGCAATCAATGAACAACTAAGGAGCCACAACAAAGAATTGATGTTTTTTATCCCTCTCCCTTCCTGTCTGTCCCTGTCTCTCTCTTGCTAAAAAAAAATAAAAAAAGAAAGAAAAGAAAACACACAATGTTTATAACAGACTAAAAGCAGTGATTGTCTTTAAAGGTGTTTAATCAATCATCCAGGAAAAGAGCACACACCCAGGACAGAGTTTAGCTGAGCAGGTTCAGCAGATGGATAGGTGCAAGGAAATCACGACAGCTGGTGCATAAGGAGTCCACATGGTGAAGCATAGGTCTAGAGGGTAGACTACAAGGAGTCTGGCAGTATAGAAGAAACTACAGGTATCAGGGGGACCTTCCCATGGGACCCAAAACTCAAGAGATACAGTAAGTATAGGAAACAGGTCAGAAACTGAAACAGTCTGGAGGACTCTGGTGTCCAAGCCTAAATTGAGACCTTCAAACAAGATTTGAAAATCTTTGCTAACAAACTCTCAGTTTTCAAGAACAAAATCTCATGATATGGAGTCTAAAAAGCACCCAAATGACTCGATAATAGCTAGAAAGCACATAAAATAACCTCTCCAGATGCTTTCCAAGGTAAAAGGCTTTTTAAAAATATAAATAAAAAATAACAGTCACTTTATGTAATTATTTACCTTTATTATTTGCAACTGAACTCCTTCATCTGTTTGAGGACCTTGGAAACAGCCACAAATTGTTTCAATAATTCTATCAATTAACTTCTTGCCTGGTGTTGTACTATCTGGAGCATTGCCAGTCAAGTGCCCATAAGCAATAAGTTTCTGAAATGAAGAAAGAAAATAAAGATTTTAATTAAACTAATATGTATACTAATCAAATATAAATTAAAATTACAATATAAAGTTGAATATATATTAAAATTTGTACATAACAACATTAAAGTATAATCAAAGCCAAGGCTATTATCAACTTTTCATGAAGAAACCTTTATTAGCTATAAACATGTGAAATTATTTATGCTCTAATAACCAAAAAAACAGAACAGTAACTACAAAAAAACCATCAGGTGAAACTTTGAGAAAGCCAAGCCTTAGAACTTGTCTCTGATGAATTAGAATAGCTTACTGCTTTCTACCTAAAAATTATTGATACTTCTTTTGTGAAAGCTATCTTCACTCATTTAAATGACCCCAAATCTCTTTCTAAATTAAATCTGTGAATATGCAGAGAACCCAATTTCCATACACTGGCTGCAATAAATCACAGACTTGTTCATTAATCAATACCAGGGGAACCCTGGAAGGTCACAAATCAACCTTATCCTTAGCCTATCTTAGGAACAAGTGAAAAGGTTACTGTC
Organism: Rhynchonycteris naso; assembly: GCA_037038555.1. Lineage (NCBI taxonomy): Eukaryota > Metazoa > Chordata > Mammalia > Chiroptera > Emballonuridae > Rhynchonycteris > Rhynchonycteris naso. The sequence goes on along the minus strand of CM072998.1, from coordinate 225,856,571 downwards.
TTTTCCTAATCAGTGAGAGGTTAAATAGGCATGCATAACCCACCAACAGTAAAAACACTTGAAAAGAGTAGGACTGCTCTATTTGGAGGTTATGTCTTACAAATATGTAAGGGAATCCTAGTAAGTAAAACAGAATAAAAATTTGAGAAATTTTTCTGACATAAATTAAGGTCAGAGCTAAAGTCCAACAGTGAATATAAATATTAAGCTGTCAATAATATAAAATAGCAAGCATTTAGAAAAATCATTTACAAATAATGATGTATGTCAGTGGTTTTCAATGTTTTTACACTTGGGGACCAGTAAAAATAGGAGAATTATCTCGGTGACCGCTAGGCAGAAATCACCCAGAACATTAGCGAATTCAACCAAGATCGTGGGTCTATCATCTTCATACATCAGGGTGGTTAACTCTTGTGCATACAGGCATAAAATTTCTGACAGATCTACCTGTGGACTGGCGGTTGAAAAACAAAGAGTATGTAACATCAGCAGCAGATTAAAAGTATAGTTCTTGCATTTCACAGATGAAAAAACAGACAAAATCAACACTTTCATTATTGATAACCTTAGTAAATATTTTGTGATTAACTTAGCTAATGATTTTTGTTACCTTTAAACTAAAAAGATTTTTAAACTATTATTGTATCTTGAATATAAGCAACAATTTGGTTTCTTATCAAAAATAGTAAAGGCTATAATGAAAATGTGTGAATCATCGATTGTGAGTAATGTTTAGAAACACATTCCAATTAGATGGTTTTTAGCTAAAGCCATCTTATACACACCTGTAAACAATCTAGAGATGTACTAACTATGCGGGGACATTTGGACTGGCAGGCCAATTCGAAGGGTAAGAAGTACTTGTCTGCTTCGATAAAATTTGTTTTTGATTTCACTGGTGGAAGGGTGCTTGATCCAGCTTTTGCTTCTCCATGAGGGGGACTAAAGGAAAAAGAAGAGTGATTAGAATGTCACATTTACCATATTGATGATAAACATATAAACAAAATTTCAGTTCTAAAAGGAGCCTTGTTAAACCAGTCTTCATCTTTCCTTATTATTTCATGAGGAAACCAAGTCCAAAAGTTAACTGTTTGGCTACAGGTCATAAGTTAGTGACCAGAGCCTGACCTGTGGTGGTGCCATGGATAAAGTGTCAACCTGGAATGCTGAGGTTGCTGGTTCAAAACCCTAGGCTTGCCCAGTCATGGCATGTACAACAAGCAATCAATGAGCAACTAAATCAAAGCAACTATGAGTAGATACTTCTCATTCCCCCACCTCTCCTCTCTCTGTAAAATCAATAAATAAAATCTTAAAAAAATAAAAGCCAGTGACCAGAGCTATGATTAAATGCAAGAAAATAAAGATATTAATCATTTAAGTAATGATTTACATTGCTAAATAATTAAATATTTAGTAATCTTTTAAAACATGAATTAAAGTCTATGCAAAGACTTTAGAGCATATCTAATAGTATTTCAGAAAATTCCCTTATATACTTATGAGATCTTTTTATATTTATAAGTATGCTTACAATTACATTTCTCAAGTCATTTTTAAAATTGATTTTATTTAAAAAATCACATGAATTTGCCACATAAAAATAAAAATAAAGATGACTATCACTTTGGCTAAGACTGACAAGTGTGAAAATTATTTTTATTAAAGAAAAGAAATTCTACTAACCTTTGTTTTTCAGTTTCCACTTTTATTTCCTCTGGGGAGGGAAAAACATACATTAGAAAACTTGACAACAGAAAGATCATTAAGTAATTTGGTTATAGGTTACATAAACTAATTTTTAATTTCTATAACAAATTAGTAAACATATGAATCCAAAAACAATTAAATATTAAAATTCTATTGCAGCAAAAAGTATTAATTTACACAAATAATTTTATAAAATGAGAATATAGATTAACAGCAATAAGAACAGGTATAACTGTTGAGTACTAATTCTCAAAGCATTTCCTTTTCTCAAAGTAGTTTTTTTTAAATCAAGGAACCAGAAGAATTAATATTAAGAATAGAATATTATGTATGCTGCACTCAAGCCACAGAATATAAGGCAGAGGTTGGGTAAGGGGAAAAGCATTTCAATGCACCACTCCTGTGACCATCTCAAGACTATCAGGCCAGAACTATAACTTCTTGACCACGTACAAATGTATTGACATTTAACCAATTTTTGTACTTGTGACTATACAAGGCATTGTAAAATACATATGTTCAATTTAATTTGTATATTTTCTCTTCACTGTTTATAAGAGGTAAGGTAAGGTAGATAAACTGTACCTATAATGGAAGAGCCTTAAATTTAAATGATAGGTCTCAGAATCTGATGAATTAATTAAAATCTGTTTGAAATATGGAAGAAAAGCATTTAAATATAACATCAATAATTAGCATTACTGCAGCTAAAAGGTGTTCAGAATTTACTATGTGCCAAACACTATTTCATTTTACATGTACTAACATACTTAAGCTTTAAAACAACCCTTTGTAGTCTGTACTATCATATCTTCATTTTAAAGATTAGGAAATAGAGGCACAGTAAGGTTAAATAACTTGCTCAAGAGCTGTCTGGCTTGAATGTGTGGCTAATCAGGTTTCAAAACTAGATACTTGAATTCTATATCTGGTTTTTTAACTACTCTACTACACAGGTATATTCAGAATATTGAGAAAAATGTGTTAAATATAGGTATTATAAACAACTAGTCTATAAACTTAATAATAACTATTAATAACTATCATATTGAGTACCTTCCATGTACCAGGTATTTAAAACCTATTTAATTTTTATTTTTTAAATTTATTGTGTTGACATGGTTTCAAGCATCATACCCAATATACCACCTGCTACACATGGCATTGTGCTCCCCCTATACCCCATATAAAGGCTCTTTCCACCCCCATTTCCCCTTTTTGCCCCATACTCCTATTTCCATTCCCCTTCCCCTCTGGCCATTGCTACCCTGCTGTCTGTGTTGTTACATATATTTGTTTTTTGGCTAATCCATTCCCCATTTTTGATTCAGTTCCCTCTTCCCCCTTCCCTCTGACAGCTGTCCATCTGTTCCCTGTTATAAAATACTACTTAATAAAAGTTCACATATACTTAATAAAATAAAGTTTTAAATAAAAGTTCAATACTACTTAACAAAAGATCTACATATGGTTACTAAACTTATGCAGTTCACCAATGCATGCAATTCAAATAACTTTTAAAAATACAGTACACTCTGGCTGGGTAGCTCAGTTGGTTAGAGCATAGTCCTTATGTGCAAGGCTGTGGGTTCAATCCCCGGTCAGAGCACATGCAAGAATCAATGAATTGCATAAGTGGAACAAGAGATTAATGTTTCTCTCTCTTTCAAAATCAGTAAAAAAGAATACAGTGAAAATGAAGGGCAAATTGTGTACTTATTATGTCTCAAATCTTCACAGAAATTTTTAAAACTATCTTTTATTTTAAAATATTATTATTACTTAAAAAGCTGAGCTATTTCTAAAAATCAGGTAAGGTAGAAAAGAGATGTGACACTGGAGAAGGGGGAATGTGGCAGTGTCTGTATAAGTGAATTTCCATTAATAAAGAGAATAGTGTATCCAGTTAAGTAAATAATATACTAACTAAAGATATTAGAGGTAGTATAACATTTTAAAGAACACTGATTTCACACCACCTGTCACTAAATAACTTGAGACTCTGAAAACAACCCTCATTTCACTAAACCGGATAATTGCAAACGTCCCTTGTACAACATACTCAGATATTGTATTGGGCTGGCAAGAAAGTAATTTCAGTTTTGTAGTGTAAAATAAAACTCATGTTTTATACAAAGAATAAACTTTAATCAATTATATATTTTCCATTTTGTTCAATGACCTTTTGCCATCATTCTTGCAGCTTCATGATTCTGCATTCATAGAAATTTTTGTCCTTATCAGCAAAACACTGAACCAAGTTTGATTTAAGGTCATCATCATTTGTGAAAGTTTTACTATTCAAAGAGTTTTGCAAACTCCAAAATAAATGGTAATCAGATGGAGCTGGATCAGGGCTGTATGGGGGATGCGACATCACTTCCCAACCAAGCTCCAATAATTTCCCACAAGTTACTAAAGATGTGTGAGGTTTTGTATTATCATGGTGGAACACAATTCCTTGGTGATTTGCCAATTCTAGACATTTTTCCTTGATTGCTTCATCCAGTTTCATTAGTTGTTGACAGTAAACATCTGAATTGATTGTCTGGTTTCTTGGAAGCAGCTCAAAATACACAACACCTTTGTAGCCCCACCAAATTGACAGCATGGCCTCTTTTTGATGCAATTCAGCTTTAGATGTGGTTCATGCAGGCTCATCACATTTGGACCATGATCATTTTCGAATGATGTTACTGTAGATGACACATTTTTCATCACCAGTAATGATTCTTTTCAAAAAAGAGTCGGTTTCATTGCGTGAGAGATGCATATCACAAATATTGATTTGTTGTGTTAAGTGAATCTCTTTCAATTCATGTGGAACCCAAATATCGAGCTTCTTAGTGAGTCCAAGACATTTTAAGTGATTTTCAATTGTTGTGTGTGATACATTTAACCTCTCTGTAATCTCTGTTATATGACGATTCTCTTCAATTATGGCTTTGATTTGGTCATCATCAACTTCAGTAGGTTGACCAGAACGTTGGTCATCTTTGAGTGAAAAATCTCCAGACAGAATTTTTTAAACCAATTCTGACGCGTACGTTCTGTTATGCGACCAACATCATAAACTTCACATATCTTTTTGTGAGCCTCAGCAGCTTTCTTTCCTTTATGGAAATAAAAAAGTAAAATATGCCGAAAATGTTCATTTTTGCACTCCATGTTAAAACTGACCCTAAACTAACAGCTATAAACAAAATTACGCACAACTTGCTTCTAAAGTAACCTAAATGTGACTGATATCAAATGTCAAAAGGAAAAAACCATAACACTGCACAGAAGTCCTTGAAAACAATTACAACTGCTCTCTATGTATGACAACCTTAAATACTTTCTTGCCAACCCAATAGGTCTGGTTCCAGAATATCAACAACAACAAAGTATCACAACCAAGTGAATATAGCAACAAAATTAATAATCCCAACAAAGCAAGTCATAATCTTTTTTCTGGAGGGTCTTTACAGCAATGTGTAAAAAAAAAAAGAGAGAGAAATAAAAATAACATCTGTGAAGCATAATAAAATGAGGTATGCCTATATTTTAAAACATGGGTCAATAACTATAACTCATGCCAAAGCCAGTCCACCAATTGTTTTGGTATAGCCCAGGAGTTTAATAGTTCTTGCAGCTATATTTCCAATAAATTTGATGAGAGGAAACGCTAACTTTGAAGCCCGATGAAAAATAATGTTATAGATACCCCCCCCACACACACTAAAATCCATTCTTATCATTGGCAGACCAGGATTACAAAATTTAAACTCTTATTATTATTTTGAATTTCACAATTAAAAATGTGTGCAAATTTGTTTTCTCATGGAATATAAACAAACTTGATTTTTTCTCTTGGCCTGCAAAGCCCTTTTACTGGTTTGCTAACCTTTGCTCTATAACACTATAATTCAAAGGATCCTATAGACTCTATGATTCCATTATTTTTTATATGTCCATATTTAAAGAGTCTAATAAAACATACCCAACACAAGCTATATTGAATAAAATGCTTCTTTGTTAATTCAGATGGCACTATGTTATTTATATCTATTTATGTATATCAATTATATCTATCTACCTACCTACCTACCTACCTACCTATCTACCTATTTCCACACTGTTAGTTATAGAAGAAGGCAAGCACTGTTCAAACTGATCTTGGTTTAAGCTTTTTATAACAAAGAAATAAACACTAACTCTCTTATGTTTTTGATATTTTAAATTATTAAACATGAGTTCTATTTTTTTCATTTCCCTACATACTTATATCCCACAGTAAGAGTTTTTAATGAAATGACAAAATCATTAAAGGTCACAGAACAATCACAATTTTTCCCACTGATTATTAACACAGCTGGCATGTTTTTAGGTTATTTTTATGGTTCCACAAAATTCTTATATTTTTACAGTACCAAGAAGACTGCCTACATTCATTTTAATCTATTTCCTTTCAAAGCTATTCAAGTCCACTTAAACCAAAAGACACTATCAAAAAGGACAAAGGGCACTGGGAGAGGGGAGAGGCAGAGAGAATAAGTATCAAAATACTGAAAGTAACAATATTATAGACCACAGTATTTTAAAACAAGCTGAAAATTTTATAGAATATGCAATATTGTTATATATATGTGCAAAAATGTACAGTTTAAGACACTTTTCCATATATTACCTAATTTTATCCTCAAAGAACTCCTCATTTTCCAGATGAGTAAACTATGGACCAGATTAAATAATGACTTTAAGGTCAGAGAGCTGAGAAGAAGTGATCCAGAAACTAGTTTCTTTAGTCTTAAATTAGTGTATTACACACTATACATTGTACAATGTTTTTTGACATATTTAAGCAACCTTTTTTTAACAGATGAAGTCTGAACTGAAAAATTCATTTTACAACCCTCAGGAAAAACTTACTATAAAACAATAGTTCTTAAAGTGTGGTCTTAGACCAGCAGCTTCAGCATCACCTGGCCCCACACCAGACTTACTGAATCAGAAATCCTGAGTGTAGGATCCTACAGTCTGTGTTTTAAGAAGGCTTCAAGGGGAATCTGCTATACTACAAATATGTAAGTTGAAGAATCACTGATATACAGTGATTAAAAGAAAAAAGGTGAAGATAGCTGGTTTTCGTCCCTCTGCCCACAGTCACTTATTGTACCTCCAAACTTCTCAGACTAGCATTTGAGTCTACGCTAATAAAGAATTCCTTTTCACTTTTCTCAACATATAATGAATGTCCAACCTGACCAGGCAGTGGCGCAGTGGATAGAGCGTCAGACTGGGACACAGAAGAAGGACCCAGGTTTGAAACCCCGAGGTCATGGGCTTGAGTGTGGGCTCATCTGGTTTGAGCAAGTCTCACCACCTTTAGCCCAAGGTCACTGGCTTGAGCAAGGGGTCACCTGGTCTGCTGTAGCCTCATGGTTAAGGCACATATGAGAAAGCAATCAATGAACAACTAAAGTGCCACAACGAAGAATTAATGCTTCTCATCTCTCTCCTTCCCTGTCTGTCTGTCCCTATCTGTCCCTCTCTGTATGTCACACACACACACACACACACACACACACACACACACACACAAAAGAATGTCCAGTAGTAATACAGTCTTTGGGGAAACTGCCTATTTTAATAAATTAGGGTTTGGCAATAGTGTGCTTCAGGTTGGCCTTCAATAGTAGAATGAGAAGTAAACTCAAATTAATTCTCAAATATCAAAGAAAAAAATCTTAAGAAGAAAATAAAGCTTCAAATTAAGAATTAGTATACTCACCCTAAATATCACTAATAGTGCTTAACTGTAAAACACTTTTCTATTAAGTCAGAATCATAACAAAGACAACCACAAACAGCACAATCTTTCTGACACTGCTCTAGAAACACTAGACAATGCAAACATACAATATTGGATGCAGTAAGAAAAGACATCTTATCACTTCAGTTCAGTCTTGAAGTGAAAGAAGAAAAATTGGAGGCTGGATTTGCTTGTTTAGGGATATTTAGGTTTTGTAGCTGCGTTGTCATAGCCCTTTAGAAAACTTTATTATTGGAATTCTTTCAGGAATTATTCTCTCTAGCCATTTATTATCCCTATCCCCTCAGAACTATTTTGGATCCCAAAGACAAGGGAAGTAAAGGCAAAAATTAATGGATGGGACTATATCAAATTAAAAAGCTTCTGCACAGCAAAAGAAAATGAAAACAAAATAGGGAGCCAACAAAATGGGAGATGATATTTGCAAATACCAACTCCAAAGGGGTTAAACATCCAAAATATATAAAGAACTCAAAAAACTCAGTAACAAAAAGCAAACAATCTAATTAAAATATGGAGAGAGGACCTGAACAGAAACTTCTCCCAAGATGACATACAAATGGTCAATGGATATATAAAAAGATGCTCACCTTCACTAGCTATTAGAGAAATGCAAATCAAAACTACAACGAGATACTACCTCACACCTGTTAGATTGGCTATTATCAACAAGACAGGTAATAAGTGTTGATGCTGTGGAGAAAAAGGAACCCTCATTTATTGCTGGTGGGAATGAAAATTAATACAACCACTATGGAAGAAAGTATGATGGTTCCTCAAAAAAGAATAGAACTACCATATGACTCAGCAATCCCTCTACTGGGTATCTATACCCAAAACTCGAAAACATTGCTATGTAAGGACACATGCAGCGCCATGTTCATTACAGCATTATTCACAGTGGCCAAGCCATGGAAACAACCAAAGTGTCCTTTGATAGAGGACTGGATAAAGAAGATGTGGTACATATATATAATGGAATACTACTCAGCCATAAGAAATGATGACATAATATCATTTACTACAACATGGATGGACCTTGAGAACATTATACTGAATAAAAAAGTAAATCAGAAAAAGCTAAGAACTATATGATCTCACACATAGATGGGATATAAAATAGACTCATGGACATAGATAAAAGTGAAGTGGTTACTAGGGAGAGGGGTCTGTGGGGGAGGAGGTTGGGGGAAGGAAGTAAAGATGGACAAATACAGGGTGACTGAAAACAATTTGATTTTGGGTGATGGGAATATAACATAATCAATAGTTCAAACACTATAGAAATGTTTCTCTGAAACCTATGTAGTCTTAGTAATCAATATCACCACATTAAATTTAGTTTTCTAAATAAAAAACAAAACAAAACACTTAGAAACACAAGCACTACATTATACACAGAAGAAAAGGTTAAAATTTGAGAAAAATAAGTCACTGTGAATTAATGTAAGTAGAGACTTTAAAATATTTTGAAAGAAGCGCAAGTTTTATTCCTTTCAAGTACATCAAGTAACTGGAAATAAGGCAAAGGCCTTGTTTAATGAATAGAATATAATTATTAAAAGTTGATATGTAAGTTATATACCCCATTTCCTAAGTACATTCAATATTCCCCCTCATTATTTTTACTTAGCAACTTCATTTTCCCCCACTGACAGTACAAACTTCAAAATAATACTTACATGAATTCAACTAATTCTATTATCTATGCACAATGAATGATTTATCTCTCATGGTATCATTTTGTTTTATATTATACATAGTATAGTTTGCACAGCAACAGAATTTACTCAATGCAAACTACACTGGTAATATAATGAAAGACTTTAAAGTCAAATGACTTTAGGATAGTTTTTAGGAGATTAGAATTTACACATCCCAAGTGTTATCTCCTTCAAAGCAATAATTATAGGAGGTTACGCATCAATTATCATAAATAATGTCAATATTAAAAATATTTATGAAATTCATTGTTCACAGTTCTTTCCTGCCCACTCCCTTCTTTTAAATGAATAACCTCACAGGAGAAAAATCTCTAGAAAGGAAATCAAATTCTCACCAATTAATCACAAGTGGCATGGAGCCCATTATGAAGAATGGTAGGTGACTACAAAAATTCTTAACTTCAGCACTTCTGTAAAACCATCTCAATTTGTGTGTGTGTACAAACACTGTAGAAAAAGAGAACACAATTCTCATTTGATTCTCTAAGAAGCTTATAACCCAAACTACAAAGATGATACCGGATCATTTAAGAAGACTGACTTGGATCAACTATACAATATATATGTGAAAGCAATTTTAAACAAAACATTTATAAAATATTGCATAAGTGTAAGGGATTACTTTAAAAAATAACATTCCTGTGTATATACATATTCTGCTAGGTTTACTTTTTCAATTCCAATAATGTGACTTTAGAATTATGTTTCACATAGTTAAGGATTAAATAAAAATACAGGAGTTAAATAGAATGTTACAGTAAGTAATAGTAAGTACCTTATCTAATGGCTTGAACCAAAGCTATGGAATGAGTAAATGTAAATTTCATGGACATTTGGAAGGATAAATAATGACAACTCTCATTTACCTAGGGGGAGTGGAGAAGGTGTTAGCAAGAAGAGGAGATCTGGCTTACATAACTGGGTAACAAAGGTATCATTAACTTAGACACAAAACTCAGGTTTCTCATTGTGCAAAGGCTGGGTTGAAAAGGCTGGGTGAAGAACAGGTTAGTTTGGGTCATGTTTTAAGTGACTGGGAGGTTCAAGTAGCAAAATCTGATGATCAGGCAACAGTGTAAGTCTATTTTACAAAATGGTCACTATATTATCTCCCATACCACTTGCCCTTCTGCAAGTGACCTTGCCACAACTCCAAGAGATAGTATAATTCCTCTGACTCTGGGCTAACCTTAGAGATTCATTATAAAATAAAATGCAGTGGAGATGACAGTGGACAACTGCCAAGATTAGGTAAAAAAAAGGCAAAGCAGCTCCTGCCTGATTTTCTTGGAATGTTGATCTCCAGACACCCACTCTCAGAACCCAATGACTCTGATGTGAGAAGCCCAAGCCACATGGAGACCACATGTAAGTGGATCAGCCAACAATCCCAGCTGAGCTCAGCTTTCAAGTCACAGCCCAGGCATCAGGCATGTGAGGGAAGAGCCCTCCAGAGGGTTCTAGTTTCCAGACATTCATTTCTCTCCATCATCTGAGTCTTCCCAGCTGAGGCCCCAGACACTGAACAGCAACATGTTCCATCTGAATTCCTGATATACACAGAATCTGTGAGCATAAGAAAATGATCACTGTGTTATATCACTAACTCTTAGGTAGTTTATTACATAGCAATAGGTAACTGAACAGAAAGAGTTAAGGAGGTTTGAAATAACTCCTTGGCAAATGGGAGAGAGATCTGACTGAGAAGCACACAAGCACTGGCAGGAACATGGAACGCTTTTCTAATGTCCTGAGAATTTGGATAAGGAAACCAGATGGTTAAGAGGTATTGTGCTTAATGAAATACAGCTAGAACTTGTTCCCAAAACCAATCCCCCCATAACATAGCCTCAGACTGGGAGTCCTATGCAAAATTAGTTTGCAAAATTACAACGAAATCATTTATAAGCAATTGATTTCTATTAAAATAAAAGTAATTTAAAACAAAATACCAGGGGATTCTAGTCAAGACAGTGGAGTAGATGGAAACAGCACTCACATTCTCCCATTATTACATTAAAATTACAACTAAATAAAAAAATCAATGTGGATAACCATCTGAACACTAGCTAAACAATAGTTCTAAAACTAAGAATATACAGAAGAAGCTAAGTCCAGACTGGTAGGAGGGGCAGAGACGCAGAGCTGGCTAGTCCTGCACCCAGGTGTAGCAGCTGAGAATTGGGAGGTTATCTCAGCTGCAGAGGTTCCCTCTGAGGAGCAAGAAAGCTCAGCCCCACACCATGCTTCCCAGCCCAGAACAGCAGTGCTGGAAAGAGGAGCCCACATAACATCTGCAGTGAAAATCAGCAGAGATTCCGTCTGCCTGGGTGAGGTGGAAGGCTGCTAGAAACTCAGGTATCTCTTAAAGGGACAACACAAACTCCTGCTCACAGGCACTTAGCTTGGGATACAGCAGAGGGACAGCAGCTCTGTGGGCTCCCAAGTCATAAAAGGAGAGACTGAGTTGTATGGCTTCTAGGTGAAGGCTGGAGAAATAGCTGTCACAAGCTATCCCTGTGCTGAGTTCTCCTCCTACAGCGCCCACAGGCACCACCTTTCCTGGTTTGGGCCCTTCTTCCACAGGGCATTAACCTGGTGAATTCGACTAGCTCCACCCTGAGGACTCTGAGGTCCTACCCTACCCACCTCTCCCAAGGCCTGAGGCTCTGTTGGCAGCAACCAGCCCAGATCTGCATTGGGATACAGCTTAAGAAAAAAAAATCTCTCAGACTTCCAGTCCAGTTGGCTGGGGCCAGGGCAAGAGGGGCGGGGGGGGTGGGGGGGGGGGCGTCCAGAGATACAAAGGCAAGGGCCATCTTCACACAGAGATGACAAGTGCAACCCTTCCTGTGTTTCATCCACATGGCCAAATTTTGATCTGCATTAGCATGGTAAACTAATAACTCCAACCTGTTCACTCCGAGAGTTCTTCCCACCATAAAAGTCGACAGGCTCCCTGGCAGGCAGTGGCTGGACTCAGTGTACCCTGAGACTTTGTTGAGTGGTCTCAGACCCAGCACTGGAACTGAGTTTGCATATGTATTAACCAGATAAACACCACTGGCCCCAACCCTTGACTCCCTGAGATCCTCCCTCACACAGCTTGCATACTGCCTGAGGTTCTTCCAGTGGCTGAGCCCTGCAGGCAGCAAGCAGGTTGCAGAAGGTCTGGGAGCAGCTGGCCTTATTTCCCAGCTTAGCCTTGCATCAAGGCCCAGCACATAAAACTACCAACCATGGATTACTTTGTAAGTAGTCCCAGACAGGTCAATGGCAGCATCTGACATTGACCCGCACCACAGTCTTTCCCTAAAGGGCCCAGAACCAACACATCTAGCTTCAGACCACTACCAAATTAGCTCCACAATAGGTACACCAGATCAAATTCCACTTTGGGGGGTGAGCCCCTGCATAGGAGCCTGCACATTATGGTTGTGGTCAACTGTCACAGCAAGCCAGCCAGCCAGCCTGCCTGAGGATCAACCACACCCACTGACATGCCAATAGCAATCAAGGCTCAACTACAACAGAAGGGTATACATACCCACACAAGGTACACTTGGGAAGTGCCCAACTCAGATGATCAGTGACACTGTACTACTGGGCCCTACACAACACCTACTACATAAGGTCATCCTCTCAAAATTAGGAGACAGCAAATCTACATAATAGTTAGAAACAAACACAGAGAGGTAGCTGAAAGGGGGTGACAAAGAAATATGTCCCAATTGTAAAAACAAATCTAAAAAAAACCAGTAAGAAAACAAAAACAAAAAACAATAATTAAATAAAACAGGAGCAGCAATCTACCAGCTAGAGTTCAAAACAATGGTTATAAGGATGCTCAAGGAACTTAGAACTTCAACAAAGAGATAGAAAGCATAAAAAACATTTTTAAAAGGAAACCACACAAAAAAAATGAACGAGTCAGAAATGAAGACTGCACTAGAAGAAATTAGCAGCAGTTTAAAAGAAGCAGAGGATCGAATCAGCAATTTGGAAGACAAGGTGGCAGAAAACAATCAGAGCAGCAAAAAGAAAAAGAATTTTTTAAAAAATGAGTATAATTCAAGGGCCCTCTGGGACAACATCAAATGTAACAACATCAGCATCATAGAGGTATCAAAATAATGACCTAAAATTTCCCTAACCTGGTAAAGGAAAAAAAAAAACAGAGTCTAAGTGCAGAGAGTCCCAAACAAGATGAACCCAAAGAAGCCTACACAAAGACATTATAATTAAAATGGCAAAGGTTAAAGCCAAGGAGAGAATCTTTTTTTTTTTTTTTTTCCAAGGAGAGAATCTTAAAAGCAGTAAGACAAAGACAGTTACCCACGTGAGAGCTCCCATAAAATTGTCAGCTGATTTTTTAAAAGACTTTATTTATTCATTTTAGAGAGGAGAGAGAGAGAGAAAGGGGGGGGCGGAGAAGGGGAGAGAGGAAGAGAGAAGGAAGGAGCAGGAAGCATCAACTCCCATATGTGCCTTAACCGGGCAAGCCCAGGGTTTTGAACTGGCAACATCAGCATTCCAGGTCGATGCTTAATCCACTGTGCCACCACAGGTGAGACCTGTCAGCTGATTTTTTAACAGAAAATTTTCAGGGCAGAAGGGCTTAACACTAAAAATACTCAGTGATGAAAAACAAGAACTTATAACCAACATTACTGTACCCAGGCAAGGCTATCATTTAAAAATGAAGGGAAAATAAAGAGCTTCCTAGACAAGAAAAAACTAAACAAGTTCATTATCAGTATTATAGGAAATGTTAAAGGGACTTCTTTAAGAAGAAGAAGAAGGAAACACTACTATGAATAAAAAGGATATAACTACATTACATACCGATAATCACTGTAAATGTAAATGGATTAAATGCTCCAATCAAAAGACACGTGGTTAGCTGAATGGATAAGAAAACAACCCCAAATATATGTTGTCTACAAAAAACTCACTTCAAAGACACAGACAGAATGAAAGTGATGAAAAAATTTATTTCAAGCAAATGGAAACAAATAAAAAGCTGGGGTAGATAGTAGACAAAATAGACTTTAAGAACAAAGGCTCTGTCCTGGGCAGCTGGCTCAGTGGTAAAGCGTCAGCCCAGCATGTGGATGTCCTGGGTTCAATTCCCAGTCAGCGCACATAGGAGAAGCACCCATCTACTTCTCCGCCCCTCCCCCTCTCGCTTCTCTCTTTAAGACCCTCTCTCTTTCTCTCCTGCAGCCATAGCTAAATCAGAGTGAGTTGGCCCCAGGTGCTGAGGATGGCTTGATGGCCTCCACCTCAGGCATTAAAAGATGGCTACAATTGCAATGAAGTAAGGCCCCCAGATGGGCAAAACATCGTCCCCTAGTGGGCTTGCCGGGTGGATCCTGGTCGGAGTGAATGCTGAAGTCTGTCTCTGTCTCCCCTCCTCTCACTAAATAAAAAATAAATAAAGTAATAAAATAAAAACAAAGGCTATAATAAGAGACAAAGAAGGATATTACATAATATAAAGGACTCAACCTAACAAGAGGATATAACCCTTGTAAACATTTATGAACACAACATAGGAGAAGCACCCAAATATATAAAGCAAATAATGATGGACATAAAGGGAGACATAGATGGTAATACAGTCATAGCACCCATTGACATTAATGGATAGATCTTCCAGACAGAAAAATCAACAAGAAAATAGTGGCATTAATTGAAAAATTAAACCAGATTGATTAATGTATATTTTTAGAATATTTCACCCCAAAACATCAGAATATATATTCAAGTGCACAAGGAACATTTCCCAGGAAAGACCATATATTAGGCCACAAAACAAGTCTTAATAAATTTAAGAATGCTGAAACTGCATCACGCTTCTTCTCTGACTACAATGATATACAACTTGAAATTAATTACAAGATAAAATGGAAAAATACCCAAACACATGGAGACTAAATAACCTGTTACTAAACAATGAGATCAGGAAGAAAAAAAGATACCTTGAGACAAATGGAAATAAAAACACAACCCAAACTCTATGGGACACAGTGAAAGCACTAAGAGGGAAATTCACAACAATACAGGTCTACCTTAATAAACAAACAAAAAACATTTCAAACAATCTAGCCTTATATCTAAAGAAACTAGGGGAAAAACAACAACAAACAAAGCCCAAAGTGAGTAAGAGGAAAGAAATAATAGAGATTAGAGAGGAAGTAAGTGAAATAGTCTAAAAAAAATAATGCATGAATAAAAAAGATGCATGAAACCAAGAGCTGGTTCTTTGAAAAGATCAATCGAGATTGATAAACCTTTAACCAGCCTCATCGAGAGACAGGACCCAAATACAACAGAAATGACAGAGGAAAAGTAAAAACTGACTACAGAGAAATACAAAAGATTATTTAAAATATACCACAACCGATTATATGTCAACAAATTGGACATCTGGAAAATGGATTAATTCCTAAAAACATACAATCTCCCAAGACTGATAAAAGAAGAAACAGAAAATCTAAACAGACCAATAACAACCAATGAAATCATATCAGTAATCAAAAAAACTCCCAACAAACTAAAGTCCTGGACCAGACAGCTTTACTAAACAATTCAAACAAGTAACACCTATTCTTCTCAAACTCATCCAAAAAATTCAGGAGGAAGATTGCCAACCTCACTTTACGAGATCAATCACAAATGTGTGTGTGTGTGTGTGTGTGTGTGTGTGTACATATGCCAACACCCCTGATGAACAGAGATGCAAAAAATCCTCAACAAAATATTAAACCAAATTAAGCAATACATTAAAAATAAATCACATACTATGAGCAAGTGGGATTTATTCTTGAGATGCAAGGTTGGTACAATATCCACAAATCAATTGATGTGATACATCACATAAACAAAATTAAAGATAAAAATCATATGGTCATATTAAGAAATGCAGAAAAACCACTTGATAAAATTGTGTACCCATTTATGATAACAATGATCAGTGAAGTAGTAATAGGGGGCACATACCTCAAAATAATAAAGTCCATATATGACAAACCAAAAGCTAACATCATATTCAACAAAAAAGAGCTAAAAGTGTTTTTCTTAAGATCAGGAATGAGACAGGGATGTCCACTTTAATCACATTTATTCAACATAGTATTAGAAGTCCTAGCCACAGCAATCAGAAAAGAGAAATAAAAGACATCCAAATTGGAAAAGAAGTAAAACTGCCATTTGCAGATGACATGATACTATATATATAGAGAGAATCCTGAAGATTGCACCAAAAAACTATTAGAACTGATAAATGATTTCAGTAACATAGCAGGATACAAAATAAATATTCAAAAATCGGTTGCATTTTTATACACCAATAATGCATTTTTACACACCAATATGAGCTATCAGAAAGAAAAATTAATAAAACAATCCCATTTACAACTGCATTGAAAACAAAACCTAGGAAGAAATTTTATCAAGGAGGTATAAGACCTGTGCTCAGAAAATTGTAAGACACTGAAGAATGAAATTGAAGATACAAATAAATGGAAGCATATACAGTGTTCATGGATAGGAAGAATTAACATAATTAAAATGCCCATACTACCCAAAGTAATCTATAGATTCAATGCAATTCTTATCAAAATGCCAATAATTTTCATTGTATTTTCACAGAACTAGAACAAATAATCCAAAAATCTATACGGAACCACAGAAGACCCCTAATAGCCAAAGCAATCTTGAGGAGAAAGAACAAAGTTGGAGGTATCACACTACCTGATGTCAAACTATACTACAAGGCTATAGTAATCAAAACAGCATCACACTGGCATAAAAACAGACACACATAGATCAATACAATAGAATAGAAAGCCCAGGCATAAACCCATGCCTATATAAGCAACTAATACATGACAAAGGAGACAAGAATATACAATACGGTAAAGGCAGTCTCTTCTTCAGTAAATATTAGGAAAACAGGACAGATAAATGCAAAAAGAATGAAACTAGATCACTTTCTTTCATGTTTTACAAGAATAAACTAAAAATGGATTAGACTTAAATGTAAGACTCAAAACCATCAAATCCTAAAAGAAAACATAGGCAGTAAATCTGGTATTTATTGTACTAGTATTTATTTCTACTATGTCTCCTCAAGAAAGAGAAATAAAATAAAAAATAAATAGGACTACATCAAACTGTAAAGTTTTTGCACAACAAAGGAAACCATGGACAAAACAAAAAGACATCCTACCAATAAAGGAGAAGATACTTGGCAACAATACATCCCATAAGAAGTTAATATCCAAAATTTGTTAAAATAACTCATACAACACCACATCAAAAACACAAACAATCCATTTAAAAAATGGGGAGAGGAGCTGAATGGACATTCTCCAAATAGGACATTCAGATGGCTAACAGACATATAAAAAGCTGCTCAATGTCACTAATCATAAGATAATGCAAACTAAAACCACAATGAGATATCACTTCACAACTGTCAGAATGACTATCACCAATGTATCAACAAACAAGTGAAGATGCGGAGAAAAGGAAACCCTGGTGCCACTATTGGTAGAAACGCAAACTGGTTTAAGCACTACAGAAAACAGGAAAACAGCATGGAGTTTCCTCAAAAAGTTAAAGATGGAACTACCTTATGATCCAGCAATTCCATTTCTGGATATGTATCCAAAGAACCCTGAAACAGTAATTTGAAAAGATATATGTATCTCTGTGTTCACTACAGTATTCTTTACAATAGCCAAGATATGGAGGCGACCACCCTAGTGCCCGTTATTGACAATTGTATAAAGATGCAGTATATATATAAAATGGAATATTACTTGATAAAAATGAATAAATTATTATTTGCAACAACATGGGTGAACCTACAGGGTATTATGCTAAGTGATATGACTCAGAGAAAGACAAATACCATACGAATTCACTTATATGTGGAATCCAAAAAACAAAATAAACAAAACAAACAGACTGATAGAACAAACTGATCATTGCCAAATTGGAAGGAGTAATAGGTAAAAAAGGGTGATGGGATGAGGTACAACTGATTGATAGTTACAAAACAGTCATGTGAATGTAAAGTACAGCATACGGAATACAGTCAATAATACTGTAATAATTGTATGGTGCAAAGTAGGTAGTAGACTTGTCAAAGGGATCACTTTGTAAATTATAATTGTCTAACCACTATGCTGTACACCTAAAACTAATACAAAATATTGAGCATCAACTGTACAGTACTTGCAAAATTAAAAAATATTATCTTCTATTACAGACTTTATACTTTTGTTTGAGATCTGAGCAAAATTGCTAGATACAAGTCGTGATTCGGGAAGCTGCTGCTAGTTGGCGCGTTAGCGCACAGGTCCAGTATCAGCAGCACAACACCAGCATCTTGTTCTTTCTCACGTGTTACCCGCAGAATCAAGTTGAATCTCGTGCGCTGTACTCGTTCTTGCGTCATTTTTGCATTTTTTACTAACTTTTTTTTGTGTGCTATCATGGGGCCGAAGAAAGTGAGTGTAAAGGACAGTGGTGAGAAGGAGGAGAGAATGATGTCGATAGAAGTAAAGCAAGAAATAATAGAAAAACATGAGCAATTTTTACAATTAAGTTTTTGTGGTTTCATTTTAAGTAAAGAAAGGCAGTTTTAGTTTTGTTTAAAGAAAAGAAAATGCGGTTTTAGTTTACATTTAGTGTTAAGAAAGTGCAGTTTTAGTTTACGTATCTACAGTGCCTGCATCCCTTCCTCCCTCCCTCCTCCACCATTCACCTCCGTTAGCCACACTCGTCTGTCTCCAAGGTAAGAATACAGTACTAAATAATACTTTTTTCTTTTATTTCATATATTTTGTTATGTATTGGTAAAGTATACATGTGCTTCTTAATTAAAAACATGTATTTTTTCATAATTTAGGATGGTTTGGGATGTTTTACAGGGCTGGAACGGATTAAATCTATTTCAGTTATTTTAAATGGGAGAAATTTGTTTGATATACAAGTTGACTGACTTACGAGCTTGGTTATAGAACAAATTAAACTTGTATCTCAAGGTACCACTATATAAAATACAAAATAAAACCTCCACTGATTCAGATCAAATGCCAGCCTAATGACCTAACATATTAAATATAGAATAACCGAATTTAAAAACACTCACTAAGTGAAAATAAGCATCTAAGAAAATCATGAATTAAGAAAATGATCCCTTACTGGAACTTAATATTTAGGTAGAAAAGAATACAGTGGCTATTCACTATTAACAACCTGCAGTGACTACAGTGATATCAACAATATCAGATTTCTTATTCTAAGTTTTAACATTGCTGGTAAAGAAAAAAATCAGACATTTCACAGACTCTGCTCACTATAAGATACAAAGAAGAAGCAGTCATGGCAAGAACGGCACTGTAAGTGGGGGCCCTGCGTTGTATTTCAGGCGTGGCTGCACAAGCAATACAACAGAAGGAAATGTGTTGTAGGCCCAAAATAGGGAGTCAGACTCCAGGATGCCACTGTATGCCTTTCTAAAACTCAGCTTACAGATTTTTCACTGGGGATTATAATATCTAGTTGTCTGTCTCCTAACAATATCAGGAACATCAAAGAGATGTAAAAGTGCTTTGAATTAGGCTAGGTCTAATTCTTTTTTGAAAAAAGAAATTTGCAAAACTACAACAACAATATGGTAAGTACCCAGTAAGTAACCACCCAAACTTTATTTTATTTTATTCATTTTAGAGAGGAGACACAGAGTAAGAGAGAGAGAGAGAGAAAGAGAGAAAGGGGGGAGGAGCTGGAAGCATCAACTCCCATATATGCCTTGACCAAACCAGTGCAGGGTTTTGAACCGGCGACCTCAGTGTTCCCAGGTCGATGCTTTATCCACTGCGCCACCACAGGTCAGGCTTGATTTTAAGAAAGCATTTCATAAATGTATAGTTCTTTCCAATGAACAAGAACCTTTTAGAATACAGAGCTTAACATTTGGGATATTAAAAGAAAGAGCTTTGGCCCTGGCCTTTTGGCTCAGTGGTAGAGCGCAGGCCTGGCGTGTGAAGTCCCGGGTTTGATTCCCAGCCAGGGCACACAGGAGAAGTGCCCATCTGCTTCTCCACCCTTCCCCTTCTCCTTTTTCTCTATCTCTCTCTTCCCCTCCGCCAGCCAAGGCTCCACTGGAGCAAAGTTGGCCCAGGCGCTGAGGATGGCTCCACGGCCTCCACCTCAGGCGTTAGAATGGCTCTGGTTTCAACACATCAGATGGGCAGAGCATCGCCCCCTAGTGGGCATGCTGGGTGGAACCCAGTCAGGTTCATGTGGGAATCTGTCTGCCTCTCCTCTTCTCACTTCAGAAAAATATAAATAAATAAATAAATAAACAAACAAACAAATAAATAAATAGTTTAACCTGACCAGGCGGTGGCACAGTGGATAGAGCATCAGTCTGGGATGCAGAAGACTGAGGTTCGAGACCCCGAGTTCGCCAGCTTGAGCATAGGCCCATCTGGCTTGAGTAAAAGCTCGTCAGCTTGGACCCAAGGTCACTGGCTCCAGCAAGGGGTGGCTCGGTCTGCTGAAGGCCCGTGGTCAAGGCACATGTGAGAAAGCAATCAATGAACAACTATGGTATCACAATGGCAACGAAAAACTAATGATTGATGCTTCTCACCTCTCTCCATTCCTGTCTGTCTGTCCCTATCTATCCCTGTCTCTGACTCTGTCCCTGTAAAAAAATTAAAAAGAGCTTAAATTTGGGCTAGAGGTACAGTGAAAGCCTCCACTGAACATAAACATAGGGAAAATCTTAAAGCAATAAACATATATACATATTTATAAATGCATGAACCCTCTCAGAATACTGCTGAGTTCTATTACTACGTATAGTAATAGTTTTAATGTAGTACTATAGTACTAGTGTTTGCCTAAAGGAGAAAAATCAAGTGACTATGTTATTAGGGAAAATTCACTTTTCATTCTTTTATATATCTTTCTGTAGTTTTTCCATTTTTTTTGTGTGTGTGGCAGAGACAGCGAAAGTCAGAGAGAGGGACTGACAGACAGGAAGGGAGAGAGATGAGAAACATCAATTCTTCATTGTGGCTCCTTAGTTGTTCACTGATTGATTTCTCATATGTGCCTTGACAGGGGGGCTACAGTGACCCAGTGACCTCTTGCTCGAGCCAGTGACACTTATTTGTGTGTGTCTTCAATTACTTTCTTCAGTGTCTTTCTTTTTATTTCTAGGTGTTTTCTTGTTTACATATATATTTATTTTTCTTAAGTGAGAGCGGGGAGGCAGAGAGAGAGACTTCCAAAAGTGCCTGGACCAGGATCCACCCAGCAAGCCACCAAACCAGTGAGGCTCACCCATCTGGGGTGTTGCTCTGTTGCATGGCAACCGAGTTACTTTAGTGCCTGAGGTGAGGTCATAGAGCCATGCTCAGCACTTGGGACCAACTTGCTCCAACTAAGCCATGGCTGCAGAAGGGGAAGAGAGAGATAGAAAGGGGAAGGAGAAGGGTGGAGATGGAGATAGTCGCTTCTCCTGTATGCCCTGACCAGGAATCAAACCCAGGCCATCCACATGCCAGGCTGATACTCTACCACTGCGCCAAACAGCCAGGGTCTCTAATGCAATAGTACATAGGATTGTTTTCCTATTTTCTCTTCTAAAGATGATTCATTATTGGTGTATAAAAATGCCACTGATTTGTGGAAATTTATTTTGTATCCTGCTACTGTACTTAACTCATTTATCATTCCTAGAAGTTTTTGGTGGAATCTTTAGGGTTCTTTCTCTATATATAGTATCATATAATCTGCAAATAATGACAGTTTACTTCTCCCTTTCCAATTTGGATATCTTTTGTTTCTCCATTTTGATTGCTGTGGCTATGACTTCCAATACTATGTTAAACAGAGTGAGGTTAGCAGATCCCCTGTGTGTGTGTGGGGGGGGGCAACTGTCAGGTTCACAGGAAAGTAGGGGAAATGGCCCTTGTCCCAAAGCCATATAACTTCATCACTGACACCCCAAGTGGGTTCAGACCTCTATACTCTAGCCCAGGCAGTTGACTCTCAGCAGGGCACAAGCCCTGCAGGGTAATGATATAGGGAGCCCCAAGGGTGGGACTATTCCATCCCCCAGGCTAATGATATATGGAAGGGAGGGCTATACCCAAGAGAGAGGGCATCTTCAATGTGGGAGAGTGACTCAGCAAAAGTATCACGGCAGCTATCCCTTCAGCTCTCTCCCCAAAGCCACAAACCCCCATCTCTCTTCACCCAACTCTAGTGCACTCTGTCCTCCTTCAACAGAGCCCAGTGTGAGTGGCTGCACAAAAGATTTTGTGAATTGGCCCTTTTAAGAAGGTGCCTATGTCTCTAGCAGACTCTTGTCTCATCCTAGAGAACAGAATCCCTGAGTTTTACAGTCAGATGTTATGTGGGCACCTCTTCCTGGCTCTGGCCTAAGAAGCCTGGCTTGGGGTTGAGAACACCACACTTCTCAGAGGGAACCTTTGCAGCTGAGGTTGTCTCTCTGGAATCTCAGCTGCCACCTGTGGGAGTGGGGCCTGCCCTTTTCACTTTTCTGTCCTTCCTAACAGTCTTCTTAGAGGACTTCTCTTCAACTAGTTTTCATTTGCTTATTCAGGTTGACTATTCTATATTTTAGCTGTAATTCCAGTTTGGTCATGGGAGGAGGTGAGTATAACAGCCACTTGCTCTGCTGCCATCTTAGATCTTCCATCCTTTCTCTTAACAGTGTCTTCCTTTCTACGGAGTCCCTTCTTTCCCTTTTTGTAATTTTTTACTTGTTAACAGTTTTCTGGCTAAGTGTTCAGGTTAGAATGGTTGCATTTAACCAAAAAATGTTCATACTTCAACTCTGCCAATCACAAGCTCTAAACCTCAATTTCTTTATCTGCAAAATGCAGATAATAATAACACCTAAGCAAATACGATTTCTTTATGGACTAATTGATATAAGGCCAATAAAATATCTCATTGGCACAGAACTTGGCAAAACAATAAATTTGTTTTTCCCCCTCCTACTATTGTCTTACAAATTAAATAACTTTTATAAAATATATCTGTTCATGTATGTGTATATGTGTAGAATAAAGTCTGGAAAATTACCTCAAAAAGTTAACAATGTCTCAATGAAATAACACTTCATATTAACCAAGGTGGCTAAAATAAATAAGAGACAATAACAAATGTTGCCTGACAAGGAATTTATGGGAAATCCTTATATATTGCTGGTGGGAATGCAAAATGTTGCAAACATTCTGGAACAACTTAGTATCTCAAAAATTTGAACACAGGCTTGGCTAGGTATTAGAGCATCATCCCATTAACATCAAGGTTGAGGGTTCAATCCCGTCAGGGCACAAATGGCAAATCAGTCAATGAGTGCATAAATGGGTAGAACAACAACAAATCAATGTTTCTCTCTCCTGTCCTCTAATTCAATAAATAAAAATTTTAAAAATATTTTAACATAAATTTATTGCATAACCCAACAATTCCACTCCTATTTATCTATACAAAAGAAAATTTAAAAAAATTATATCCATATAAAGACTTACACACAAATATTCAAAGCATTATTCATTCAGCCCAAATGTTCATCAACTGATAAGCAAAATGTGGTACCTCCACCCTATGGAATACTATTTAGCAATAAAAAATGAAATATTGACACATGAATCTTAAAAACATTATTCTGGCCTGACCAGGTGGTGGTACAGTGGATAGAGCATCAGACTGGGATGCGGAGGATCCTGGTTCGAAACCCCGAGGTTGCCAGCTTGAGTACGGGCCCATCTGGTTTGAGCAAAAGCTCACCAGCTTAGACCCAAGGTCACTGGCTCCGGCAAGGGGTTGCTCGGTCTGTTGAAGGCCCGTGGTCAAGGCATATGTGAGAAAGCAATCAATGAACAACTATGGTGTCGCAACGAAAAACTGATGATTGATGCTTCTCATGTCTCTCCATTCCTGTCTTTCTGTCCCTATCTATCCCTCTCTCTGACTCTCTCTCTGTCCCTGTAAAAAAACAGAAAACAATCATTATTCTGAGTGAAAAAAGTCAAGACATAAAAGGCCACATATATATGACTGCACTTACATTAAATGTCCAGAAAAGGTAATCTAGACAAAAGAAGTAAATTATTAGATGCCTAGAGCTGGGGCTGGCAACAGGGATTAACTGTAAATGGGCACTAGGGATCTTACTGGGGTGATGAAAATGTCTACAACTGGATTATGGTGATAGCTGCATAACTCAATGAATTTATTAAAAATTGTTACATTTTAAATGGGCAGATTTTATAGTATGTAAATTATACCTCAAGAAAGTTGTTTTTTTTATAAAGTTAAAAATGTTATCTCTAGTTAATAGTGTCATGATTGATTTCCTCCAGTTTTTTCAAATGGTTTGAAAAAAATATTTATTTAAAAAAATTAAACAGCTGTTTATTGGACTTGTATATCCTTAAAAGTAAGCAGACTGAGTAATGTTATAGGGACTCTCCTCTGAATAAAGTGGTTGGTCTTCATGATATCTCCTTTGTCAACTTATGTTTTTACCGATTATTTGATTTCTTAGCAAGGTTCTAGATAGGTAAGGGTTAATTAACAATTAAGTAAAGTCTCATTGCATACTTTTGCAGATTCAAAGCTGAAAGATAAAAATAATTGTCCCACATGGAGTTTTCTAAAGATACTGCCAGAGGAATTGTCATAGGAAGTATTTTAAACACTGTTTCCCACAACCTTTCCTAAATGAGAAGATACATAGGCTATATAGATTAATGAAGTTATTATAGCAAGTATAAATTGAAGCAAAACAAAAATATAAAAAGTCAACACAAAACTTTTGAATACTTGAACCCATGTCTTATCTTCAAAGAAGATTTTCAAGAGATTTCATGCACACTAAACACTCAGAAGAACCGCTTTTGAGGTTTATGAAACAGAGACGAGCCAAAGACAGCATTTGATTGTTTAAACACATACAGGCATACTTGTAGATACTGTAGGTTCAGTTCCAGACCACTACAATGTAAAGTGAGTCACATGAATTTTTTGGTTTCCCAATGCATATAAAATTTATGTATAAACTGTACTGTAGTCTATTAAGTGATCAACAGCATTGTATCTAAAAGCACAATACATATACCTAAATTTAAAAATACTAAAAAATGCTAACTTTTCTCTGACTTTCATCAAGTCATAATCTTTTCAATAACTTGTGTGATGTTGGATTGCCACAAACCTTCAATTAGTAAAAATGCAGTGTTTGCAAAGTACAATAAATCAAAGCCTAATAAAACTGTATCCTCTATAACTTTAAGCTCAAATAGATCATATTGGTTTTCTAGGCCTGCCTTAACAAATTACCACAAACATGGTGGCTTAAAACACAAATCCACTCTCAGTTCTGGAGGCCAGAAGTCTGAATTCAAGGTGTTAGTAGAGCCATACAACTTCTAAAGACTCCAGAAAAGAATCCTTCCTTGCCTCTTCGTAGCTTCTGGAGACTCCTGGAGTTCCTTGACTTATGGCAACATAGTTAATCTCTGCCTCCATTTTCACATGGCCTTCTTCACTTGTGTGTCTCTATTTATAAGGACACCAGTCTTTGGATTTAGGAAATCCAAAATGATTTCATCTGGAGATTCTTAGTAATTACATCTACAAAGATCCTATTTCAGCAAGAGACCAGGCCAGTTGTGGGCTAATGAAAACTATGTTCTCTGAAGGAAAAAAATAAAACTAAAAAAAAACACCTGCTAATTAGATTTTGAAATTTTGTGCATTCTACAGGGAAAATACCCTATATCATAATCAGGAAATTCTATCCTTGAAAAATTCAAAAACACATGTAAAAAGGTGGATGAAAATACTATATAAACTTACTTGCCAAAGACCGTTTCTCTCCTAGTGTTCCTCAACAACACAGTGAATGCCCTCTCTGACAACCCTGCATAGCTCTGGCTACAAGACTTGTCAAACAACCAACCCATCAGCAAATCCTGTAGACTCATTTAAAATATATTACAGTGCAACCAATCTCCCTCCCACCACCTGCAGGCAGCCTAGTCTAAATCTTCGGTGGTCAAAGTAAGCCTTTTAAAATGTAAATCTGCCATGTCACTCCCCTGAACAAAATTCTCCAATGGCTTTCATCACAGATACGATTCAATCCAAAGTCACCCTCCTCTCCTACCACTTCTCTTCCCACGCTCCCCCAGCCACACAGGCCTCCTTTCAACCAGGAATGTACCGAGCATATACTCATCTTGCCATTCCCTGTTTATTTCATCCAGGCATCAGAAAGGCTGAATCTTTCTTCTGTCATTTCTCTGCTGAAGTGTCACCTCACAGAAAGGCCTTTCCAGACCATCCTATCTAGTCGTGTCCCCAGTCATTCTCCCTTTACCCTCATGAACTATTTCTACAAACAATAACACTCTGAACATATATATTTGTTTTTTACTGTAAGCCCCAGTCCAGTAGAAAGTGAGTCCCATGAAAGCATGTTTGGTTCACCGCTATATCCTCAGCACTGAAGCAGTCTCTGCCACATACTGTTCAGGTCAAGAACTATCTGAAAGAAGAATATACCTAATTTGGAATGGCAGCAACAGTTTATTCATGGATTTTCCCTTTCCCAATATCTCCTCCTCCATTTTGTAAACACAACAAATACTTCCCCAATTATTTCCCACTTACAATACACTTTTATCCTGCTTTGAAAAAACAATTATCAACAGGCATTTCTCTACAAGTTAAACATCACTGGGAGAGAAAATCAGTTGCCTGCCAATAGATAGATGGAAAGAAAAGAAAGAGCTAGCAAAAATTCCTCTGGTCTTGATGCCACTCTTTCCAGCTGCTTCTTATTTCTGATTTTCTTCTCTTTCCCACACTGTCAACACTGTTTTTCCAAAACAGGGTACCTCTTTTGGAGAATCCTCTCATCAGTAGTTAGGGTGATTTTATCTACTTTGCTTTTCTTCCCCTTGAACGGTGTCCCACAGTAAATTCCAAGGAACAATGTTTCCTAGGGGTGCTAACAGAATTAACAGACAACAAAATAAATTTAGGAAGACTTCATTAGCAAAACAGAGCAGTTTCTTTCTTAAAACACTCTTCAGAATCCTAACTATGTTAATGTGTGTTGTAAATCTCC
Source organism: Rhynchonycteris naso (assembly GCA_037038555.1). Taxonomy (NCBI): domain Eukaryota; kingdom Metazoa; phylum Chordata; class Mammalia; order Chiroptera; family Emballonuridae; genus Rhynchonycteris; species Rhynchonycteris naso. The sequence continues at coordinate 225,829,108 of CM072998.1, read as the reverse complement.
ACAATGGAAAGAGTATACACTGTAACCCAAACTTATGTTTTTCAACTCAAACTTCACAAACTGTCTTTTCAGTTATTGCATTCATTACATTCTTCTTTCCCAGCTATCTCGGAAATTCCAGCAGCTTGGCTCACTGAAAATATCTTTTACTTTAAATGTTTGAAAGACTTGCTAATGGATTTAAATTATAATTAAAATGTTCAAAGTCAGCAGGGTATTATTTGGGAGTAAGTCATTTTTTTTGTAAATGGTAGTGTGACAAAAATAAAATTACCAAAAGTAGCATAAAACTGGGGCCACAAGCATTCAAATAATTTCCCCTCCATCCATATATCCCCCTTTCTTTTTCTTTTTTTTTTTTTTTAAAGTGAGAGGAGGGGAGGCATAGACAGACTCCCATATGCACCTTAACCGTGATCCACCCGGCAATTCCACTAGGGAACGATGCTCTGCCCATCTGGGGGACTTGCTCCGTTGCAACCAGAGCCATTTTTTAGTGCCTGAAGTGGAGGCCATGGAGCCGTCCTCAGTACCCAAGGTCAACTCGCACTAATCGAGCCATGGCTGCAGGAGGGGAAGAGAGAGACAGAGAGAGAAGCAAGGGGGAGGGGTGGAGAAGCAGATGATCACTTCTCCTGTGTGCCCTGACTGGGAATCGAACCCAGGACTTCCACACGCTGGGCCAATGCTCTACCACTGCGCCAACCAGCCAGGACCCATATATTCCCTTTTTATAACCCCACTAGCTAAAGTAAGAGTGGGACTGGAAGAAAATTAATTCTGTAAATTTTTACCTAAATATTATATTTACATTCTGGGGGTGACTATAATTAGAGGTTATACCCTCATATATAGTAATAAGAAAACTAAATCAGTAGGATCAGTTTAGAATGTGATGAACAATAAATTCCCAACCCTGTCAGACACAAAAATTACTCACCTAACAATTCCTTTTTCTCTACATCATTCTCCCAAACTTCTGCAGGGAATCCATCCTTATCACTGCCCCGCATGCTTCCCTTACCCTTTTCATTCCTACTGTGTATCAGTGCCAGCTTACACCATGACCTTGTTCATCCTAACATTTGCAGAGTATCTTCATAGATATCTGATGTGAAGCAGAAGTTGAACCAGTCATACCCATAACATACCAGTTCCCCAAAATAAGACATCCCCCGAAAATAAGACCCAGTCACTAGCGCAATTATTTTCAAGCTTAGAAATATAAGGTCTCCCCTGAAAACAAGACCTAGCACATTTTTAAGAGCCAAAATTAATATAAGACACTTTTATTTTTGGGGAAACAGGGTAAAAGAAACTCCTAAAACTTAAGAGGCCTGATTGGAATATGGCTCAACTGTACCCTCCCCATGAGGCAAACAACACTATCATCAAGCCAGATCCCCCAACAATCCTGAATTCTTAAACTAAAAATAGCTCTGCTGTTGTCTCATCTGCCAGCAGAAATCCAGACTATTTTTAAGTCGAGATTCTAGAGAGCAAGAATAGTTCAGGCTAAGCTAGGCCTGCCTCACTGCAGAGTTCAGTCAGCATACACTGCAGAGCTGTGTGGGGCTGGTACCAAGAGAGGGCAACCTGGAGCTGTTCCTGGACTTTTGGGCTTCTCCCTGTTTATAACAATGTAGGTGTGAGCGTTTCTCTCCTTTTTTGCTTTTAGCCATTCCTTAAAGTGTAAAATGTAAGATAATTTGATAAAAGTTTTAAATAATCTGCATACTTGTTACAGCTTTCATTATTTTACTTTTTGTGAAAATAAAAGTTCCTTTATTTAGTGTACTGAAAAGTGGATTTTGTTTTAATAAGTAAAATCTCCCCTAATCTAGAAAAAATTTCCTAAAAACTGTATGTTAACAAAATAGTTTTCTTAAGAATATGCAATGAACTGTAATTTCAGAAGTATTTAGAGAAAATCTTTTATAATTGGCCTTTATATTAAAAGATAACTGAATTAATTTTGAATACCAGTGCTGCGAAATCTAATCACATGCCAGTAAAATGATTTCAAAACAAGAGGATTAAAGTTTGACATTCTACATATTTCCTTGTTTACTGGCCATCTCCCTTCAGCTCCACAGTAGGTGCTCAATAAATTTTGGGGTGGGGAGGGGAGATGAACGCAGGCAGGTATATTTGGAAGGATTATAACAACACCCACTTCTGTACTTTCACCGTCCAAGCCCTACCCACTTAAAACCGCAAGAGCAGGGATGACCAAAGCAGCACATTACAGTTTACTTTCCTATCCTACTTAACAGCCACAAAGATTATCAAGAGACCAAAGTGGGCCTGGCCCTGGTCCCAATAATAAAGAGAGGTCTGTAATATATAGTTTTCAGGGACAAAATATATTTGGGGATACCTTCATATCGCAAGACAGTATACTTCCCGCAAAGATAAAACAGGTTATCCCCATCAATTTATGTTGGTTGATAATGTAGATATAGATGACTAAAAGGAAAAAAACCCAAATTCATTAGGGACTAACTACTGCGAGGCTGCTCAATGAGTTTTGTAAGAGACTAACTGTAACTGTTATGAAATGTGAGAAAAACCCTTATATATCTCAAGTAAAGAAAGTACTCTGGTTCCTAGCCCCTGCCTGGGTAGTCAGATTCCTCATAAGCTTCTGCCAACTATATGAAAGGGGTAAAAACTGGCAAAATATGAAATAGACTATCCTGGTATAGATTGCACACACCACCACCCAGTCGTTCCTATGTCTAGAAATGGCAAGGACCAAACTATCAGCGCTGTAAAGATGCCAATCAAGAGTGGTAGGAATAGTTGCTACATAACTGAACAGAGCAGTGGACCTGTATTCATGGTGCATGGTAGAGAATATAAACTTACAATCATTAAGTTCAATATCCTAATTTTACAGGGAAGGAAGTTAAGGACCAGGGGCTTGACTATTCTACAACACTGGGATAAACCCAAGGTCCCAGATTTACTTCTAGTAAGCTCTTCATTTAAACACACTTATCTTAGCAATTTGGAGAGGAAGAAAAAGATATATACACACACACACACACACACACACACACACACACACACACACATATATATACATGAAAACTCTGGTCTCAAAAAATCAAATTTTAATTTGAATCTCAAGTGCTTTAAACCTGCAAGTTATTCACAAACCTATATATAATGATTCTTTTTAAAATTCTAAAAATCATTCCTTCCTTCATCATACCCCAATAATTATTCCTTTCAAGACCTAGTATAAATTCAATTTTTGCCAATGTCTTGTAAATTTTGTACATCTTCTCATACAGCTCATTTTTCCATAGATGCAGAATAACAAAAAGGTGAACTGATCAATGAGAAGCCAAAAAACTAAACTCCACTATACTATGAATTCAAAAAAATTTTTAATGAAATTTCTTTGATAATGTTTTCCAAGCATCACTTTAAAATATCTAAAGGAGGTGGCAGTATAGCTTTCTACACCAAATTAAAAAGTCGTCTACTTATTTAATAAGTAAAAGTTGTTTTAAATTGCCTTGACCCTTTAATTTTGCGCATTTAAGTTAGTCTGGATTTCTTCGCCATCAAGAACACTTTTATTCCAAAGCCCATTTTATAAACTTCATTTTCTCATCAATTTGATCTATTTCCAGTGCTATTAAATAAAGCAGAAGCATTAGAAATTCATCTTTGTGTTAAATGTTCTAGAGTCTTCTCAAACGATTTCATCTTTGATAGATGCAACAGATTTGTCCCCCGTAACAAATTTTCATTTGCCTGTCCTTGCTCTAAATCAGTGGTTCTTAACCTTTTTTGAGGTATCGAACCCACCAGTTTCATATGCGCATTCACCGAACCTTTCTTTAGTGATAAATAAAATACGATTTTATTTCCAAATTCAAGACATAGGTATATGTTTTTTTACTGGTGCACAAAATGAGCCGTGTATGAATATCACCTTGCTCAAAGAACAAAACCAACAAAGTGCATGAACTCACAACAAATTACGGTATTACTTTATTCTGGCCTTCTCCGCAGAGGATTCTCGGAACTCCTGAGACCGACTCATTTAGAACCCAGGTTAAGAACCACTGCTCTAAATATTGTTTGGATTTACCCTGCTATGGGCTTCATTACACCAGAGCTCATCCGTCTGAACCATAAATCACAATTCAAGCCCCAGAGCAGCTGCCAGAGTCTAGACATGTGGTTGGTTGGTGGGTGGGTGTCATTGTCTTTTTCGTTTTCCCCATTTCAAACCTTCCCTTCCTTGTCGTTAAAGCCAGCTTACCTAAACATCCTTTATTTCGCCGCCCTCACATCGCCTCCTCCACCCCCCCCCACCCCCCCCACCCCCGCTTACCCCTTAACCTCTGGTCTTGTTCTTCCAGGTCAACCCAGTTAAATACAACATTACTCTGTTTTTCCTGTGGCGGAGGCGGAGAAATGTCAGCACCCGGTGCACCTCTCGCAAGCCCCTTCTCAAGACTGTCAACAAGGGAACAACTTCAGCCTAGCTCCCCAAAGTATTACGTCTAACAACAAAGTTACTGAAATTTTCGTGCCCAATCTTGACAAACTGAGCTCCACCTGAATTTCCAGGCTAATAAACAATTCATCTTCCGCTTCATCACAAAGGGCGATATCCTGGCCGCACCGCGCGGTCCACCCACAGAACCTTCTCAGACTCCCCAGCCGGTGCCAAGCCCCACCGCGTTCTGAGCCAGCATGCTGCCCTCCCTCCTCCGCCCTGCCCCACAGGCAGCCAAGCTGCTGTCCACTCCAGCCCGGCAGCAGAGAAGGCTGCCGGGGCTCCCCGAGGTGGCAGCCCGGGCCAGGGGAGCCCCCGGCGACATCCCGTCCGGGGCGCCCACCCCAACCCCAGGCCTCCTTCCGCTCACCTAACGCCACCTCGCACGCTTTGCGCAGCTGGGAGTGATGCGCCTTCTTCACTTCCTTGTCAGCCAAAATCTTCTCCAGGGCCCGCGTCAGGAACATGTTCTTCGTCTTCTTCCCCTCATACATGGACGCAGAGGAGGAGGCTGCGGCTCGTCCGACCCGCGGCTCCCAGCGGCTGGACGGGAGGAGGGAGGAGGAGAAGAGAAAGGCGAAGGGGTGGAGGCGGCTGAGAGGAGGTGTGGAGGGCAGCGGCAGGAGCAGGAAGGGGCAGGCGGACCAGCTACGCTGCCCACAGGGGCCAGGCGGTCTCTGCTGCCCACCGAGAGGCCGCCCCTGGAGGGCCGCGCCGGTGGGACCTCCGCGTTTCCTGGCCCAGGAGTCTCTTCCCAGCTACTCCTCTTACTTGCCCCTCCGGCCCGGGGGTGGCGAGGGAGCCCAGCCCGGGCAGCCCTCTGCCAGGAGCCAAGGAGTGAGACAGTGGGGGCTCAGAGGCCCAACGAGAGCACGGCTGTCGTGGTTACTGTGGGGATGAGCGCCCGCCGCGATCGTGGACCGGCCTCCATCACCGCCGACCTGCCCCGGCCGCCATGTTGGGAGGAAACGACGCGTCACGCAGCGGCCGAACGGCTGCAGAGGAGGAAGCGGCTGCGGTGGCAAGCGTTGCCTGCCCAGAGCGGTCGGTCCCGGGAGGCAGGGGGCGGAGGACTACGCGGGAGGAGCGCTGGAGCCGCAGCGCTACGGAGGCCTGGCGGGGCCTCGCCGCCTCCCGCGTTCTCCTTCAAGACGGCGTGGGGTGGGTGTGGCGCACGGCGGGCGTCCTGCAGCGGCGGTGCACCGGGCGCTTTGAGCCCTTAGAGGTGGAACTGAAGGCTCCAGGGACCCCTGCTCTCACTGGTGAGCAAGACTCCCGGCTACACTGCATCCACTTCTCCGACTTTCCAGAGATCCCACTCGTGGGAGCGCAGCCTCCTCCGCTCTAGGGGTCGCAGAAACACCCGCAGGGCCCATTCTCTCCGCTCAGTCTCCACCTGCCCCGCGCTACATTTTGTTACCAGCAGAGCGGAACTGCTCATCCAGAGCTGTGTCGTCGGACTGTGTCAAGAAGGATTCTCTCTTGGAAAGAGTGAACTGAAGTCAATTGAGAAGGATTCAGGAATCGTTCATTTTTCCATCTCTGTGGAATAAATCGGTACACACTAGATTTAAGATCTCTTTTGAGTTGAGCCTAAAGTTAGGCGAACAGGTGAATACTTCTGATGGATGAGGTCCCTAAGAGCTCCGTGTAGTTGTGCCTTTAATATTAAAATTCGATCCAGGATATGAAAAAGCTTTTCCATTCTGAAACCGGTGAAGTGCAAACATTACCACAGACACACATGTGACCGTGTGTTTGCTTTTGGTACCAAAGAATAATTCAAATTTATTTTATTCAGAGCAGGAAATTATAAAGAATACCGTAAATTATATGCAAAAAATTTACTTGGTAAACTAGGAGCACTTTTTAAGTTCAAAGCGCCTTTGTCGTTCTGTCAACACCTGAGTCTCAAATTGTTAACAAATGACCCTTGTCGTGCCCATCTACTCCGTTTCCCTGACTATGGACTTGTCCTAATGTAACCATTTAAACCCAAGAATGCAGAAGCTGTGAAGTGACATGATTTCGGACAAGCAAAAAACAAACAAAATAAACAAAAACCTCCCAGGAAATTAAAAATGGAAACTTTGACGCTTACCCTGAATTAAAGTACACAATGAGATCAATTTAAAGCTATTGTCCTGAGAAATTCATTAATTTCATTTTAAAGATTTTCTAGATTACCAGAAGTTAGAGATTCAGTACACTGAATCAGACATAATATTGATTTCTATGTACACACTCAGATTATAAAATTTTTTAGAACAAGCTTCATTTCTAATTTATCTTTGTTTCTTGATAATGCCAGAGTTGTGCCAGGTACTGTTGAAGGGGCTAGTTGATCACCAAATCTACTTCCTCTTCTTCCTCAGTACAAAGGTACATTGTGTTCCCCAGTCACCCTTGCAGTTAGGTATAGCACAGTCATCCAGACTTAGCTCATTAAAAAAAAAAAAAATCACGATCAAATTTCCATGCTTTTCCCCCTTTTATGGTCACATACTGAAGAAGGCAGGGCTCTAAATCAGGAGTCTGAACTCTATCACTTAGAAGAGAGCCACCTACCCATTAGAAAAATTTGTTTTAGACAACAAAGCAAACTCTTCAGTTATATTTAGCAGCTAGCTTTATCCTAAACAATACACATAGTATCTGTTAACGAATATGGAGATTTCTGCACTTAAAAGAGCTCAGAGTCTACTGCATACTTGCTTATTGGTTGGTATGTGTTTTTCTCATAAAAGTCCTCATTTGTCTATTCACTTCTAGAATCTGGTATAGTCACTGGCATCAATAAGGCCTTTGGTATAAACTTGAATAGAAGCTTGGAGGAATGAAAGACAGTGGGCTAAGTCAGGCATGATCCTCACTCTTGTGGATTTTACAGTATATGGAAGGGAAAAGGATTTTACAGTCTATGGAAGGGAAAAGGATATTAAACAAGTATATCAGTAGTGAATGAATATATAATTGTAAACGTGTTAAGTATGATTTAAGAAAAGAATAGAGTGCTATGAGGAAATCTACTTTAGGTTTTGGATTCAGGGATGGCTTCCCTAAAAAAGGAACATTTGAACTGAGACCTGAAGGAAGAGTAGAAATTAGCCAAACTAAATCAAGGAAGAATTTTGCAGACAGTCTTTTGGGTTAGAGGGAAAGCTTGGCAAATTTCAGGACCTAAAACAAGGTAGCATGGCTAGAAATTATCTGAGGGAAATGGTGCCAGTAAGGATAGAGGGAACTAGGAAATAGATCATACAGAATCTTGTAGGCCATGTTAGGGGGTTTGGGATTTTATCCCAATAGCAGTAGAAATCTGTTGAAGGATTAAATAGGGAATGCAGTGATCAAATTGGTGATTTAAGTGTAGTCCCACTGTTGTGTGGAGAATAGATTGGAAGGGGACAAGAGTGGAAGTGGACAGAACATGAAAGATGTGATTACAACAGTGCAGCGTTGTTTGGACTGGGGTCCAGAACCACCATGCAAAGATTTAGAGATCACGCTTGCACAAAGATGGCAAGTGGAGCTGAAGTCTAACTCCAGCAGCTCCTAAGGGGAAGGGGCTCCTTTTATCCAATTTTTTAAATGTTAGACCAGTGGTATCTAAGTGATGGCAGTAGAAATGGAGCAAAGTGGACACATTGAAGTATATTAGGGTGGCAGCATGGACAGATTTAGTAATGAAGTGGAGTGAATCTAGGAGAAAGGAAGAGGTCTCGAACAAATGCAATGCTTCTGACCAGAACCAAGGAATAAGTAGAAATGCTGTTTGTGGAGAAGGCGTAGGCTGTTTGTACAATAGGAACAAATTTGAGGGTGAGAGTACAGCTTTCAGGGTTAGAAAAATTAACTCTTCTGAAATATGACCTAACTCTCTCAGAAAGAATGGCCTCCATCCTCTCTCCCAGAGGACAACTTCTCCTCCTCCTTAGCTGAGTCTAAGACTTCACCCAAAAGGTGGTTGTGATGGGAGTCATGCGTGTACATAGCCTTGGGAGGTGGGCACTCTCCCCCAACCAAGAAACTCAAGATACTAACTCTGACTTGCCTGGAGCAAAGGATAGGGTGAGACTAAAATAAAGCTGATGTTCATGAAAGATAAAGGGAAAGGTAATATTTTTAGTCATTTATTCAAAAGTGAAAGGGAAGGGGTTGCGGGTACCAGGATTAAGCAATTTTTACACAAAATTTTGAGTATATTCTCCTATTATTTGGGAATGTTTCTCTATTGATGGTGTTGCTTGGTGTCTGTCCAACCTATTTAAATAAGGAACTTAATCTCAGTACCCACTTGCATTTGATTCATTGCTGTTTTCAAAACATTCGAGTTCTATATTTCTGAAATGATTATCCTCTAAATTTTAAAATATATTTTTTATACATGATTGCTTTCCTGAGTCTATTTTATGCCTCTCAGTCTGCAATCCCACCTTCCTATCATTTAATTTCCCCTAATCATTTCCTATTTCATCTATAACTTTGCTATATATTAGCTGCCTTGACTTTTCTCTTTAGATAATATTACCATTTTGATTTTATTATCAAACAATAAAAGACTTCAACCTGGGTTATCATAATCTTTTAAAATGTAGATACAAGTTTGGTATAACATGAGAACTATATAAAATCTGAATAAAATTTTAATTAATGCTGAATAGATCTGATTGATGTTACAAGCCAATATTAGTTAACAAAAAATAGCATTATGTTCACTAGACTAAAAAACAACAGCAACAACAAATAACCCCTGATGCTTCCAGTTCTATTAGGTTTCAAAACATTCCAAAATATGATTCTTCCCTGACTTTTAAACTAATTTCTCAATAATGGTAATAATTATTATTTATATAGAGTTTATTAAGAGCCAAGCTCAATAACCCAATTGAAGATGTTTCCATTATGTTCCCCGATTTATAGATGAAGAAACAGACAGAGGATTTAGGTAACTTGCCCAAATCATATGTGGTGGAGCTGAGATTATAATTTGGAAAGTCTGGCTCTAGAGAGCATGCTCTAAACTACTAAACTACGCTGCCTCTCTAAACAGTTTTTTTCTCATTACCTGCTTCCATGCCTACTCTCTCCTCCCTTGAAATGTACAAGTAGGTATGCAAGTTCCAGGAGCCCATTCCTCCCCTGCTCTTTCTTTCTTCACATATCCGTGCAAACACCATTCACTGTGCACCTGCATATGTTTATCTTTCAGCAATCCAGAGTACCCACCACCACCTTTTGTTTGCTCTCCCTGAAGGATTCCCAACCTTCAAATCTTCCTTGAAATTCATCCCTTCTAAGTTTTCTTCTACCTCCAACAACAACAATCTCTCCCTTCACTATACTTTCATAGCATCATCTACTCTTCACCCCTTATACCTAATTATGTATCCATGGTTGTATTTAATCAGACTGCAATTTTTGAAGGCCAGGGATATAAGAAAATATAAAGCAGTCAGATTAGGAAAAGATGGGAAACATAGATTAAACTGAGAAACATCAGTTTTGCTGAGACCACAGTAATATGACTAGTATAAGAAAGGCCATCTCCAAAGTAAGTCAAGTCTGCTTTCTTGCTTTTCATGTGAAGAAGCTTGTAAGCTAATTTGATCTTCCTCTTTTATCAAGTCTGCCTGTTTTCATCTTGTTTAATAAACAAGGAAATAATAGTGTATCTTCAGACTTAGTAAGGAAATAATAGTGTATCTTCAGACTTAGAATTCCTGCTCATTGTTTGGCAGGGTAAGTTTCAAAACACTGGACAGGAAGGACAGAGAGTAGGAGTATGAAAGATGAAAGCATTTCATTTAAAAATAAAACAAAGGAATGCTTGAGCAGTGGTGGGTAGTGGATAGAATGTTGACCTGAGACACTGAGATCCCAGGGTTTGAAACCCTGAGGTTGCTGGCTTGAGCGCAGGTTCATGTAGTTTGCAGCTTGAGTGCAGGCTCACCAGCTTAAGCACAGGGTTGCCGTCTTCAGCATGGGATCATAGACATGATCCCATGGTCACAGGCTTGAGTGCCTCCCCAACCCCTGTCAAGGAACATGAGAGAAACAATCAATAACTAAAGTGACACAAGTATGAGTTGATATTTCTCATCTATCTCCCTTCCTGTCTTTCAAATAAAATAAAAATTGTAAAAAGAAAGCATAAGAAAAACAAGCAAAATTTTTTGAACTAGGGAATATATTGTTTTTTTATAATTAAATTTTCAAAAATACTAGAATGTTGCAGAAAAAATTACAAATCTAGAACCAGAAGTTGGAGGTAATAAATTTTCCTTGAATTTTAAATCAAATACTAATATTTTACAGAATAATAAAACTGATAGCATAAGCACTTAAATTTCCTTAAAAATATTTAAGTTATATAATTTTCTAGAGTGGTAGAAAGTACGTTCTTTCAGTCTATAGTACTATTCTCTTCTTTACTGTATATACACTCTTATAGTTTGTCCTCTAAATTATACTAAAAATAGCTATTGCTTATTAGGTGCTTACTTTGTATGATACCCTTTACAAGCATTAACTCGTTTAATCCTTACAACTCAGCCAGGTAAATGTTGTTATCCCTTTTACAAATGAGGAAAAATAGGTTAGGGAAGTTAATTACCCAAGCTTACAAAATCAAATAAAACTGTCACTTGTCAAAACTGTCACTTGTCAAAGTTCATGCATGCTTTTAACCATTGCTCTATTCTTTCTTAGTCATATATTTCTATATATTCACTTGAAAATGTCTTTTCATCAATATTGTACCATAATTATTTTAAACTATTCTCAGTAACTAGTACATTGAACTGAATCTTTGTTTTTAGCAAGAGTGAGAGAGAGGCACAGATAGACAAGAAGGGAAAGAAATGAGAAGCATCACCTCATAGTTGCAGTACCTTAGTTTCTCATTGATTGCTTTCTCTTATGTGCCTTGACCAAGGGGCTGTAGCTGAGCCAGCAACCTTAGGGCTCAAGTCAGAGACCATGGGATCATGTCTATGATCCCACACTCAAGCTAGCAACCCTGTGCTCAAATTGGTAAGCCTATGCTCAAGCTGGCGATCTTGGGGGTTTTAACGTGGGTTTTCAATGTCCCAGGCCAATGCTCTAACCACTGTGCATCGCCTGGTTAGGTGTGAGTTTTAAATATTAATGGCTATGTGGGCATTCATTCTCTGGAGGTAGATTTTTCAAAAAATTAAAAATGGTAATTTTTGTTAAAAGCCTGCCTTTTAAAAAAATTAAGTTGTAGTTTGAAACCTCTAAAAAAAATCTCTAGACCCAGATGGTTTTACTAGTGAATTCTATTGATCATATAAAGAAGAAAAACATCAACACTATCTCTTTCAGAAAATAGGTAACACTTGTCAACTATTTTTATGAGACCAGCATAACCCTGACACCAAAACTAGATAAAGACAATACAGACAAGAGAATTACAGACTAATATCCCCTATGAGCATAGATGTAAAAATCCTCAACAAAATTTCGGTAAATAAAATTAAGCGATGTATAAAGGAATTATACACCACAACAAATGGGGGTAAAGGTGTTCATCTTGGGGATTCAGGCTGGCTCAATATTATAAAATCAAGCCATGTATTTGACCACAACGACAGACTAAAAAATAAAATCTACATGATATCAATTAAGAAAAAGCATTTGACAATATTCAGTGTTTAATCAAGATAAAAAATCTTAGCAAACATCCTCCATCTGATTAAGGACATCTTCAAAAGAACCATCTAGAGTCAACATCATATTCAATTATGAAAGAAATTCAGTGGTGAAAAACTGGATTTTAAAATGAGAAACCAGGCAAAGATGTCCTTTCTCACTACTTCTATTCAACATCATAGTAGAGGTCTTAGCCAGTGCAATAAAGCAAGGGAAAGAAAAGGCACACCAATTGAAATAGCAGAAACAAATTATCCTTAATGATAGTTGACATACTGTAGTCCCCCATGTATAAGACTCACCTTAATTTTGGGGGCTGAAATTTGAAAAAAATATGTATTTCATAAAGTTATTGAACTCAAGTTTAATTCATCATAAAATTCATACAACTCCTCATCACTGTCAAAACTCCCATCCTTGTTATCATCTGTGTCTGATGACAAATCACTGTCTTTATATATTGCTTCATCCTCAGTCCATCTATGGTATTTGAAATGCCACACTTCTTAAGTGATTTGACAATGATCTCAATCTTGATCTTATTCTAGGACCTTAACCCAGGTACAAACTTCTCCTATTGTTGGTTTCTTCACTCTTCCTGCTGGTGTCAGATTGTCCCCAGAAAACTTCATCCATTGGTTCCATTCATCTCTAATGGCAGCTTTGAAGGGTTTGTTAATGCTGACATCGAGTGGTTGGAGCTGGAATGTCAATCCTTCCGGTATGAGAGCAACTTTTGTTTTTGCTCTGCACCAATCTCTCTTGTGTTTTTTGTTATGTGTGCCCTGAGCTGATCAAGCACAAATAGGGCAGATTTGCAAAAGAGACCACCTTGTTTTCTTCTCCAAACTTTCTCAAACCAGATCTTCATCCCATCCTGATCCATTGAACCCGTCATGAACGTGGACAATCACTCCTCAAGGAATGTCTTCTTTTGGCATTGTTTTGCATTTGAAAATCAGCATAGGAGGCAGCTTGGTTCATTGGCACAACAAGCTAGAACAACTGTATAATCGCTCTTTTCATGTCAACCTGTCTTCAGGTACAGTTTTCACCCCCTTCTTATCAACAGTTCTGTTACTTGGGACATCAAATTGAAGGGAGACTTCAACCATATTTGCAGTCTGTCCCAACTCAAACTGTGTCTTCTGACATTGAATGACAATGCAATGAAATTCAAGGACCTTCTGCTCATAGCTTTCAGGCATCTTTGGGGCAAGTCTGGTGCATGTCGCATGCTTAGTCCATTTTGTTTTATGAACCTGAAGCATCAATTGTGTACTCCTTTGAAATCAGTAACTTCTTTTTTATCAGCAGTTCTTCTTGCCTCATGCTGAACCATCTTTGTGGACACAGGATTTCTTATTGCCCTTTGTTCTTCAATCCATATCTTCAATTCCCTCTCTACATCAGGCCATTTTGATGACTTGCCTCTCATGGCCTTCTGCTGTGGCATTTTCAGTAGGGTTTCATCTTCTTGTAACCATTCTCAGATTGATTTCTCAGTTGGAGGACGACCAAACTTATATTCAGCATCATGATTTCCATTCATTTTTGCAAACTGGATCACTTTTAACTTGAATTCAGCACTGTACGAAAATCTTTTCTGAGCCATTTCTGGGCAGAATGTGGCAAAATGTAACCTACCATAATATACCAGTAGCAAGTGCAAAACAATGAGTGCAGACAACAAGAGTGAAGAAACAGGAAATGCAAGTAAAAATAATCTACAACCACTGTATGAGACATATCCAGTTTTTAGACCCCCATTTTGTTGAAATAGGTGCGTCTTATACATGGGGAAATATGGTAATTGTGCATGTAGATAATTCCAAGGAACCTACAAAACACCAACCAATAAACCCCAAACTCTTAGAACTTACAATTGATTTTAGTAAGGTCAGGATACAAAGTCAATGCATAAAAATTCTTGTTGTATTTTTATAAATTATGAATATACAATCAGAAACCAAAAATTTAAAAATACCACTCACAATGAGCCCCAAAATAAAAGGCTTGGTTATAACTCTAACAAAACAGCCTGACCTATGGTGGCACAATGGATAAAGTGTCAACCTAGAATGCTGAGGTTGTTGATTAGAAACCCTAGGCTTGCCTGGTCAAGGCATATGTGGGAGTGGGTGCTTCCTGCTCCTCCCCTCTTCTCTTTCTCTGCTTTAAAATAAATAAAATATTAAAAAATATTTGTAAAAAAATATCTAACAAAACATATGTAGAATTCTATCCTGAAAACAACAAAATGCTAATGAAAGACCTCAAAGAATACCTAAACAAATGAAGAGATATCATGTTCATGGATTGGAAGACATTGTAAAAATGTCAACTAATTTACAGATTTAGCACAGTTACATTCTAATTTTGTAGTTATATAGAAGCCGATTCCAAAAATTTATATGAAAAGGCAATGTAACTAGAATAGTCATAACAGGTTGTTTTTAAAAAATAATAAAATTGGGTGAATCACAATTCTTTATTAGCTTTAATACAAAGTTGTGATCATCAAGACACTGTGGTACTGGCTCAGGGATAGTCAAATAGATCACAGTACAGAACAGAAAATCCAAATATAGACCCATAGAAATGTAGCTCATTGATTTTTTTAAAATATATATTTTATTATTATTAATTCTAATGGGGTGACACCAATAAATCAGGGTACATATGTACAATGAAAACATCTCCAGGTTATCTTATCATTCAATTGTGTTGCATACCCATCACCAAAAGTCAAATTGCCCTCTGTCACCTTCTATCTGGTTTTCCCTTGTCCCTCCCCTCCTCCCTATCCCACTCTTCCCTCCCTCCCCCCATCCCATAACCACCACTCTCTTGTCCATGTCTCATATTCTCACTTTTATGTCACACCTATGTATGAAATCATGCTGTTCTCAGTTTTTCTTTTTTTCTGATTTACTTATTTTACTCCGTATAATGTTATCAAGGTACATCCATTTTGTTATAAATGATCCGATGTCATCGTTTCTTATGGCTGAGTAGTACTCCATAGTATATATGTACCATAGCTTTTTAATCCACTCATCTTCTGATGGACACTTGGGCTGGTTCCAGATCTTCGCTATTGTGAACAATGCTGCCATGAACATGGGGGCGCATTTCTTCTTTTCGAACAGTGCTATGGTGTTCTTAGGGTATATTCCTATAAGTGGGATAGCTGGGTCAAAAGGCAGTTTGATTTTTAATTTTCTGAGAAATCTCCAAACTGTTTTCCACAGTGGCTGTACCAGTCTGCATTCCCACCAGCAGTGCAGAAGGGTTCCCTTTTCTCCACATCCTCGCCAGCACTTATTCTGTGTTGTTTTGCTGATGAGTGCCATTCTGACTGGTGTGAGGTGATATCTCATTGTGGTTTTAATTTGCATTCCTCTAATGATTAGTGATGTTGAGCATTTTTTCATATGCCTATTGGCCATCTGTATGTCCTCTTTGGAGAAATTTCTATTCATTTCCTTTGCCCATTTTTTGATTGGGTTGTTTGTCTTCCTGGTGTTGAGTTTTATAAGTTCTTTATAAATTTTAGTTATTAACCCCTTATCAGATGTGCTGTCGAATATGTTCTCCCATTGTGTGGTTTGTCTTTTTATTCTGTTCTTATTGTCTTTAGCTGTGCAAAAACTTTTTAGTTTGATATAGTCCCATTTGTTTATCTTGCCTTTTATTTCATTTGCCCGTGGAGATAAATCGGCAAATATACTGCTGCTACAGATGTCAGAGAGCTTGCTGCCTATGTTTTCTTCTAAGATGCTTATGGTTTCATGGCTTGCATTTAAGTCTTTTATTCATTTTGAGTTTGTTTTTGTGAATGGTGTAAGTTGATGGTCTAGTTTCATTTTTTTGCAGATAGATGTCCAATTTTCCCAACACCATTTGTTAAAGAGGCTGTGTTTACTCCATTGAATGTTCTTTCCTCCTTTGTCAAATATCAGTTGTCCATAAAGCTGTGGGTTTATTTCTGGGTCCTCTGTTCTGTTCCATTGATCTATGTGCCTGTTCTTATGCCAGTACCAGGCTGTCTTGAGTATAATGGCCTTATAGTAAACCTTGATATCTGGAAGAGTGATACCTCCTGCTTTATTTTTTCTTTTTAAGATTGCTGTCGCTCATTGATTTTTGACAAAGATGCAGTCAATTTAGGGAGAAAAAGAATAGTCTTTTCAGGAACTAGTGGTGAAACAATTAGACATCCAGAGGTAAAAAAACAAAAATATTAAACACATCAGCCTCAACCTAAAGGTCATACTTTATATGCAAATGAACTCAAAATAGGTCATAGATCCAAATGTAAAATGTAAAGCTATAAAACTTTTAGAAATAAACATAGGAAAAAATCTTCATGAGCTGGAGGTAAGTTGAAGTTCTTCGTCATAACACTAAAAGCATGATCCATGAAAGAAAAGCATTGATAAATTGGACTTCATAAAATTTAAAACTTTTGTTCTGTGAACTATTAAGAGAAAAATTCAAGCTACAAAATGAGAAAATATTTGAAAATCACATATCTAATAAATGGCTTGTATTCAGAATACATTTTTTAAGTGAGAGGAGGGGAGATAGAGAGACCAACTCCCACATGCACCCCAAACAGGATTCACTCGGAAACCCCCATCATGGGCTGATGTTCGAATCAACTGAGCTTTTCTCAGTGTCTGAGATTGACACTTGAACCAATAGAACCACTGGTTGTGACAGGGGAAGAGAGAGAGAAAGGGGGGATGGAGGGGAAGAGAAAGCAGATGGTCACTTCTCATGTGTGCCCTGACTGGGGATCGAACCCATGATATCCGCAGACCAGGCTGAGGCTGTATCCACTAAGCCAACTGGCGAGGGCCCAGAATACATATTTTTAAAATTCTTAAAATCCAAGTTCATATATGTTTATGGAAATTCTATTCATACTCACGAAAAACTGGGAACAACTCATATTTCTTTCGTTGAGTAAATGAATAAACAAACAGTGGTACATCTGTATATATAATAGAATAATATTCAGCAACCCCAAAAAACAAATTATTGATAAATGCAACTTGGCTGAATTTCAAAGACATTATGCTGAATGAAAGAAGCGAGTCTCAAAGGTTTCATACTGTATGATCCATATTTAGAACATTCTCAAGAAGGCAAAAGTATAAGGACAAAAAATATCAGTTGTCATCAGCTGTTGCATGTGGAGGCAGGAGGTACCTGTAAAGGGTTTTATCTTGGGGGGGGGGATGGTAGAAGTATTCTATATCCTGATTATGGTGGTGGTTACATAAATCATACATACATGTGTTCAAAGTAATCTGTTCACATGAAAAAGGCATTTTTTCTATGATGCTCTTTAAAAACCCTTTTACTTTTAATAACACCAACTATAAATTTTACTTCTCTGGGACTATTAAATCAGAACCCACTGGATATAAGAATTACTCATTCTGGAGATTTTTAGGTAACTGAGAGAAGCACAGGTTTGCTATATCAAGCTGTATTAAAATATGAGTATTGGGGGAAGGAGAGTCTGGTGAGTAAAGAGGCTAAATCACCTAGACTGATTATGAATGGAGTTTTCTAGATAATTACTCAAGATTTCACTCAACTATAAGTAAAGAAGATTTTTGAAGTGCATAAATGGTTCCACTGTAATAATTTACATTTTTCAAAATTCTCTATGGACACTTACATACTTTCAAAGCCCCTTTTAGTGATTTACCACTGTATCAACCTGAGTTTCTGCAATGCCCTAACATACCATTATAATCTCGAGGAAATCTTTTTTTTTTTTTTTTTAGATTTTATTTATTGATCTGGGGAGAAAGAGAGAAAGTGAAGAGAAAGCAGGAAGCATCAATCATAGTTGCTTCTTGTATATATGTGCCTTGACCAGGCAAGCCCAGGGTTTTGAACAGGTGACCTCAGTTTTCCAGGTCAATGCTTTATCCACTGCGCCACCACAGGTCAGGAAATCTCTTACATACCAGAAAATGTTAACATTGTTTTCTTGAAAAACAATATTTAAAATATCATCACTGATATATAGTCTTAATTTTTAAAAATATATAAGAAAAATTTGAATTTATTATAATAACAATTTAGTCTTTATCTTGCGTGTAAATATTTTTTTTGTCTTGTGGCTGGACAACTGGATTATAACTTGTTTTCATTTACAGTTTTTAAGAGTTGTCAGTTCCAATAACATTAATTTAAAATTTTTTGAGGCTAAACTATACATCCATATAATTGCATACTATGTAGCTATAATAAAGAATGAGGATGCTTTTTATATACTGATATAAAATGACTTCTAATATGTATTAGTTGTTTAAAAAAGCAAACTATCAATAGTAGGCATAATATAACTATCATTTGTGCAGAAATGAGGACACTGTATTTACTTTAATTTGTGACTATCTCTACTGAAGTGGGTAAATAGGTGTTCATGAATGACAGTTGGGATATATCACTGGTGATCATTGTATATCTGTTATATTTTGAACCCTGTGAATGCATTGCCTATAACAAAAATAAAATAAAAATCATTCCCTTTTAAAACAAAGCGTGTCTGTGTATTTTTTTTAATTGCCTGGAAAAAGAAGAAACTAATTCAGTTTGCTTTTTGAGGCCCAACATTCTCACTCAATGGAAATGCACTGAAGAATAAATTTCTCATTGCATACATCTGTCTGATTTTTTTCTTCAAAAAAAGAAATAAAAAATAAAAAAAGAGGATCTAAAGTGTGTAGGATATTTTGAATGCTCTCACACCTTGCTATTCAAAGTATTGTTCGATTACCAGTAGCAGTGGGAGCTGACTGGGAATGCTGAATCCTGTGCACTAACCCAGGCACCGTAGATCAGAATCAGCACATTAGCAAGATTTCCCATGAAGATTTATGTGCACTTTAAAGTGCGAGAACTACAGCTTCAACAGGCAGCATGGAGCTGGATGCAGACAGTGCCAATAACCCTGGGATATTGTGAAAATTGAGGCTCTATCAGAGAGAAAGTTTACTGATCAGTCTTTGGTGAAGTTTGATAAAGAACCAAAGGAAATCTTAGAAAAACCATAAAACATAAAGTCAAAAGGGAACTCTCAGCTCTTGGGTGTAAATAAAATTGCAGTACATTTTCTATTTCATCTATGAATAACTTAAGAATACAAACAAAATTATTGCTGGAGACCCCTCCCCCCAAATATGCATGCATTGGCTGTTTCAAAAGTTAAGCCCAAATAAAATAAAACTCTTGATAAGTAAGCATCTATTCACTTTCAACCAAGTCTCCTTGCCTCTGACTTTTTTCCCCATCTCACCACGATTTATCCAACAGTTAAGAAATGTTTCTTCTGAAATGGAAGTCAAACTATATCACTGCTACATTTGAGACTCTTCAGTGGCAGCCTATTTAACTCAGTAAGAGCCAGAGTTCTAATCCATACCTACAAGACACTGTGCAATGCACCTACCTCCACAGGCACACAACTCCTCTCTCCTTGGCTTGTTCAGCTCCAGCCACCATGGTCTCTTTGCTATTTCCTGTACTTGTCGAGTATATATGCTCTGCTTCCAGATCTTTGCATTTGTTCCTCTGCCTACGATTTTTTTCCTTCAGGTCTCTGCTCAAGAACCATCTGATAAGCAAGCCCTCCCTGACCACACTATGTACAATGACCTCTCCCCACTCCTCTCTCTCTCATTCTTTCCCCAATAGCACTGATCACCATTTCTCACACTATTTATTGTTTTGTGGGGGTTGTTTCTCCCCTCATTCCTAGAATATAAGCTCCTCAATGGTTGGAACTTTATTTTGATTATTGCTCTATCCCTAGTGCATAAATGAGGGATGGTTGTTGAATGAATGAATGATTCTGTCTTAGTCTCCTCAGTATAACAAAACACCACAGACGGGGTGGCTTAAATAACAGAATCTATTTCTTATAGTTCTTTCTGGAAGCTGGAAGTCCAAGAGCACAGTGCTGGCTGATTTAATCTCTGGTGAGAACCCTCTCTTCCTGGCTTGCAGATTTATTCACAAATAGTCACATTTGGGAGTTAGGGGTTCAAAATATTAATTTTGGGGGGGAGGGGTACAATTCAGATCCCATTACCAGTTCACTTATACCATAATCAAGGAAATTGCCCCCTTATTCTGAATTTTTAAAAAAACTTAACCCATTCAAGAGTGCATTTAGTATTTTTTATATAATTTCCCCCAAACAAAAGTGCTGCAGCCAGATGTCATATACGATTTTCCCTCGGTATGTTCAGGGGTGGCTTTGGACATAAAGAGGTCTCTCACAGTCAACAGTTGGATGTTCCTGAACACACTTTTAAATATTAAGAAAAAAGGGAACTCAGGGTATTTGTTGTAGTTACTTCTCAGTTTCTTATCTCCTTTGACTTGGAACTTGAATGAAATATTACTTTATAAAATAAGGTAATTGCAACTGCTCTCAATGCCATATGTCTATACCAGAGAGTAGTGCAGCAATCTTTCCTGTTTGCCAATTGCTTTTGTAGTTGTGTAAGTATTAGGAACAACTTATTAAACAAATGCATTTAAGCAAACTTCGCCTCTCTTCTAGTGTTGGAAATCTCCTTACCATAGGAATTGTTTTCCAACTAGTCACTAGAATTATCTATGGATAAGTTTCAACACACAGATACCCAGATGAACAAGACCCTTTCCTTGACCAAACTCTGTGCCCTCTTCTCAATCAGGCCTCAACCTTGTCCTGTAAAAACCACAGGCTCACAGCATAAATAGTTTCCTCTATGTTCTGCATCCTCACCCCATCTCACACACACACACACACACACACACACACACACACACACACACACACTAGCATGGTTTCTAACAGCTCAAGTCTGCATCTCTAGGACACCACAAGCCCCTTAAATTCTGGCCGAAGAAAGGTCAAGGCTGCCCCAAGAGTTTTGTTTGTTGTAGCCAAAACCTGTAAATAGGTAGATAGGCCCTAAACCCCGTCTTGGAAGGGTTGCTTTAGAAAGCTTGTGATAACAAATCATTTCCCTGCTCCTCTGAGATCTAAATCTCTGCCACCCAGAAGGCTTCCCAAGAATCTCAAGGATCTTTCTTTGAAACAAACATTCAAGGAACTACCTCACTCTGCTGCCCCCACCCCACCCCCACCTCCGTGGAGAGGGAGGGCATAACTTTGGTGGGTGCAGTGCTCTAACCTGCACCACTGCCTCCTGTTTTAAAGATATGAGAGTTTGTTCCTCCTCAGGATAAGTGCCAGTCAACAAACCCAGATGGCTTAGTCACACGGACCCTCAACATCTCTCAGTGCCTTCTTAGCATACCCAGATTTGTCTTTTGACCAGGCCAAACCCAGAGATTGTTTCAGTGGATGTAGGGTGAGGCCTAGGCATCAGGGTTTTATAAAACCTCCAAAGAAGAGCCTTGCAAATAACTGCTCTACAACAGCGGTTCTCAAAGTCGGTTCTCTGACCAACAATGTTATTACCTGGGAACTTGTTAGAAAGGCAAATGCTAAGTCCTGACGGGGTTCACCTTGGCCTGTGGACTATTTTGAGCTGAGGCAATCAAGACGCAGCAGATTAAAAACAACAACAAAAAACCTTTCACCTCTCCTTTCACTGCCTAAAAGAATTTAGCTAGAGGGCCTGGACCGGAAAGAGCTATCTCTAGAGATAACTGTAGAGTGTGGGCCAGGTACAGGTCACCTAAGGGAGCTTAGGAACAGATCAAAATCCTCTCAGTGCCTCACTATCTCTGCATGGCATGTCAAACATTGGTTTAACATTCGATCCCCCCATTTCCTGAAAATCATCTTTCTCTACTTTGATGTCTCAGACTCCTCTGGTCTTCTTAGCTCAGGATAGCATATAAGCCTCAATTGCCTGACTGTCGGTGGGTCTCTTATTCTTATGGGGTACTCGTATGTATGAAATTAATTTTTCCTCTCCTGTTAACATGCTTACATCGATTTAATTATTAGACCAGCCATGGACGTTAGGAGGGTAGAAGCCCTGCTC
Organism: Rhynchonycteris naso; assembly: GCA_037038555.1. NCBI lineage: Eukaryota > Metazoa > Chordata > Mammalia > Chiroptera > Emballonuridae > Rhynchonycteris > Rhynchonycteris naso. The sequence continues at coordinate 225,806,869 of CM072998.1, read as the reverse complement.
TAAACCTACTGAACCTGAGGCTTAGTGTGGTGGTAGCCCCAGCACTTTGTGTTTCAACAAGATCTTGTGGTGATGCTGATGGGCTAATGTTTGATTACTGCAACAGGGGGTTAAGCCTGCTCCCATGAACTATAATAACTAGGATTTGGTTAGTTAACTGTAACTTGAAGCCTAGTTATGTCAATAAACATCAACCTGAAGAATGTATCTGCAAAATTGTCCTATTCCTGCTCTTTTCCTTCCTTCTCCTTTTCCCCACTATTTGCTCAAAAATGAGAGTTAGAAGGATCCTGGTCCAGCAACACTCATGGCAACCTTCATTTATCTTGAAGTTATAGAACAATTTCTAAATGACAATGACAACACTGACCATTGCAAACGGTAAGGAGAATGTAGACAAATGGTAAGGAGAACGTAGAGCTCATAAAATGAATTCTTATCCATCTGCCTTTAAAGGTTTCTACATATCCTAAAATGTGCATTTTGGCTAACATTTTTTGTAACTGAATATATGTTTCAGAGAGAAAGACTAGGAAAGAAAAGCAATGGTATTTCTATATGAGGGTATTTATACATTGCATCTCCATTCTACTCTTACAGTAAAAGATTAAGTATGTCTGGCCTAGAATACCTAGCACCAGGCCTTTGGAAGCCTCTTTCTTCTTGCCACTGGGAGCAGGAGGTCTGGAGGGCAGCTGACAAGCATTCCTTCCTGGTGGACGAGAGCAGGGCCTCAGAGAAAGGATAGGGAATTCTTTCTGTTTACTGCTCTAGCCAGTGATAGGCAGTCATGGCTGTTCTAATCGCTTTATCTCACTTGGAAATGGAAAAACACATTCCCCAAAAAGAAGTTTCTGCTTGTAGAAATACTTATTTTAGGGGGAAAAATAGTATGAGAAAGCTTTGTTTTGGGAAAATATATTCTCTTGTTTTTCTAAGTTAAATACTATTGCAAAATATAGGATATGGTAAATTAAAAAAATATTTACTTTTACAGAGAGCGAGAGAGTTTTTTGAAAGGATAGAAAATGACCCTTAACTTTAGAAACAAATAAATTTTAGCAACTAAGATAGCTTTTTGTGTTTCTTACAGTAGAATTTTTATTTTGTAAATATGTCCTAGTTTCCAGAGTCTTGCCTCATTTAGTGGCAAATTGGCAATATCATCTGGAGATGTGTCATTCCCAAAAGGTATCAACAATTTTTTTCCTCTAAGAATTATCAACTCTGGCCTGATAGCTTGGTTGGTTGGAACTTCCTACTGAGGCACAGACATTGTGAGTTTGGTCCACGCTCAGGGTACATACAGGAGCAGATTTATCTATGTTCCTGTCTCTCTCCCCCTTCCTCTCTCTTTAGAATTAATTAAAAAAAAAAAAAATCAGACCCACTTCCTCTTCAAACAACCAAAAGCATTTGAGTGGAATTTCCTTAATTTTTACTTAAAAGCTTCTTTTACCTGGCTTTGAAATTCTTCAGTAACTGCCTGCAAATCTCAAACCTGAACTACCACTGCCTCTTCTGTCTGAGCTTTAGAACCAACAGGTTAAACAAGTCTCCCAGACTCTGCCCCATCTCTCCTCCTTTGCCCTCCACCAGGTTTTATGTGACAAAGATGAGTTCAGTTGGGAGGGGCAGCATGGTCTTGAGTTAGTTCTCTGTACTTCCTCTCCAGTGATACTGTCTACTACTCCACCTTGAAATCCCAGAGTCATTTCTACAAGGTTCATCACTCCACTTCATTAAGCAACTGGTCCTGTTAGCTAAAGCCTTTAAAAAAAATAGTAGCAGTGAGCAATAATGTTAGCAGCATTTAAAAATAAATGCTACTCGCCTGACCAGGCGGTGGCGCAGTGGATAGAGCATCGGACTGGGATGTGGAAGGACCCAGGTTCAAGACCTCAAGGTCGCCAGCTTGAGCGCGGGCCCATCTGGCTTGAGCAAAAGCTCTCCAGCTTGGACCCAAGGTCGCTGGCTCCAGCAAGGGGTTGCTCGGTCTACTGAAGGCCCTGGGTCAAGGCACATATGAGAAAGCAATCAATGAACAACTAAGATGTTGCAATGGCAACAGAAAATTGATGATTGATGCTTCTCACTTCTCTCCATTCCTGCCTGTCTGTCCCTATCTATCTCTCTGTCTCTGTAAAAAAAAAAAAAAAAAAAAAAGCTACTCAGTTTTTTAAGTCTGAGACACACCTGTTAACTTATATTATGGGTGGTGGTAGTGTGGAGAGAAAACGAAAACTTTTTGAAACTGTATGATTCTGTCAAAATTATTGGGTAGAAGAAGCTAGAGAAGAAATATCTGGCCTGTAGCTTAATGTATGTATATATTTTATTAGTACACACTACCTGCTTGCCTGCCTTGAATAGTGCCCTATGCTTCTTGGACATAGGAGGGTGGGACAAGGTACCAGTCTTCAAAAACCTGACAGTGGGTTAGAAGGGAGGATACAAACATGTAGAACGGAAACTAACTGAAGCAAGATAAAATAAGTAATAATAGAGAGACTTATGCATAGAACTAAGGGAGCAAAGAGGCAAGAGTGACCAACCATGATTCCTACTTGAAGGGAGCTTTATGCCTCAGCATTCAGGAGTGGATAGAACCCAGGGTCAAATATACACACCCTAAGACCAGAAAGCAAGACTTGAATGGAATGGATTTTGTCATATACAGTGTGTCTGTAAAGTCATGGTACACTTTTGGCTTTTGACATCAAACGTGCACCATGACTTTACGGACACACTGTAGTATATATGAAAGTCCTAGGCACATAATTTCAATTTTTGTTGCAAGTAGCTGCTGGCATTTGAGTTGAGACCTGAAGAATAAAACAAACTTTAGAATAAGAAAGGTATTCCAGGCAGAAGGAACAGCCTGGAGATAGAGAGGTGACAGTCTGAGGCTCTGGAGGGAAATGGGGAGCGAAGCATTGGTAGTGTGCTTCCAGCAACAGGTGTCTGGAGAGAGCAAACAGGATATGTAAGTTTTGTTAGACCAGTGGTTCTTAACCTGGGTTCTATCGAACCCTAGGGGTTCGATGAGTCGGTCTCAGGGGTTCAGAGAAGCCTCTGCTGCGGAGGCCAGAATAAAGTAATACCGTAATTTGCTGTGAGTTCATGCACTTTGTTGGTTTTGTTCTTTGATCAAGGTGATGTTCATGCACGGCTCATTTTGTGCACCAGTAAAAAAACATATACCTATGTCTTGAATTTGGAAATAAAATCATATTTTATTTATCACTAAAGAAGGGTTCGGTGAATGCGCATATGAAACTGGTGGGTTTGGTACCTCAAAAAAGGATAAGAACCACTGTGTTAGACAAAGCCCTGGGAGCTTTGTGTAACTGCCAGTGGAGTTGGGAGAAAACAAAGATAAAGGTTGTTGTTTTACCTCCTTCTTCAGACATATCATCAGCTTTTCTCTGGTCTACCTCTGATCAAAAATTACCAGAGGAGGTCTGACCTGTGGTGGTGTAGTAGATAAAGTGTGGACATAGAATGCTGAGTTTTGCCAGTTCAAAGCCCTGGGCACATTCGAGAAGCAACTACTACTATGAGTTGATGCTTCCTGTTCCCACCCCCAATTTTTTCTCTCTCTCCTATCTCTAAAAATTAACAAATAAAATATTTTTAAAAATTATCAGAGTATATAGTGAAAGATGGTAAGAAGTGAGTTCAAACCATGTTTTAGAAACATTTGTCATGGTTCAAGAATCTTAAACAATCATTTTAAACTACATTTCAACTGTCCACATACTTTAGAAAAGGCCTTATGAACAGATTTAAAAGAAAACGAGGTAGAAGGGTCTGAGGGATTAAGAAATTGCTGCTTTCTACAAAGCTGGTCAGATTTCCTTGTGATTAGTACATCCACTGAAAAAGTGTCACTTATAAAGTTGACCTTGAACAATAGGCTTTGAATCTCACAGGACCACTTATACGTGAGCTGTTTTTTTTAATCAATAAATACTGTAAATATATAAAAAAAAATTATCAGAGTAGAGTAAGGAAATCCACATGTTGCTACAAACAAGGACATGTGTGTGGCACCCTAGCCTACTAATTAAGAAATTGTGAAATTGTCCAATAGCTCCACTCACCCCTACCTCTCTCCTACTTGAGCTGCCACAATCTCTTCCATAGGAACCAACACCATTAACTCCACTTCACCATGTCTGACAACCTCCCCTCCATCTCTGAATGTGAGAGCCGCCACCACAGCCACCAAGCACAGCAGAGGACGCTCATGAGAGACACCCATCAGACTGGGTTGCACACTGTCCTGCCAGAGAATGTCAGGCTTTATCCATTTACGGAATTCTGCGGGGAGGATACAACAGCTGATGGACTCAGTTCCTGCCTGATACTCTGCAGGTTTTCAATAAATACTTATTATGTTTAGTTTTAATTGTTCAGGAGCTCTTGATTAAACTACCACTTTTTGTTGCGTGAATCTGCCTATGTCAATTTTCTCCATAAATGACATTAAGAACTTTAAGGAGCAATTTTGGCATTGCCAAGTCTGAGCCTAAATCAGTGGTTCTTAACCTTTTTTGAGGTACCGAACCCACCAGTTTCATATGCGCATTCACCGAACCCTTCTTTAGTGATAAATAAAATATGATTTTATTTCCAAATTCAAGACATAGGTATATGTTTTTTTACTGGTGCACAAAATGAGCCGTGCATGAACATCACCTTGCTCAAAGAACAAAACCAACAAAGTGCATGAATTCACAACAAATTACGGTATTACTTTATTCTGGCCTCCGCGGCAGAGGCTTCTCCGAACCCCTGAGACCGACTCATCGAACCCTTAGGGTTCAATAGAACCCAGGTTAAGAACCACTGGCCTAAATGCTGAAAAATTTTTACCACAGCCCTCATTACTATCTTAGTATTTGAAAAACAAATAAACAAAGAATTCCTAATGATAAAGGTAAGGCATATACATTATATAAAACTAGGAAAGTATCAAACTCCTTTTCAAAAGCCCCCAAGACCCCCACTCCCAAAATACCAGAACCACCCATTAGTTTCCTATTGTTGCCATAACAAATTACTACAAATTTGAGCCTTAAAAAGTTTGGTATCTTACAGTTCTGGAGCTCAGAAGTCTGAAGCAGTCCTTAATGGGCTAATATTAAAGTGTCAGCAGGCTGAGTTTATCCTGGAGGATCTAGGGGAGAATCCACAGACCATGTCCTCTGGCTTGTCTCCTTCCTGCACCTTTGTCTCTCTCTGATCACTCCACCATATTCATACGTCCCTCTGACGCTCTTCTATAGTTCCCTTCCACTTTTAAGGACCCTTGAGATTACATTGGGCCCACCTGAATAACCCAGGATAATCTGCTGATTAGCATCTGCAACGTGAATTCCTCATGCCACATAATGTATGTAACATATTCACAGGTTCTGGGGATTAGGATGAACCCACTGTTGTGTGTGTGTGTGTGTGTGTGTGTGTGTGTGTGTGTGTGTGTGATCATTCTATCACACCCATAATCTCCATATTCAGAAAGAGCATCATAAACATTTTATTACATGACTTCCTACTCTTTTCTCAGTTCACATAAATGCAAATCTATATCACTATATGTAATAGATTTTGCTATTTTAAAGTGGAGTGACAACTGTGAGGGGGATCAAGTTTTCTGAGTAACTACATCATTGTTTCAGTTTTCTAAATAACATGTAGGTCATTCTCTACTTTGAGCTCAGTTTATAACCAGTAAAGTTACTTTGAATGTAATAAGTAAATACTGAAGAGTCAACAAAGGTGGCCCCACCTGTTCCCTTTTCCCATTCAGATGCCGCTGCAAGTAGAGTGAACGTTAGTGCATGCTGACTTAAGAGTTGGCCGAATCTGGCAAGAAAGTTTTGAATGCTGGGAAGAATCAGCATCATTCCAATAAAAACAGGAGCCACTGGCAGTAGTGAAACCTGGATGTGTTCACACTTGTAACACAGCTTGGTATTAATCATACTTCAGCCTACTGAGTATTTCTTTTTCTGTGAAAAAGAAAAGAACTTGCTTATACATATACCATAAACATTTGTATCTGGGCAACTATTTCCTTCTTCCTGTCCCTCTCCCTATCTGTCCCTCTCTCTTTACACAAATATAAAGAATTATACTCTTGATGTCAGATAATTTTCTCCTGGCAGGTCACTCATGGAGTCACCACCAGAGATTCTTATAGGATTGTCCTCACAGATGATTCTCTAGGTAGGAAGTTGAAAGCAATATAGCAATTTATACTCTGCAGAAATTTCAAAATAGTAAAATCTGTTTGAGTAACCAAGTGAAATCCAAAAGAACAATGTGAGGTTTACTTTGAGTAGCTTAATTACAACTGCTGCTTATTTTTAGAGTAACTTCCCCCCAAAGAGGGCAAATTGCTTAATTACTGTGTTAGCTCTTAAAAAAAAAAACATTTAGAACAAGGCATTTTGGTAAAGTTTATCTTATCTGGTGATAAGGAAGAAGGGTCTCTCATTCAAACATTCCCTCTTTTTCTTTCCCTATTTTTCTCAGCCCTTTAGATCCCCAACTCCAAACTGGTAAAAGAACGGGAGTTGGGTGACAAGTAATAGCAGTTGCTCACTGTTTTAATCCAGGTGTGACCTGGGCTCTCCCTGTCCCTTGAAGTCTGAGTAAAATGAAATCAGTCCCCCAATTCCAAGGCCTGTGGCTGATTTCTAGAAATTATAAGGCAATTTGTAGTCTCAAAGTCACCTCTGGCTCCAAGCTTTTGGTGTCTTGGTTTACAGACTGTTTTAGTGTTACACATGGTTTGCTTCTGTCCAGCAATGCACTGGCTCAGATGCAACACATGCCACTTCCATGTGGTGGTTTGTATAGCCAGTGGACTTGACTAAAGACTCTCCAGTCCTGGCCGGGTAGCTCAGTTGGTTAGAGCGTCATTCTCATAAGCCAAAGTTGTGCATTCAATTCCCAGTCGGGACCCATTCAAGAATCCACCAATGAAAGCATAAATAAGTGGGACAATCCTTTTTCTCCCTCTCTCTATCTCTTTCTTCTTCTCTCTCTCAAATCAATAATAATAATAATAATAATAATAATAATAATAATAATAAAGACTATTTCACTTCCCTCTCTTCCTCACCTGGTGCCTCAGTTTAAAGTCATTCATCAACATAGCTCCTCCTTTCTCTCAGAGGCCAAACCAAATCCCCCACCGGTTCTGTCATGCAGAACCAGGCAGCCATTGCCTCCACTGCCTCACTGGCTTCCCACAAGCTGCCGCTCTCACCTACTCCAAATGGCTGATCAAGGTACTTTCCCAGGCACTGCTCCCTTCCTAAGAAAATTCTGCTGCCAGCTGTTCAGATCAAAATTTAAACACCGTGTTAACTTATTTTCAGCCCAGAGATGACCATTATTTCTTTCATTCAACAAATATATTTTGCATGCTTATTTTCTGCCAGATATTATTGCTGGAACTGTAAACCCAGCAGGAAATAAGACCCCAGGCCTGGCCCTCATGCAGTTTCAGTCTGCTGCAAGAGAAATGTTTTAAACATATAGTGATGTGAATAATTATTAACAACTGTGGCAATTACCACAAAAGAAAATTTCTGAGTTTTATCCGGAGGGGCTTGGCAGGGAGAGAGTGGGGTGAGAGGTAAGGGAAGATTTTCCTGGCAGCATTTAATTTGCCCAGGATTAGAAAAGGCTGGTTTACTCTTAGGTTTATTGCTCTTTTCTCTGAATGCTGCCTCTGAAAAGACAACTGAAATAGGAAGCATGGCACTTGTTGAGTTTCAGCCCTGAATTAAGCGATCATTCATGAAACACTGATTGAGGAGCATCTATGTACCTGGTACTGTGCTAAGAGCACCTGGGGCTTACATGCAGCTACAGTGGGTGACAGAAAATATACAAAAAATAAAAAAGTACGGTTTCCAGACAGAATAAAGTGAAGAAACAGGACAGAGGTGGTTGGGTAGGTGGTCTGGGGAGAACTTCTCAGGTTGAGAGGCCTGGACAGTGTGGACCTTGCTGAAAAGTGTGTCCAGCTAAAGGGAAGGCATGTCGAAAGGCCCTGAGGCAGGAACAAAATTGTTGGCTTGTCTAACCACAGAGAAAGGCAAGTGGGATCAGCGCAAGTGATAGGAAGAGGGGCAGGAGGATACTGGTGTGGGGCCAGGGTCCTGCTTAGGTTGGGTTTTGTAGCCCATGAGAGAAGTTAGGGTCTTCCTTTTTAAAAAATTTTGAAACTGCCTCCTTTCCTTTGGCAACCATCAGAGAACCATGTCTATGGATCTGCTTCTATTCGTTTCTTTGTTTTGTTTTCTTTTGTTTTTAGGTTCCACATATAAGTGAAATCATATGGTATTTGCCTTTCTCTAACTTATTTCACTTAGCATAATGCCCTCCAGGTCCATTCATGTTGTGTCAAATGGCAAGATTTTATTTTTAATAACTGAATATTATTCCATTGCATATTTATATCTCTTCTTCTTTATCCATTCATCTTTTGATGGACTTGCTTCCATATACTGGCTATTACTAGTAATGCTGTAATGAACATAGAGGTGAATATATCTTTTCAAATTACTGTTTTTGTTTTCTTTGGATAAATAGCCAGAAGTAGAATTACTGGATCATATGACATCTCAATTTTTAATTTTTTGAGGAATACTGATACTATTTTTAAGTGACTGTACTAATTTACAATTCTACCAATAGTGCAGATTCCCTTTTATTCACATCCTTACAAGCACTTGTTTTTATTTTGTTTGTTTGTTTGTTTTTTGACAGAGACAGAGAGAGGGACAGATAAGGACAGACAGACAAGAAGGGAGAGAGATGAGAAGCATCAAATCTTTGTTGCAGTACCTTAGTTGTTCATTGATTGCTTTTTCATATGTGCCTTGACAGCAGAGTGAGTAACTGCTTGCTCAAGCCAGAGACCTTGGGCTCAAGCCAGCGACCTTGGGCTTCAAGCCAGTGACCTTTGGACTCAAGTCAACAACCATGGGGTCATGTCTATGATCTCATGCTCAAGCCGGCACCCGCAGGGTTTCAGAACCTGGGTACTCCGTGTCCCAGTCCGATGCTCTATCCACTGTGCCCACCACCAAGTCAGGCTCCAGTGCTTGTTATTTGGGGTATTTTCCCCAAGAGTAAAGTGAAATAATAAGTAGGGAAGTTATTTGATTTTTGTTTTAAAAAAATCATTCTGGGTGCAGGATAGAAAATAGTTATTTGTTTCTTTTTATCACAGTTTTATAATAAACCACCTAAGCATCTATTGATGTAGAATTGGTTTAAGTAAATTGTATATAGCCATACAATGGAATAATAGGAAGCCATTAAAAATGGTAGTATGTCTGTTGACATGGAAAGATGTCTACATTATAGTAATGGGGGGGGTAAATGGGTTACAATATAATAAATGTATTAAGCTTTAATAAGTCTGAAAAGGCATAAACAAAAAATTTTATATTGTTTATCTCTGGGTAGTGAAAATATAGAATTACTTTTCTTTCTTTTGACTTATACCTATATTTTCTAGTTTCTTCACTTGAGGAATAAAAAAGATATATAAAAATAAGTGTGTGAGACATAATATTAGAATATGGTCTTATAGGAATGTGGCATTTTAATTTTATTAGTCCATTGATTTGAGATAGTGAGAGAGAGGAAGGGAGAGATAGGCAGAGAAATAGAGAGAAGCATCAACTCATTGTTACATCTGGTTGTTCCATTTAGTTGTGACTCATTGGCTGTTTCTCAGATATGCCTTGATTCGGTGACTGGGACAGCGCTCTATCTATTGAGCCACCTAGCCATGGACTGTGGCATTTTCATTTACTTAGATTATATTTATAGCTTACTTTAAAACATGAATGCAGCACATATTAAATGTATTCATAAAATTTATAATGAAAAACTGGAAGTGTGATCACTAGACATAATTCTTTATAATTAATGTTCATAGTATTTCTCTTTCCTGCACATGTTATTGTCTTTGATCATACATTTTCTCAGATCCTACATCAAGTGTTTTCCCAAGTGCTGAGAGTGCTTCTGTGTTGCCTTGCTTTATTTTTTGAATTGGGATTAGAAAATATTTCTCTTATTGTTCTACTTTAAAATTTACAATAAAAACAATTTGAACAATGGGAAACCAGAACTCAGTGGAATAGATCTTAGCTCCTGGTGCCTTTTATGAGTTGGTCTATTTGTTGTTCCTCTATTTTAGCTCTGACAGCATTATATAATTCTAGTTTTACACTTAATTCTTTATGTTCAAGGGTTTTATCACTGGGTGATGTTTTAAGTCCCTCAAATGTTAGGTATTCAATAACAGTAGCACATCTGACCCTACGTCAATGGGCCAGTACTTATCACTCTGATGTAGCAATGTGGCATTAAGTTCCTGCAATCTTGGTCCTTCTGAACTCCCTTTGTTAATTTCAAAGGAATCTTTTGAATTTTAAACTTCAAGGCATGTTTTACAACAGCAGATTGTTACAAATGAAATCAGCTTTCTTATTTATATGCTTGCAAATACTGAAGGTTACTCTTTTCTTGTTGGTGTTCATCACAGTCTCTGGAATGATTTTCTGTCACTGTTTTATAAAATAAGTTGGATTTCGGAGAATCTCTGGTGATCCGTGCCTATAACAATTTTAAATAAACTATGTAGAAGATATACTATTTATTAATTATGTTAAAGGAAATGTATAAATAAAAATATTTAAAGCTAGGCACCTTTAATACCTTCAGATGCAATAGCCATAGAGATGTCCCTCCATTAGATCAAAGTGTTGGTAGAGATCCCTTTGTACCAGTCTGTGAAAAAGTATTTTTTCCTTTTATAACAGAGCTATTACCATAATTTCTTTATGCAGTCTATCAAATTCCTTGAAGACAGCTTTTTTGCTCTTCTTCTGATTTAATTTTTTTTTTTTTTAGCAAAACCATATGCTACTAGGTAGGTACCTTTACTTTTTAGCCTATATGATCATAATAATAAATTATGATTTTGGTAGAGTAAGAATTAACCATAGTCATGAGGTTTTATTATATTATGATTTATTTTAAATAACCACATTTAACCAAAAAAGTATATTACTGGACTGCCTAGTCACAGAAATACTACACTCTTGGTTCACCTCAGAACCTCACAGTAACCATTAACATTTTTGTAATATTTTATGGTTTCCAGTCCTTTCACCTGCATCATGATTCCAGTGTTTTCAAAGATGTCCTTAAACTTTAGGTGGTAGATAATGTTATATATGTGTATCTGTATATATATTCTCTGTATTATCTCATTAAACCCTAACTTATCAACTATAATAGCCAGTGTTTAATTTTATTTATTCATTTTAGAGAGGTGGGGGGGGGCTAGAGAAAGAAAGAGAGAGTGGGAGAGAGAGAGAAAGAGATAGAGAGAGAGAAAGGTGGGGGGAGGAGCAGGAAACATCAACTCCCATATGTGCCTTGAACAGAGAGCCCAGGGTTCTGAACTGGCAACCTCAGCATTCCAGGTCGATGCTTTATCCACTGTGCCACCACAGGTCGGGTCTGCTGTAACCAGTTTAAAAGACCATGTGACATGGACTCATTACTGTCCCAACTGTTAATGACCAAAATAACAACTTAGCAGGCTTTTAGTCTAATCAGTAAGCATGCATTGAATACCTTCTATATATTTGTAGGCACCAGCATGGAACTTGAGGAATACAAATATGTTTAAAGTTAACTTTTGTTTCCAAGAAATTTGTAAAAAAATAAATTTTAAACAACTAATCACAATATGAAGTGGAGTGAAAATTATTTAATAGAGGTATACTGATGGAAATAAAGAGGGGAGAACAATGAATTTTGACAAAATAAAATCAAGGAACGCTTTACAAAAGGGTAGTATTTGACCTAAGTCTTATTTAATAAACAACAAACAAACAAAAAATTACCAGAATTATCCTTCAAGATCTGGTTGGGGGACTATATTTATATTTGAATGATGTGACAAGTAATCAAAATACTTCAGACTGCCTCTATTTTCTATTTCTGAGTCACAGAATGATCAACCCCCTTTCACTGTAGTCACATTTTGCTTCTTAGTATGCTGTTCACTGCTCAGCCCAAGCAAATAGCATTTCTTCCTTCGTGGACTTGATGCTTGTCTGGAGCCTGGGACACTCTGGCTTCTCCTTTCATTTCTTTGTGATTTGTGGAGAGGAGCAGAGAAGAGGAATCTCACTAGCAATTTGCAAACCTTTATCTGAGGGGACTCTTTTCATCTGCCATGAAGCCTAGTGACCTGTAGAAGTTCAGGAATAGTTGGTATGAAGGCAGGCTTGTCTCAGGTAGAAATGTTTAGTCCAGGATAAAATATGATAAGAATGTTCAGAAACATGTAAATGGAGATTTCAGTCATTTTTCTCTAAAATTTGCTCCAGGGAAAAGACAAAAGAAAGAGGATTCTATTGTACTCTATTATTTTGCATACAATAAAAACAAGCTAGTCTTCTCAGAGAAGCACTTATGGAAACTGGGAAACTGGGAACAGAATCTAGACACCCAAACTTGTTAGATGTGTATCTCATCATGCCATCAGGGATGGGAAAGTTTGTTTTTGGTTTTCTTTTGTGGCTACTAATCCATAGAAGACCAATCAAAGGTAAAAAGTGCATTTGGAATCTATGCTTTAATTTCATGGAATATCTAGTAGGGAGAACAGAAAAGAGAGAATAGGTAAAATAGAAGAAATAGGAAAGATTGTAGAAAGAAAAAAATATAAGTAAGTGGGTAAATAAAGAAAGTAGGAAGGATGAGTTAGGCAGTGGAGGAAGAGAGGAGAGAGAGAAACCATAATAAATGGAAGAAACAGGCTGGCATTGATAATATAATATTATATTTTTATCACTGCTTTAAAACTTTAAAAAATATATTTATTGACTTTAGAGAGAGAGGAAGAGGAAGAGAGACAAACATTGATTTGTTGTTCTACTTATTTTTGCATTCATTAGTTGATTCTTATATGTGTCCAGATTGTGGATCAAACCCACAGTCTCTGAGTATTGAGATGATGCTTAACCAGTTGAGCTCCCAACTCAATTGGACTATCAGTACTTTTAAAAGTGTTATCTTACACAAGTCCTTCAAAGTTACTATTGTGAATTGAATTTCAACAGAAACCCACAATAGGGGAAACTTATTTCCTGGATGTTTGTTGGACTGGTTATTAAACCCTATATGTATTCTTTCTTTTTTTTTTTAATTAAGCGAGGGGTGGGGAGGCAGACAGACAGGCTCCTGCATGGGCCCAGACTGGGATCCACCTGGCAAGTCCCCTACTAGGTGATGCTCTGCCCATCTGGGGCTGCTGCTCTGTTGCTTGGCAACCGAATTATTTTAGCACCTAATGCAAGGCCATGGAGCTATCCTCAGCGGCTGGGGCCAACTTGCTCAAACCATTTTAGCTATAGATGCAGAAAGGGAAGAGATAGAAAGAGAGAGAGAGAGAGAGAGAGAGAGAGAGAGAGAGAGAAGGAGGAGGGGTGGAGAAGCAGATGATCACTTTCGTGTGCCCTGACCAGAAATTGAACCTGGGACTTCCACACACTGGGCCGATGCTCTACTGCTGAGCCAACTGTCCAGGGCCTGAGCCCTATATTCTTGAGGAAGGTGGGTCCATGGGTCAAATTTGGTAGTTTCCATTTGATCATAATCTTCTGAAATGTTAACATAAGTATATCAAGAATCACCAGAATGACCGTTTTATACCAAAATACTGTCTAATCATTTCATAGCAATATTTACTTTTGTATTTGCTTGAGTGATTGTAAAATAGCATTGGATTACTCTAATTCTCATGGGCTGATGATAAAGTGTAGTGGCTGACTTAGTAAATGGTGTGTTTGTTACAAGTAAAGATCAAATGAGTCATTTTGTGTTTGTAAGAAGAATGACATTTGAAGAGGGAGTAGTGGGGGACACATGATCTCTGAGGAAAGACACATTTAGATAATAGGAGCACAAAGGTCCTAAGAGAGCTCACCTTATTATACGTGGGCACCACCTTCCTTTCTACTGCAAGTGGTAATTTGGTTTTGGCAAAAGGGCATATTCTATCATGTTCATGGTGTTAATTTGAATTTTATTAATTTTTCTAGTTTTGTTAGAATATAATTTGCAAATTCATTTTTAATTTTAAATTGTATAAAGTTTATAAGTATAATATATTTATAATTTGTTTACATAAATAATAACAGAGTAAACACAAATTATGGCAAGTCTGTGAATCTGGAGGATTCTTATATTTTAAAAGGGATCTGTTCATTACTCAAGGTTGAGAAACCTTGCTCTAAATTGCAGTGGAAGATCAGTATTACCCCAGTGGCTAAATAATATCAAACTATAAAGTTTTATGAAAATTGAATCATGTTTGACTATTGGCTTTTATTATTACTTCATCAGTGTTTTGTATTCATATCCAGTTACTATTTTGGAGGCAATTGATCTTAGTATCTTTGCTTTAATTTTTTTCTCCTTCTAAGAGATATAAAAACAAATTGTTGGCGATAAAATGAGTCAACCCTTTAAAATGTCCATCCATTACTTCAATAATATTTATTGAATGGAAAATACCATCAGGCAAAATTGTTACATAAATTTAGATATGTACTTATTACATATATACATATTAAGTATATATTTATATAATATCCCTATATAAGTATAAATATAATATAAATAAATATATACATATATTTATATGTAAACTAATTATTATAGACTGACTGGTCAATAGATAGATAAAGATGGATAAGTCATGGTTCTTAGCCCTGAGAAGCTAAAATATATAGCCGTGGAGATAAATGTAAAGACATAACAAAACAATGGAAATAATTGCTTGATAGATATGTGAACTGAAGCAAAGGGGAGGAAAAAAAAATTCACTTGTATGAGGACTTACTATTTTGCATTATAAATTGGGATTTTCACATTCCAGAGTAAGAGTAGGGTTTTTTCTCTCAGCTTTATTAAGATATTATTGAAAAGTTTAAGGTGTACAATGTGATGATTTGATACATATATGTATTGCAAAATGATTACCACAATAAGGTTAGGTAACACCTACATCCTGTGTAGGGTTTTAAAATTTACCTTATTTAGCAAATAGGCCTGCAATAGTGTTGAGAATGTGGTAGAATAATTTGCTACATACAATAACAATTATGTAATATACCAAGCAAATGTTGAAAAGTCTCCTATTACATAAACTATAATTTAATTGTATAATAGTATATATAAATAAAATATAGCAAATAGCATGATGCATTAGACATATGCATCATTTCATTCATTCATGCATTTAAAAACTATACCTTTCATGTGCAAGATATCACATAGGTACTAATGAGAAAACAAAATTAAATAAGGTGTCTTTATTTCCTGAAGAAAATTATACCCTACCAAGGGAGGTAAAATATACTCAAGTGACTATAATTCAGAATAATTTGTGCTAAGTGTTCCAAGATCTATATACCAAATATAAAAAAGTTCAGAGAAAATGTTTAGTGTGGGTATCAGTTGACTTTTGGGGAGAACATGGATTTGAGTTTGGTCAAAAGGGATGAGTAGAGTTTTTATAGGTGGCTACCACAGAAAAAGGGTGAGTGTCCCAAATGTAAGAATTCTTTGAATCTTATGAGCTCATTTGTAAAGGTGGGAAAGGGTAAATTATATTATACTTCAGAAACATTAAGTACTCTAGCTTGGTATGAGTATAAAATGTGTGTAGCACAGTTGTGGGAGATAACTTTCGAAAGACTAATTAGCAATAGGTCATAGGCAAACTCAACCTCAGGAAAAACAAACAATTGTACAAATATTTATTGAGGGTTTGTAATATCTCAAGAGTTGGGAATTCAGAGATGAATGAGGTCAAGCCCATGCTCTTGGGAATGCAGACACACAATCCTTGATGCCTTGGAGACAGGCATAGTGCAGTGATTATGAAATGTGAGGGTACATGCTGTAATAAAATTAAGTGCAAAGAACAATGGGAACAATTACTGGGGGAGTCAGAGAAAACACCCAGGAGGAGACAGCATTGTAACTGGGTCCTGATAAATGAGTGCAGGAAAAAGAACATAACCTTTCTTCTGCATACAATGTCCCAGAGACACAAAAGAGCTCAAAGTATGGTCCCATGTGACTTAAAGGGCAAGTATTGGAAGTTGAGGGTGGAAAGATATTGGGGTCAAAATGAGAAGAGCCTTATAGGTAGTGGCAAGAAATTTGGACTTACATCTTAACAGTGATTTTCAATCTTCTAGGTTTGTGGCACACCTTCAAATACTAGAATTCTTAGCAGGACAATAGAAACAATGAAAGGTCTGGAAACACTATAAACAAGCCAGCAGTAATCACAACACAAGCAATGTACAGTGTACTTATGTTCTCACAGTGTCTACAAAATCACCCATAGTTCTTTCACTATTCATTTGGTTGAACTTGAGCGTTGTTTCTTCAGAACACAGCTTTTTACTCCCAGACAGGGCACTCTAGAATACTTCTAGGCATTGTTCTCACACGTCCCAGTTAGTGCAAGATACTGCCCTTGGCACAGGCTGGACATCACTCTAAGCCTCTTCCTTCTTACTTGTAGCAAGTTGCATTCTAATACCCCACATGATGTTGCTGAGACCAGCATTCTGTTAGACAGAAACTACTGTTAAAATTTCGAAATACTGGCAAAACCAAAACTTACCTATCGATCAAAAGGTGATAGGATGTTTGCAAAATATAGCAGCAGAATGCTTTGTTTTACTAGATCAGTGGTTCTTAACCTTTTTTGAGGTACCAAACCTACCAGTTTCATATGTGCAATCATCAAACCCTTCTTTAGTGATAAATAAAATATGTTTTTTTTCCCAAATTCAAGACATAGGTATATGTTTTTTTACTGGTGCACAAAATGAGCCGTGCATGAGCATCACCTTGCTCAAAGAACAAAACCAGCAAAGTGCATGAACTCACAACAAATTACAGTATTACTTTATTCTGGCCTCCGCGGCAGAGGCTTCTCCGAACCCCTGAGACCGACTCATCGAACCCCTAGGGTTTGATAGAACCCAGGTTAAGAACCACTGTACTAGATGAAAACCATTGCTGTAGGCAACAGAAAGTTGTGGGAGACTTTTTACCAGATAATTTCTACAACCAAAGTGATGATATGGGCAGATTCATTGAACTGCCATGTGCAGAATTGGTTGGAGGGAGAGGCTAGGAGCAGGGAGACCACTGCTCCTAACCTCTGAACATAGTTAGAACTATGATCAGAACTAGGGTTTCAATAGAAAGGGAGGTTAGGAGCCAGTTTATGAAGGAAATATAGGATTTGGCAATTGATTGGGTAGAGAAGGAGTGTCATGATGAATCTGACATTTTATGCCTGGGTGAACAGAAAAATATTAGTGCTGCTAACAGAAATAGGATAGTCATGAATAATAGTTCTTTGGGGTTACATGAGAAATCTGGCTCAGGGTAACTGAGTTTTAAATGGTAATTATAAATTAGCCAAGATTAGTGAAGTCTTTAGAATATTCTCATCATTCTAGTAAATTTCTGGGGTAGTAAATATTGTCCAATATAGCAATTCAATGTATTCTGGCCTTTTACTTTTAGTGTTTCACATATGACTTTCTTTAAATGCAGTTTTTTTTTAAAAGCTTATTCACTTAAAATTTTTTGTGGAACCCATGAATATAAAAATATGGCCAATCCTTATAGGCCTTAAGAAGGAGTATTCTGGGGGCTCTACCTCTGGAGAAGCGGGCATGGCTCTAAACTTGGCAAATTAGGGATCCCAGCAAGTCGACTTCTCCTGAGAAACATGTCTGTCAGGTCATTTTCATGGTTCCTACCTTTCCACTCTGGGCGGGGCATTTGGAGATACGTGCAGCACAGAACAGGGAAAAGTCCCCGCCTCCAGTAGGCAAACTTTAAGCAGAGCGGTAACTAGGTGACTCTAATTTTTGAGCCCTACTATTTCTTTTACTACAAATGAGGAAGTTTAAAGCAACTTTCACTAGTTATTTCCCATCCTGAAAAGGTGGAAGCAAAACCCCTGGAAGAACCCAAACCCATGATTTAGTGGACTCAAGCACAAACTTAAGTGGGTAGGTAAAAAGAGGCTTTTTTTTTTTTCTTATGGTGCATGAAATAACTCCAGAGTCAAGAGGTCTAGATTTCCTTGGATGCTGTGACAATGTCTTTGTCAGTGGCCCTCATCTTATTAGCCATGTACACAAGATGGCACAGAGGATGATTTAATTAATATTCATGCCACAAGATCTGTTTGCAGTACAAAACATCAAAACACACATTCTCAGCAGCCAGGAACTATAACCACATTCCCTGCAGAAGCTGTCAATGGGAAAAGGACCTTGACTTGTGGAGTAGGAAAGCGTTGAGACTGGAGACTTCTTTCTCCTGAGTTATTTTGTTTTCAACATCATTCCCACCTCCCCCTTTCACACACTGCTGAATCCCAAGTTCTTTAAATAAACTATCCAGTTATTAAAGACTTATCCTTCAACACAATTTATTTTTTCCCTGGCCCTTGGATTATCATGAAGGAGTTGGTAGAGTGAGAGTTATAATTGGCCCATGCAACGTTCAAGTAGAAGGCACCATGCTGTCCCAGCTTTGCAGTGAAAAGGGCAGAAGGATGCCATTGGCAAGACCTGGCCTTGGCCATTTCCACATTTCCCACTCTTCTGTGTCAGTAACAGAAGTAACACTGACCTCCCAGTCAAGTTCCTGGGGTTTATCTGCTCCCTTCCCAGAGCGCAAGATACAGATCAAGCATTGTGGTTTGAGGCACAATAAAGGCAGTACAACATAGTTGACAAAAAGTCTGAAGATATACATCATCCTTTTCTCCAAATGTCAGGAGGCTCATCTCTCCTCTCTACTCATGTTGCTTTGATTAATGGTATTTCCATGGGGCCAGTTTCCCATTTTCAAATGCAGGATAAAATTAAAGAAAACAGATTAAGATTGAATAAAATGTGCAACATTCTTCTGAGTCATTCCAAATCTTGGAATGTTCTGGCAAAACATCTAGCTGTTTTTTTAAATTTTCCACACAGACTGAGCCCTGGAGCCAGAATATGAGGTGAATAGCACAAACCTGTATTATTTTAACCTGGGTGTGGCCTCACATGTCACCGTGGCATCAGAGATGGAGGGACTGGATCTGCCTTCTTCATTTAACAAGGATTCATTTCCAACAGCAACTCAACCCTGCCCACAGGCTATCTGAAAAATAAGATGCACATTTCATCAATATAAATCTTATTTCAAATACGACAGCCTTAGCAGTCAGTTCTTAATTTAAACACAAATGTTTGATTAGTTTAGAATTGAATTAAATAAGTACTTCCTTCTTTTCCTACCATTTGGTCAGGAGGAAAAATATATTTCTTATGTAGCTCATAAGTGGGGAGATTATGGCTTTCATCTTGTAACCTACCTGATTGCCTTTAGCTGGAGAGATGGTTACTGTTTTATAATATAAAACAATAATATAAATCCTCACTTCTGGGGAAGTTCTCTACTCTGCATTTTCTCAATTTTTCTTCATGATCTCATAACCAAGTAAGATTCTACATATTCATTTCTTTCTTTCAGCTTATTAATGTACTGCCATGCCTCCTGGCTGCAAAAATACGATAAAATTACCAGGAAAAATTCAATAATTAATGAAAGTTTTATTCTCCCAACTTATAACATTCAGAAAAAAAATCTTATTCAAAATATTTAAATGTGGACTTAACCTTCAGTTCTCAAGAATAGAAAACATCTACTGTGAAATAGAGAAAGAATGCTTTTAAAATGGATTTTTTAAAAAGTCTAGGCATTAACAGGTTCATGCCAGTCAAATTTAATTGACATAAGGAGAGATCGAAAGAGCCCAATACTGTCACTATGAGATTCTTCAAGGTCGTCAGAACATTAGTCATTTAAGGAACACTCTCTTCTGACAATGAATGAACAGTCTCATTTTGTCTGTTTTATTTAAATGGGCCCAGTTTTAGTTAAGGGAAAATAAAGCAGCTATCAGAGAAATATTTACTGAACTAGAAATATTTGCTTTTATTTAACATTTTTCTGAACATCTCCTATGGGCCAAAACCCATGCCCTCATATAAAAACATTACATTTTATTTGAGCAAATATTATAAGATCACAGATACAAGAGGCTACAAACCTTATCTTGAAAGATGGGGAAATATCAAGGTCTATGAAAAATCTGGGATTTTACCCTACTTGTGAGCTAACACTCTAGCCTGGTACTGTTTCATGGATGCTGACAAAAGACATAAGATTCCTAGATCATAGATGAATGACTTTATTACAGTACAGTAAGCAGAACTAGCATGACATCAGTAACAGGTTCCCATGCACTCCCCAGTCCTCATGATGTACTCAGGTCCCATGCCGATATGTGCCACAGATTGTGTTCCAGAAGAGCAACACTGAGCGTAAAGAATTCTTCTTATAATGAATGAAAGGCAAGATGCTACTTTAGCCCTCAAGATTGCTCTCTGCAAGCATGACTCTCAGAAATGGCCAGGATGAAGAGTAGTCAGGGTTTGGGTTCTTGGCATGTCTGGCAAGAATGTGCTGGGAGGGATACTCAAGGCCCATGGTGAATTACTTCTAGCAGAAACTTCATTGAAAAGATATTTAGGTTGGGATGAATCAATATGTGATGAGAACAAGAAAGGCGCATTCTAGTCACAGAAAATTGTATTTGCCAAGGCCCTGTGGTATGAGAGATACTGAGATGTTTCAGGAACAGTGAGAGCCTGGCATGATTTGCATGGTGATGATAAAGTTGAACAAGTAGGCGGCATCCAGTCATCAAAGGCTTTGCATGCCATGGGGATTATGGCATGTGGTTTTTTGTTTTATTTTTACCTTACAAAGCTCAACACATTTTAAATAGAGATACCACATGATTGGATTTTATTTTCTATTATCTGGTGACAATGTGAAGATAGGCTGGAATCAGAGATAAGGTACCTGAACCTTTTACTAGGTACCTCCAGAACATCTCACTTATTTTATGTCCTTTAACTCCCTACCTACCCTGCCCCCCCCCCTCATTATTCTAAGACGTCACTGCCTTATCTTACCCTATGTCCCATTTTCAGCTTCCAGGTCCTCCCACACTCACCTTCATGCCTGGCAGCCCTCACCTTTTAACTCATACTGAAAGTGCTCAGATATTTGCTGCTCTACAGTAGGAATATTTCTATTTAATTTATCAAATTTTCCAGTATTTTTGGAGTTGTAAACATGTTATTTTCTGGAAATATATCCACTGATTTTTTTTATGTCAATATTCTAGTAAGATTATTTACTTGGTATGATATAATTTATAAACCCAAAGCTTAAAAAGGCAAATTGTAACATTCATTTTATTAAAGTGAAACACACACAAGTACTCTACTTAAAATAATATTTAATTATTCTAAGAAGAAATCATATGAAGATAAGTACAATATTTTAAAATATTTAAAAATGGACTAACTAGATTGAACATAAATTCACGGTACAAATTGTATTTTCTTTTCTTTGTAATTTTAAGACCCTTCCAAATTTTGCAATGTGTTCTAGGGAAGAGGTGATGGTGATTATGTTTTGAGTCCTTTCTGGGAAAGTGCTTTTGATCCTTGTATTATTTTCCTTTTACCACTGTAACAAGTTACCACAAATTGTGGCATAAAACAATACAGAGTTGTGGAGGTCAGAAGTTTGCAATCATTTTCTTTTATTGGTCAGTTACAGTTGACAGTCAATATAATTTTATATTGGCTTCAGGTGTAGAGCACAGTGGTCAGACACTTATATAATTTATGCAGTGATTCCCAGAATAAGTCTAGTACCCACCTGGTACCATACATAGTTATTTCAATATTATTGACTATATTCCCTAAACTGTACTTTATATCCCTGTGACTATTTTTTTTTAACTGCGAATTTGTGCTTTGCAGTAATTTTTTTCTGGGTTAAAGTCAAGATGCATACAGGATTGGTTCTTTCTGGAAGCTCTGAGGGGGAGGATCTGTGTTTTAACCATTTTTACTTTCTAGTAGTATCTGTATTCCTAGGTTCATGCCCCCTGTCTCTATATTAAAAGTGTGTCATGCTGACCTCTGTTTTTGATCCACCTTGATTACACTGGATCCACCTTGGTAATTCTGGATAATTTTGCATCTCAAAATCTATAACTTAATCACACGTGTAAAGCCCCTTTGCCTTTAAAAGGGAACATTCACAGGTTATGAGGATTAGAATGTGGAGTTTTTTGGGGGAGGGAGGGTCATTATTCAGTTTCCCTCAATCCCATTTTCCACTGAAAGCACCGTGATTTTCTTTTTCCACAGCTTTACTTGATTTGGGTTACAGCTGAGATAATTGGGCTCCCTAACCATGTCATCCGTGTATTGATCTGCTTTAGAATAGGTTTAGAAAAGTATGTTCTTGGAGGAGGTTTCTGAGTAAATCGTCCTTCTCCACAGAATGGCTTACCTTTAAATATGCCAGGTGGGATTTGACATGTGGTGGCGCAGTGGGTAAAACATTCAACCTGGAATTCTGACATCACCAGTTTGAAACCCTGGACTTGCCTGGTAAAGGCACATACGAGAAGCAATTACTACAGATTGATGTTTCCTGCTCCTCTCCAACCCCTGTTTCTTTCTCTCTCTCCTCTTTCTAAAAATCAATAAGTAAAGTTAAAAAGAAAAAAGAATATGCCAGGTGGGTTAGCTATGCCTGTCTCTCACTAAGTGCCCTACCGTCTGTGCACTACCCATACTCCCTCATTCTTTCCATTTCAGGCATCATGCTACCAGACTGTAAAGGGCTGGCATCTGCATCTCTTAGCCCTGGTCTCAGAGCGTGGTATGTCTGCCTTGGGACAGGCTGGGCATGCTGTAGAAATGAATACCTCCAGGGCCGAGTAGCCCTGGTTAATAAATGGAGCTATATATAAAGATTGCAGCTCCTTATTTGTTTATTGTAATTTGTTTCATTGAGATATAATTTTCATAACATAAAATTCATATGTAAGTATAAAATTCAGTAGAATTTTAGTAAACTTGCAATGTTGTACAACCATCATCACTATCAACATTTTTATCCCTCCCCCACCCAAACCTCCATATGGGGTTTGTAATGCTGGTGGCCAAGGCCAGGTAGGTTCACATTGGATTCTGGCAGACAGTAGAAAAACCGCAGAGCTGGAAAGCGTTGGGCTATTCAATTTAATAGTGTCTCCCAATGGCAGACAAACACATAGGCAGAGGAAAACTGCTTCTCAGGCAAAGAAAGAGCAAAATGGCCCCTCACAGTGGCGGGGAGGCAATCCACCATATACAATACCCCTGAGTGCAAGCACCTATAGCCTTACATAGGCCTTACACGTGCGGCTCTACCATGTGCTCATGTACCAATCAGAAAAAGTGCTTGCAGCCAGTAAACCAGCAAGCAAGTCTAACACAGCTGCTTCCCCACAGGGTTACTCCTGGTTCTCCCTCCCTCATCCCTTGGCAACTACTAATCTACTTGCTGTCTCCATGAATTGGCCAGTTATGGACATTTTATATAAACAGCATTATACTCAGTTTTGGCACATGCTCAGTGATGGTTTTCAGATTTCCCCAGCAGAATTAAGCTTGTTGTCCACAATGGTAACGTATAATTAATTGACTGCCTTTCCTTTCTTGTCTCACTTTTCTACTTACCCACCAATATTTCCTTGAATCAGCTCTCAAATAAAAGGCTTGCACTCAAAACCTTGCTTTAGGGTCTGCTTCTGGGGAAACCCAAACTAAAATACCAGATATATCAAGTTAACTAATACACTCATTTCATATACACTGAATATTTCTCTTTGTTGGCACATTCCTCAACACTGAAGAGACAGCACAAACAAGTCCAGTATCATCTCTACTGTCACAGAGGGTATTTAAGCAAGAAATAAAGGCGTTGCGCAACTTAAAAGTGAGATGAGTGTTCTAAAGGAGTGGGTGAAGTATGAAGAATGTGAAGGAGTCAGCCAGGTGAAAAGGGCGGGGAAAATGTTCCAGACATGAGGACCCACTCCAAGATGAGGTTGAGCATGGTGCTCTAAGGAACAGAGAAAAATCCATATAGCTCTTGCATAAAAAGTTAGAGAACAGTTGTGTAAGGTACATACATTGCCCTTTAAAGAAGGATTTAGCCTCCAGCTGTGGAGTGTACAATAATCAGCAGAACAGTTTACAACTGTCAGCTGTTTCAGGTGTGCCTTATCTGCCAGAGCCACCTCACTCAAGGTCACCCCCTTCCTGGAGCTGCTGGAATCTAGTGACTGAGTGAGACCGGGATATAGAGGCACAGCCATCCGGCATGGGCAATACCGCAGAACTCCTGGCTTATGTTTGTTGGGTCTGCATTGCAGTTTAATTGCTTCCTCAGTCCAACCTGTTTCTGTCCCCTTACTTTCATAGGTGTTGATCTCTAATACACATCGTGTTCCTCAAACTCTGCGTCAGATCCAGCTCCTGGAGGACCTGACCTTCAACAGCAAAGAAACAGGAAGTCTTTGTGTCATGTGTGATAATACTATGAGGTTTCTTCCCAGACTCCAGGGCGGTGAGGATCCTTGGAACCTGATAGGGATGGATTCCATGGCCCGTGAGGTTGAGTGAGAGCAACTTCAGAGTCTTCTCTGGAGGATTTGCAGGTAAGTTTGCCTCTGAGACATTCTGGAAGTTCAAGAACAGTGTGAAGGGAGTGAGGATTTGTGATGAGCATTAACGTTATGGGCGTGCATTTAAAATGCATTTTATTCTTTGTATGTATTTTTCTAAATTGGTCTCAATGATAACATTTGTATATGTCTATGTAAATTAACCATGCTAATAATATGTCTGTTTGGATTTATATAGACTTTCATTCCTGGATCTCCCAGGAATGTGAGCAAAAGAGAACATTATGGAAATATTTTTTTTCCATGGAGGATGGTATTAGATTACATACTGCTGGCATTTTAAATTTTATGTTCAGTCTGGATAGTAGACTTTTAAAATGATAATTAGATGCTACTCCAGTGGGTACTTTGAAAAGCACTAAAGCAGGGGTCCCCAAACTTTTTACACAGGGGGCCAGGTCACTGTCCCTCAGACCGTTGGAGGGCCTGACTATAAAATAAACTATGAACAAATCCCTGTGCACACTGCACATATCTTGTTTTAAAGTAAAAAAAAAAAAAGGAAACAAATACAATATCTAAAATAAAGAACAAGTAAATTTAAATCAACAAACCGACCAGTATTTCAATGGGAACTATGGGTGAGGATTCATCCAGTGCTTTTCTCACTGACCACCAATGAAAGAGGTGCCCCTTCAGGAAGTGCAAGTGCGGCAGGGGCTGGATAAATGGCCTCAGGGGGCTGCATGCAGGCCTGCGGGCTGTAGTTTGGGGACCCCTGCACTAAAGTATTAAATAACTTGAATGTTTAACTTACATTTAGGAACAGGGGCATCTCCATTTCCCTGCCCTATCCTTGCCTTAGACAGTACTGCTATGGTCTAGTTTGTTCCCAAGGTGCAGATATGAGAGCCGCTGCCCACCCTTATGCTCTGGGATGCTACAGAGGTCTGTCTATTACAGACAGCTTCAAGCACAAGGGCAGTGGTGTGACCCCGGTCACTAAATGATTAGAGGTGTAGGGATGGGCATGGCCATAAAGGCAATGGTGCAGCATCTGCCTTATACAGACTGTGGTGGTGCTACTGGGTGTCCTTGTGGTATCCCTCACAGCCATCCCTTCCTGGGTCCATTGGCTCAAGAGCTTCTTGATTTGGGACCCATTGCAGGAGGTCATCAGGGATCTCTGACCTTCGTCATCCTGTCTTGTCCCTCTAGTCATTTTCTTAGGTTCTGATGCCTCTCCTTAGACCAGATAAATGTCCAGCACTCCCTCTCTTTTATCCATTAGGGAGGGGGATGGGGTGCTATCTTTAGGGCTTTTCAGACAATTTCAGATGAAAGTAATAAATAAAAATGCATTATAAATTCCCTGCCATATAGAAAAATGTTTTGAATATGAGAAAGCAATGTTAATGAAGTTCTAGAACAAACAAAACTAATCTATCGTGATAAGAATCAGAATGATGGTTACATCTGGGGTGGGGATTAGACTAGAAAGGGGCTTAAGGATCTTTTCTAGAGTGAAAGAAATATTCTGTATCTTGATGCGTTTGAGGGTGTATGTATGTCAAAACTCACTGAAGTGTTTATTTAAAATCTTTGTATATTATTTTATGTAAATTTAAAAAGAAAATAGGATGACGGTTCAAAAATGAAAAAAGAAATGACTACATCAAACTAATTCAGGAAAGCTTTAGATTTCACAATTGTTACATGGTTTTCGTTTTCTGATTTAAATCAAGACAGAGGAAAGGACACACCATCAGCATGCAGCTCTGATAAGGGCTATAAAAACATTTTAGTTCGTGGTTAGTCATTTGTATTAGAAACCAAGAATCCTACGTGAAACAGAAAAATATTGATTTTACATTTCACAATTAAAGTTAGCTAGATGAGACTTGGCACACATTTCTTTAGATTTTGTCTTCAGCTGACACAATACCGCAGGTCCTTGAATAAGGTTGTTTTAATCAACATGGTTTCCTTATAATGTTGATGAGAAAAACAAAATTGCTCAGCTGGGGCCACTATCTGTGTAAAGTCTGCATGTTTCCCCCACATCTCTGTGGGTTTTCTCTAGGACTTGTGTTCCTCCTACATCCTAAAGACGTGCATGTGTGGTGAATGGGCCTGGGATGCAAGGGTATCCTGTCCTGGGTGGGTTCCTGCCTTGCACCCTGAGCTGCTGAGAAAGGCTCAGACCACTGTGACCATGAACTAGAATAAGCAGGTAGAAAAAGAGTTAGCTTATTGATTCTATTTTTTATTTATTTTAGAGATATAAAACCAGTAGTCACAGCCACCATCACAGCCTGACTCGCACAGGTTCACATTAGATTCGGACAGTCGGTAATGAAACAACGGAGCCAAGAACTGGTGAGCCATCAGCTTTAATTCTAGCTTGCACCCGGCAGGCAAGCGAAATCCACTCATTCAGTGCTCACAAAGCTACAGACTTATCCGAGTTTCCTAGAATCAAAGGTTTCTAGCTCACCAGACTTATTCACCTCTGTTCCCCATCTCCTCCAGCGCAAACCTGCACAAACTGGCTTCTCCCTCAGCACTCTGCCATCTTTGCTGCTTCTCCTGGCCTCCACATGGCCTTAATCTGCTCTCCTCTCTAATACCTCAGGAACCAAGAGAGAGCAAGCTCCCGGCCTGTCCTACTTTATACTGTAGAAATCCAAACCCTTAATCCAATCTACAAACAAGAAAGTCTCTGATACAAAGTCACCCATCTGAGGCACAATGGGATTCTGCATGAGAGTGCACCACCCTACATCATCCAATCAGTCAAGGGTGTGGGGAAAAGCTTAAAACTAAGGCGTAGGCTATAACAACCCGGCCTGCCCACAGCCTGTCCCCCAAAACATATTAATATCAACGGACTTGCATGTGGGCGGCGCTGTCTTTAACAAAGTGAGCATAATATATTGTATCTGCCCAACAAGAGAGGAGAAAGCGAGAGAGAGAGAGAAAGGGGGGAGGAGCAGGAAGCATTAATTCCCATATGCGCCTTGACCAGACAAGTGCAGGGTTTTGAACCTGTGACCTCAGTGTTCCCAGGTCAACACTTTATCCGGTCAGGCCAACCTTACTGATTTTATTCATCTTTCTTAAATGTACGTCTAGTTCACATTGATTTCAATGTTTAATATTAGAAGTGTTTTGGGTCTTTACTTAGAGGTTTGATAATGTTTTTGTGACTAAAAATATGCTGTAGGAACTTAAATCTTGTTTAATCAATCAACCTACGGTAAAATCAGTTTTGTTTTACATTGTTTCACTTAAAGTTGCAGTTTCCAAGAACTATTAAGGATGTTAAGTGAGGACTTACTGTATTTTTACCTACACAGTGTCCTAAAAGTTTGAAAAAAGAGGTGATTTTGCCCTGCCTGACCATGTTATGTGACCTTCAGCTGGTGTATGCTCTTGACAGGCAAGGGAAGGTCACTCAGAGACTGACCCCCACATGACCCCAGTGGTGAGAGTGTGGTAGCATAATTTCTAAAACTGGATTGGATGGTGCAGTTCTGTGGAATATGCTGGATGCTGGCCGGATCAAAACACCCTTGGGTGTGGATGCCAGAAAGGCTAGGGACACAGGATGTAAAGTTCAGTCTGAATATCAGATAAGCAACAAATAATTTGTTAGTGTAAGTATGCATGAGGGTACCTACTTATATACCCCTTGCATAAGTGGGATATATACATGTGACATAACTTCAAGGGATATAATTATACTAAAATCTTACTTGTTTTTTATCTGGTGTTTTCCTATATTTTTATTTGCTATCTCTGGCTACTCTATGCTTGCGGTATGATGAAAGGGCAGGGTTTTTGCTTATTTGTTTTTCTTCAGTGAAAATCAGAGATAACCTGAGACTGTGGTTCTCAAACTTGAGCTTGCATAAGAACCACCTGCAGAGCTTGGTAAAACACAGAGTTTCTGATTCATTATGTCTGGTATGAGGCCCCCAAATTTACATTTTTACCTTTCCTAGGGATTGCTGGTTCTGCTGATTCTAAGGATCTCATCTGAGAAGTACTGATAGGAGGCAATGCAATACAAAGGTTTGTGCACGGGTTGCTGGAATGTTGTGTTGCTGTATTCTGTTCGGTGCCACTTGGCCTAGCACACTACACTGTGCATCACTAACAAGGGACAACACATCAAACATCATGTATTGTCATGTAATATTAATAAGCCACGCATTATATACAGTTGCCTTTGCTTTCAGACTTTATGAATACTCTATAGGTAAGTTATTTGCCTCTGTAATGAGCGGATGGCTTTTTAATGGGTGTGAAATTAAAGTTCCATTTAAAATTAGTATAGAATTAAAATTGCCATAAGCCCATAAAAAATAGTAATAGCAGAAAATCTTTGTTAAATTATATACCAAATAAATATTTAACAAGGTGAGACACTTAGGAATTTCATTTATACTTAAACATCACCACAATTTCCATAGCAAATTATATATACAGACAGCATTCATACAATCTCAGGATTCTGGGAATGCCCAGAATGGAATTTCCTTCCACATTTTTTCCAAAGACCTATTTTCTTGGAGAAAGATAAAAGCAGGATTTGCTTGTGCTCTTGATAAAACTGGATCATACTGACATTTTTAAAGTGATTTTAAAGCTGATATTTTATATTTCTGCTACCAAGATTATTGTTTTCCCCTCTTCTATTTATTGGCTTATTAAAATTGATTTGGATTTCCTCTTTTGAGGGAGAGAAATACATAGATAAAAAATGAAAGAAGACTATTAAGCTATTTGGCTGGGTGTCTTAGTCCTTTGGCCGTTGTTTAATCTACCACAGATATGTGTTAAAATCTAAGGACTACCTTATTAGAAATAAATACTGAAGTATTTATGAATGAAATTATATGGTCTCTAGAATTTGCTTAAAAATGCTGCAGTTAGACAAATTGGAAGAAGAAAGATGATATAAGTTTGATAAAATAAAATATTGTTTTCTTTTTTTCCAAGTGAAAGGAGACAAGATAGACAGATTCCTGCATGTGCCCCAACCAGGATCTATCCAGCAACCCCCATCTGGGGCTGATGCTCTGCCCATTTTGGGCCGTGCTGGCAACTGAGCTATATTTAGCCCCTGGGGCAGAGGCTCTACGGAGCCATCCTCAATGCCTGGGGCCAATGCACTCTAATCACCTGAGCAATGGCTACGAAAGGGGAAAAGAGAAAGAGGAAGGAAAAGGGAGAGGTGGGAGGTATGGAGAAGCAGATGGTCACTTCTGTGTGCCCTGACTGGGAAATGAACCTAGGATATCCACATGCTGGGCCAATGCTCTACCACTGAGCCAACCAGCCAGGGCTGGTAAAATAAAATATTGATAATTATTGAAACTGGGGGATGGAAGTATAAGGTTTATTTTACTATATTACCTTTGTGTATTTAAAAATTTTTATTAGTTAAAAAACAACAACAATGAGGAACTTGGTTTATATTCTTAGTTTTGCTGCTAATTGGACCAAAATAAAATACATATTGAAATCATTGAAATGTTCTGTGCCTCAATTTTTTAAAATGGTCATATTGTAATTAATCAATCATTAAGTAATTATTGAGCAAAGCTTACTGTATCAGAAGCATTCTAAGGATACTAGCCAAATATCCAGGGATGTCAGATTATTAGAAAGTATAATGTACTTTAAAAACACTAAATCTATATTTCAAGTATTATTACCACAAAATCCATTGTTGCAATTCATTGAGTACAAATGCTTGGAACATAGAACTTTCATAAATGAAGTTCCCAAAGACTTTTTTTTTATGTGTGTGTTAAGAATAGTTATTCAGGTTAGGTGTCTGCTGAGAGAGCAGCTGCTCAGATTTCTACGTGTGAATATGACAGAAGAAAAAGTTACACATCTTGGCTTCTGTGTTTTTTGAGAAAAAAGCAGAGCAACTCTTAAGATTTCTAAATACCATCTGTATCTCCTACACAGTAATATGTAATTTAATTTGGACACTTTTGTGGTCAGTTCCCCAAAAGGTAGGTATATTTACAAGGAAAAACTTAAAGGTTAAGAATATGTAAGCTTGTGTGTCTGTCACTGTGTATGCACAAGCCTAAATCATTTAGAAAATTTTGAATACAATCCAGGCATGGCTGTGTGGCAAACTGCCAGAGTAGAAGACAGGTGTCCCCCCTTCTTACTTGTGGACTTGAAGCCATGGCATGGGTCAGCTCCAGAAATGGCCAGTGGCCTGAAAGTCTGGGGACTAGGATGAGTATGCGCCCTGCACCCCGTGGAGTAGAGTAGATGTGGGTGCCATATGACAAGTGTAGGGTGTACCTACCCTCCTGAATCATTAGAAATTCTTTCCTTTTGTTGGCAAGTAATTATTTTCTGCCTAAAGGTGCATTCTGTGCAAAGGGTTAAAATCCTTTCATAATGTACTACGTTTGAATTAACTGTATTCTCTCTGTTATGAACTGAATGTTGGTTGTCCACCCTCCAATTCATATGTTGAAGCCCTAACCCCAAGCATAGATGTATTTGGAGGTGGGACCTCTGAGGAGCAATTAAAGTTAAATGAGGTCACAAGAATAGAGCTTGTTCTCCCTCTCCCTCTATCTCTGCCCTTTCTTCCCCTCCTTCCCCCTTCTCTTCTCCTCTTCTATCTCTGCCTACCTCCTCCCTTTCTTCACCCCTCCCTCCATATGCATGAAAGAAAGGCAAGCCAGTCAGAGAGGTCTTACCAGGAATTGAAGTGGTTGAAATCTTGATCTTGGACTTTCAGGCTCCAGAACTGTGAGAAGATGAATGTTGTTTCAGCCACCCAATCTGTGGTATTTTGTTTTGGCAGCTTGAGGAAACAAGTACATCCTCCGATAGACAGTTAGCTGAGAGCACTTCCTTCTAGGAAGAGGTGTGGAGAAGTCTGGGCTGCGAGACCCATCTGGAAAGGCAGGCCTTGGGAGGCAACAGAGGGTGCTGGTTATTCAGAGGACACAGAAGTTGCCAAGAAAGGAGGCATTGATGCAAACTACTTTCTTTACAGTTTTGCTTGTGAATTACCTTGAGTAATTACATTTGGAATTTTGAAAACACCTTATTCAATGGTCTACTCATGTCATTTTCATTAATATTTTGGAAACAAAACCTATTTTGAACTAAAACCACTGATTAAAATGTGCAAGTAACATTATCTAGCAAATAATGCCTGGGCTAAATATAAAAATAGTGTAAGCCTAAAAAACTCAGCCATTATTCTCATATGTAACCTAATAAAAGTTTTAATGCAATGTGTTGTGTGGCACCAGAAATTGGCACTAGTTGAACAAGCAGGAAAGGAGTTTATTATATAGATATTAATGGTAGAACCAGCTCAAAACTGAGAATCTCAGAATGTAGTCCAACCACAGGCTGCAAAACTGGCCTGGTGAGTTTAACCATGGCCCCCAGTACTGCCTGGCAAGCCTTAGGGACACTGCTGCTGCCCCCACCCTGCCCCTGCCATTTCTGCAGCACGGACTTAGCTGCTATTTTTGCTACTATATGGATTTTGTGTGGTGCCTCCTTTCTCAAGTGGCTCTATTTGTTTGTTATTTTTCTTTTTCTATATATTTTTTAAAAAATTGTGGTATGAACATTTGATATGACATCTATCCTCCTAACAAATTTTAAGTGTACAGTCCAGTACTGTATTGTTAATTAGAGGCACAATGTTGTACAATAGATCTATAGAGCTTATTCATCTTGCATAAGTGAAATTATACTTGTTCAGTAGCAACTCTCACTTCTTTTTATTTTTATTAATTTTTAATGGGGTGACATTAATAAATCAGGGTACATATGTTCAAAGAAAACATCTCCAGGTTATCTTGTCATTCAATTATGTTGCATACCCATCACCCTAAGTCAAATTGTCCTCTGTCACCTTCTATCTGGTTTTCTTTGTGTCCCTCCTCTCCCCCCTCTCCCTCCCTCTCCTCCCTCCCTGTACCCTGTAACCACCATACTCTTCTCCGTGTCTCATAGTCTCATTTTTATGTCCTACCTATGTATGAATTCATGCAGTTTTTTTCTTTCTGTTTTACTTATTTCACTCCGTATAATGTTATCAAGGTCCATCCATTTTGTTGTAAGTGGTCTGATGTCATCATTTCTTATGGCTGAGTAGTATTCCATAGTATATATGTAAGCAACTATCAATTCTGAACCCATTCTTAGAGGAGTCTAAGTCACATGCCTGTGTTCTGCAAAAGATTGGGGAACCATATTTTCTGGGTTCCATCATGGGAAGATGGGGTTTTTAAAGCTTCATGTTATCTAGATATGGCAAGGGCATTCTAAGATGCTAGCTACACAGAAATTATATTAAATGTCCAGTACAGATTTTAATGTTTACAAAACTCATATCCAAATGATTCATTCTCAAGGAATGATGTCGTTTAAAGAATATGGTCCAGCAATTTCACACTCGTTGTTGAACATCACAAAAAATCTTCACCAGAGATTCTTAAAATTTCTGTCTTCTCTTACCCATCACCTGTGCCTCCTACCATCAAAGTCCCTGGGAAAGTTCCTATTCCTTATCTAAGGATCCTATTACCCCCCCTTCTGTTCCCCATCTGCCCTCCCAATTTCCATGCAAAAGTTCAAGAGGCTGCCTTGGAAGGAGGCAGAGGAGAGATTAACCCTTAGAGTAGTGAGTTTTTTCATGCTCACTGACCTCTGGGAGAGAGTTATTTTTTCAAAAAATAAAATTAGTTCCAGTTACAGTTTTATTAACTTAAAATCATGTTTGTTTGATAATCAATTTACAGAAACAAGAAGAAAATACATTTGCCATTTTAAAATGTTGCCTTACACATTTTTAAGATAAATCGATTGTACTCTGGATGGTCAGGAGGCATGAGGACGTTCATGAATGTTCGTACTACTCAAAGGGTTAAGACAGACAAAACTAAGATTCTCTCTAGTTCTGAAGGAGAAAAGGGGAAAGACAGTGGTGCACTCAAGATTTGTATCTAATCATAGGGACACTTTTAAAGGTGATATTGAAGAGCTACTTGGAATAATTCAATAGTCTTAACCAAATATGCACATTACTATTAAGATCTGTGGTTGAAATGTTGATTGTGATTAAAGTATCTTTTATGTAAAAGCAGCTAGGCTAAAGATAGTAAATACATAAAAAGGAACAGATTTCCAAGTATTTATAAAGAAAAATAAAGACTAGTATTTATATTTATGAGTATAAAAAGTCATTAATTTAGTTTTAATTTCTCATTACAGAATTAATCCTTTGGGCGTAAATTCTCAGAGCTATATTATTATCACAAGTAATTAGTTAATTATTGGACACAGGTAGCTCAGTACTATCTCTTTAGGATGTCCTTATGCATCGCCCATGATAGATTGCGACAGGTGCAGTGACACTTCAAATATTCACTCTTTTATGAAATTCTGTTGATCCTGGCACAAAGCCATCAAATTGTCTATTCCCATTTGCTGTTCTACCAGATGAAAATCTAATACAGTATTTCAGACCAGTATTGCTTGAGACAGACAACCGGATCTAAGCACATCTAGCAATACAATTTCTGCTTAGCAAGTATTAGATAGTCTTCCTTAGAATACTGAATACAGGTTTAAATTACTGAAGAATGCTACCTGGAAGAGCAGGGTTCTGTGCTTCTGCCAGAGTATATCTATAATAGAAATTCAATAACTGAACCTAACACCGGTCATTGGGTCATAAATAATTTTCTTCCAGAGTATGTACTCTGGGCTGCACGCTTACTTTCTGGAGTGGCTAGCTGTTTCTATTGTTTTTAATTCTTCCCGATTGGGGAAGCATTTACTCTTGAATCAATCTGAAATTTAAAACACACTGTTTCAGTGTTATGTCAGAAGCTGTCATTTTTATTGAACTCTTAACTAAATTATACAGAGTACAGTACTCCAGAGTCTATATACTATGAAGTCTAGAGTTATCAATTGATATGCTTTGCCTGGGTTGGTGGAACAAGGATGAATTTACTGAGCGGACTCCCGCGGGACATCCACTGGAGCAAGAGGAAGTTGTCTTAGAAGTCATAACTGCAGAAACACAGCAGGGAAGGGATTGGTAGTACATTGGCAATGATGACTGAGTCTGCTTTAGAAGGTGTTCAAGTTGCCTTTATTTTCATGTGCATTATTCAGATATCTTAGCAGTTCCCAGTGACATTTATTTTGTGAAATATATTAGGTATTGAGTATAGCTGTTTTTAGGTTTATTATGCAATATTCTGATTCATGAAAATATTCTATTAAATGCAATCATTCATGTAATTACTTCACTTAATCTACCACATACTTTAATTAACATTGCATAAAAATCTGATTTAATCAATTAGATTTGATCTAGTATAACTTAATTGTAAATACTTCCATGAGGCAGCAGCCCAAAATAATTAATGAGAGTGAAGGTAATACATAACACTGTCTAAAGCTAACAAATTTCCCATGTTAAGAAAAGTACATCATAATTTGAATATAATTTTATTTAAGAAAGTAAACTATAAAGAGTAGATAATTCTGTTTCTGCTAATGGTCTATTAAAAACAACCTTATAGGGAGTGTTAGAACTTCAAATATATGTTTTATTTTTGTAGCTATTCCCCAACAGCCTTGGGAATAAATGATTCAACTCAAGCAAGATTCATCATTTTTTAGCTTTGTTAATAGACTCATTAATATCAATATTCATATTTGTTTACTATTATGGGTTAACTTTTATCCCCCCCAATGGTATGTTGAACTTGTAACTCCCCAGTAGCCCAGAATGTGACTTTCTTTGGAAATAGTGTCACTGCAGATGTAATTAGTTGAGATGAGATCATACTGAAGGTCACTGGGTCCCTAAGTCAGTATGGCTGGAGTCCTTATAAGAACACCACAATGTGACAACACAGAGAAACACAGGGAGAAGGCCATGTGAGAGGAAGGCTGAGTTTGAAGTTGTACTTACAACCCAAGGAACACTAAAGATAGCTGGTAATGACCAGAAACTAGAAAAAGTCAAGGAAGAACCCCTACTATAGGCTTCAGAGGAAGCGTGGCCCTGCTGACATCATGATTTTGGAATTTTGGCCTTGAGTTTAGAACTGAGACAAATTTCTGTTGTATTAAGCTACCAATTCATGTTACTTTGTTATGGCAGCCCAGGAAACTAATACACTCACTGCAACTAAGTTGAGAGCTACAATTCAATAAAAACTGATAAAATTACTTTAATCATAGTGTCTGGGGTGAAGTATCTTGCTAAATTGATTTTTAAAATGCGTGTGCTGTTTTAGTGTGGCTAACTTTTACATTCCTAAGCAAGTGTCAAAATAAATATAACTTTCTTTTGTTCCTAGCACCCTTCCTCACATATAGCAGTGAACTCTTGATCCTGGCACAAAGCCATCAGATGGTGTATTCCCATTTGCTGTTCTACCAGATGAAAATCTTATACAGTATTTCAGACCAGTTCAAGGCACTCTCACATATGTTCAGTGAGAGTGCCTTAAACATAAATCATTCAGCAGTATATTTTGTGATTTAGTTTTAAAAAATTAGCCTATAAATATTAAAATATCCACTTACAGAACTTGAGCCATAAATATACAGTGTTACTGAAATGTGAGAGTAATTATTGAAAATAATTTACATGAGGTTCTTCACAGCGAATTTTCTCTTGAGTCTATATGTAGGTAACAAAAGAACTATATAGCTCAGCTAATTTGTGGATTATTCAGATTTTCTGTTGTTCTCATTTGACTTTGAAAAAATATTTTTAGGTCTTATGCTATGTAGGGCAAGAAAAAATAAAAATATAAATTTAAGTTGTTAGTGTTACTTGCTTACAGATCTTATTACGTACGGTATAGAATAGATAGAAATTAAAAATATAAACAATGAATTTTGGCAGTTACCTGTAAATTCTTATTACAAGAGTTGATTATTGTTCGGTTGTTATAGGGGTGACAATGTTTAACAGAAAGACATTAACAGATACACAGACAGCTTTCAGAGCAGAAGCTAACAGCTTGCTTCCAATCAAAGGGAAAAGCTTCCTGGCATCAAGGGTCCATGAAAACCACCAGATGACACCAGTCAATTGTGTGAATTTTTGTTAGTTCCTTTGGTAAGCTGTACTTTGCCAGTCTTGGGGGTCTTCATGAGCTTCCAGCTGTGCTGGTTGCTCTGAGCACTTTGGCTTTGCCTGTTCTATGGGTAGAAATAACTAATACACAACCTTCCTTTCCCAATCACTTCTGAATGTTTATTGCCAGATGGGATGAATTGGAATTTAAATTCCCAGGTGTACTGTTCCTAAGCAGGACAGAGCTTCAAACCTACCTGAGAGTCATTCCTGCAAACACATAACTGGAGCTACAAGATAAAATGATAAATTAGATTCGTAGAAAATAGAGGAAATTAACCGTACCTAATTGTCTACTACAGTGTGTCCGTAAAGTCATGGTGCACTTTTGACCTGTGACCGGTTCTGTGCTAGGCACTCTACATATAATCTCATTTACTATTTTTAAATTTTAATTTTTTATTAGAACAATATACATTTTATAACATCAAAGACTGAGTGGTGAGTAGTTGGGAATTTATTTTTTTAAATTAATTTATTTAGACAATTAAATTTAACAGGGTGACATTGGTCTATCAGAGTACAAGATTTAGAGAAAACATCTCCACATCATTTGGACAATCGATTATGCTGTATACCCATCACCCAAAGTCAAATCATCTTCTGTCACCCTATATTTTGTTTCTCTTTAAGCCCCTCCTCTTCCCCCACCCCCTTTCTCTTCTCTCTTCCCCCTGGTAACCACTGCACTTTTATCGATGTCCATGAATCTCAATTTTCTGTCCCACCTATGTATAGAATTATATAGTACTTGGCTTTTTCTGATTTACTTATTTCACTCAGTATAATGTTCTCAAGGTCCATCCATGCTGTCATAAATAATACTATGTCATCATTTATGGCTGAGTAGTATTCTGTTGAATATATGCACCACATCTTCTTTATCCAATCCTCTATTGAAGGACATTTTGGCTGTTTCCATGTCTTGGCCACCGTGAACAATGCTGCAATGAACGTGGGGCTGCATGTGTCTTTATGTATCCTTGTTTTCAAGTTTTGTGGGTATATACCTAGTAGAGGGATTGCTGGGTCATATGGTAGTTCTATTCTTAATTTTTTGGAGAACCACCATACTTTTCTCCATAATGGTTGCACTAATTTACATTCCCACCTACAGTGGATGAAGGTTCCTTTTTCTTCACAGCCTCTCCAGCACTTGTTATTACTTGTCTTGTTGATAATAGCTAATGTAACAGGTGTGAGGTGGTATCTCATTGTAGTTTTGATTTACATTTCTCTAATAGCTAGTGAAGATGAGAGCATTTTTTTATATATCTGTTGGCCATTTGTATTTCTTCTTGGGAGAAGTGTCTGTTCATGTCCTCTTGCCATATTTTTTTTATTGGAATGTTTGCCTGTTTGTTGCTGAGTTTTGTGAGTTCTTTATATATTTTGAATATTAGCCCCTTATCTGAGCTGTTGTTTGAAAATATCATCTCCCATTTAATTGGCTATTTGTTTTATTGACAGTTTCTTTGCTGTGCAGAAGCTTCTTAGTTTGGTGTAATCCCATTCATTTATCTTTGCCTTCACTTCCCTTGCCTTTGGGATCAAATTCATAAAATGTTCTTTATGGCCAAGGTGCATGAGTTTTGTACCTATGTTTTCTTCTATGTCATTTATTGTTTCAGGTCTTATATTTAGGTCTTTGATCCATTTTGAATTAATTTTTGTGCAAGGAGACAAACTGTAGTCAAGTTTCATTCTTTTGCATGTGGTTTTCCAATTTCCCCAGCACCATTTATCGAAGAGGCTTTCTTTTCTCCATTGTGTGTTTTTGGCTCCTTTATCAAAGATGATCTGACCATATAAATGTGGTTTTATTTTGTTCCATTGGTCTGTGTGT
The DNA here is from genome assembly GCA_037038555.1 of Rhynchonycteris naso. Classification (NCBI taxonomy): domain Eukaryota; kingdom Metazoa; phylum Chordata; class Mammalia; order Chiroptera; family Emballonuridae; genus Rhynchonycteris; species Rhynchonycteris naso. Next base: position 225,768,061 of record CM072998.1, on the reverse strand, counting down.
CTATTTCTCTGCCAGTATCCTGCTGTTTTGATTGTTATGGGTCTGTAGTATAGTTTGAAGTCAGGTATTGCAACGCCTCCAGCTTTGTTATTTTTCCTTAGGATTACTTTGTTTATTTGAGGTTTTCTATGGTTCCATATAAACCTGATGATTTTTTGTTCCATTTCTTTAAAAAATGACATTGGAGCTTGACCAGGCGGTGGCGCAGTGGATAGAGCGTCAGACTGGGATGCAAAAGACCCAGGTTCGAGACCTCGAGGTCGCCAGCTTGAGCACGGGTTCATCTGGCTTGAGCAAAAGCTCGCCAGCTTGGACCCAAGGACACTGGCTCCAGCAAGGGGTTACTCAGTCTGCTGAAGGCCGGCGGTCAAGGCACATGTGAGAAAGCAATCAATGAACAACTATGGTGTTGCAACGGCAACAAAAAACTAATGATTGATGCTTCTCACCTCTCTCCATTCCTGTCTGTCTGTCCCTATCTATCCCTATCGCTGACTCTCTCTCTGTTCCTGTAAAAAAAAAAAAAAGACATTGGAATTTTGATAAGAATTGCATTAAATTTGTATATTGCTTTGGGTAATATGGTCATTTTAACTATATTTATTCTTCCTATCCATGAACAAGGAATATTTTTTCATTTCATTGTGTCTTTTTCAATTTTCTTTAATAATACTTTGTAGTTTTCAGTATATAGGTCCTTTACATTCTTTTTTATATTTATTCCTAGGTATTGTTTTGGTTGTTGTTGCAACTGTAAAGAGGATTTTTTTTTTTGAGTTCTTTTTCTGAGGTTTCATTGTTGGCATATAAGAAAGCAACTGACTTTTCTGAATATTAATTTTGTATCTTGTGACCTTACTGTATTGGTTTATTGTTTCTAATAAACCAATACAGCCTTTCTGTGGAGTCTTTGGCGTTCTCTAGGTACAGAATCATATCATCTGCAAAAAGTGAAACCTTTACTTCTTCTTTCCCAATATGAATGCCTTTTATTTCTTTCTCTTGTCTGATTACTCTGGCTAGAACTTACACCATTATGTTGAAAAGGAGTGGAGAGAGTGGGAAATCTTGTCTTATACCTGATTTTAGAGGAAAAGTTTTCAGCTTTTTACCATTGATGTTAGCTGATGGTTTGTCATAAATGGCCTTTATTATACCGGGGTATTTTCCTTCTATACCCATTTTGTTGAGTGTTTTAAACATAAAAGGATGTTGAATTTTTTTGAATGCCTTTTCTGCATCTATTGATAGGATCACATGGTTTCTGTTCTTTGTTTTGTTGATATGGTGTATTACGTTAATTGTTTTATGTATGTTGAACCATCCGTGTTTCTGGGAGAATCCCAATTGATCATGATGAATTATCTTTTTTTGATTTGTTGTATTTGATTTGCTAGTATTTTGTTTAGGATTTTTGCATCTGTAGTCATTAGAGATATTGGTCTGTAGTTTTCTTTTTTTGTGTTGTCCTTACCAGGTTTTGGCATGAGGGTTATGTTGGCCTCATAAAATGTGTTTGGAGGCATTGCTTCTTCAATTTTTTTGAAGACTTTGAGAAGGATAGGAACCAAATCTTCTTTGAATGTTTGGTAGAATTCACTAGTATAACCATCTGGCCCTGGACTTTTATTTTTGGGGAGGTTTTTGATAGTTTTTTCTATTTCCTCCCTGCTTATGGGTCTATTTAGGCTTTCTACTTCTTTGTGATTCAGTCTAGGAAGATTGTATTGCTCTAGGACAGTGGTTCTTAACCTGGGTTCTATCAAACCCTAGGGGTTCGATGAGTTGGTCTCAGGGGTTCGGAGGAGCCTCTGCGGCAGAGGCCAGAAAAAGTAAATACCGTAATTTGTTGTGAGTTCATGCACTTTGTTGGTTTTGTTCTTTGAGCAAGTTGATGTTCATGCATGGCTCATTTTGTGCACCAGTAAAAAAACATATACCTATGTCTTGAATTTGGAAAAAAAAATCGTATTTTATTTATCACTAAAGAAGGGTTCGGTGAATGCGCATATGAAACTGGTGGGTTCGGTACCTCAGAAAAGGTTAAAAACCACTGCTCTAGGAGTTTATCCATTTCTTCTAGTTTGCTGAATTTGGTGGCATATAATTTTTCATAGTATTCTGCAATAATCCTTTGTATATCTATGATATCTGTGGTAATTTCTCCTCTTTTATTTTGGATTTTGTTTATATGAGTCCTTTCTCTTCTTTCCTTAGTGAATGTTGCCATGGGTTTGTCGATTTTAATGATCTTTTCAAAGAAACAGCTCTTTGTTGTATTAATTTTTTCTATACTTTTTCTGTTCTCTATTTTATTTATTTCTGCTCTAATTTTTATTATTTACTTTCTTCTGCTTGTTTTGGGTTGCCTTTGTTCCTCTTTTTCTAGTTCCTTAAGATGTGATGTTAGGTTGTTTACTTGGGCTCTCTCTTGTTTTTTCATATAAGCCTGTAATGATATGAACTTCCCTCTTATCACTGCTTTTGCTGTATCCCAGAGATTCTGATATGTCATGTTGTCATTTTCATTGGTCTGTATATATCATTTTTTTCTTTTTAAATTTTATTTTAAGAATAACTTAAATATTTGGGGTTTCATACATTAATTTTTTAATAATTTTTATTTGGCAATTATTACTATTTTTATATATATATTTTATTATTATTAATTCTAATGAGGTGACACCAATAAATCAGGGTACATAAGTACAATGAAAACATCTCCAGGTTATCTTATCATTCAATTGTGTTGCATACCCGTCACCAAAAGTCAAATTGTCCTCTGTCACCTTCTATCTGGTTTTCCCTGTGACCCTCCCCTCTTCCCTATCCCACTCTTCCCTCCCTCACCCCATCCCATAACCACCACTCTCTTGTCCATGTCTCATATTCTCACTTTTATGTCCCACCTATGTATGAAATCATGCTGTTCTCAGTTTTTCTTTTTTTCTGATTTACTTATTTTACTCCGTATAATGTTATCAAGGTACATCCATTTTGTTATAAATGCTCCGATGTCATCGTTTATTATGGTTGAGTAGTATTCCATAGTATGTATGTACCAAAGCTTTTTAATCCACCCGTCTTCTGACAGACACTTGGGCTGGTTCCAGATCTTCGCTATTGTGAACAATGCTGCCACGAACATGGGGGCGCACTTCTTCTTTTCGAACAGTGCTATGGTGTTCTTAGGGTATATTCCTAAAAGTGGGATAGCTGGGTCAAAAGGCAGTTCGATTTTTAATTTTCTGAGGAATCTCCAAACTGTTTTCGACAGTGGCTGCACCAGTCTGCATTCCCACCAGCAGTGCAGAAGAGTTCCCTTTTCTCCACATCCTTGCCAGCACTTATTCTGAGTTGTTTTGCTGATGAGTGCCATTCTGACTGGTGTAGGTGATATCTCATTGTGGTTTTAATTTGCATTCCTCTAAAGATTAGTGATGTTGAGCATTTTTTCATATGCCTATTGGCCATCTGTATGTCCTCTTTGGAGAAATTTGTATTCATTTCTTTTGCCCATTTTTTGATTGGGTTGTTTGTCTTCCTGGTGTTGAGTTTTATAAGTTCTTTATAAATTTTAGTTATTAACCCCTTATCAGATGTGCTGTCGAATATGTTCTCCCATTGTGTGGTTTGTCTTTTTGTTCTGTTCTTATCGTCTTTAGCTGTGCAAAAACTTTTTAGTTTGATATAGTCCCATTTGTTTATCTTGCCTTTTATTTCATTTGCCCGTGGAGATAAATCGGCAAATATACTGCTGCTACAGATGTCGGAAAGCTTGCTGCCTATGTTTTCTTCTAAGATGCTTATGGTTTCACGGCTTACATTTAAGTCTTTTATCCATTTTGAATTTGTTTTTTGTGAATGGTGTAAGTTGATGGTCTAGTTTCATTTTTTTGCAGGTAGATGTCCAATTTTCCCAGCACCATTTGTTAAAGAGGCTGTGTTTACTCCATTGTATGTTCTTTCCTCCTTTGTCAAATATCAGTTGTCCATAAAGGTGTGGGTTTATTTCTGGGTTCTCTGTTCTGTTCCATTGATCTATGTGCCTGTTCTTATGCCAGTACCAGGCTGTCTTGAGTATAATGGCCTTATAGTAAACCTTGATATCTGGAAGAGTGATACTTCCTGCTTTATTTTTTCTTTTAAAGATTGCTGAGGCTATTTGTGTTCTTTTTTGGTTCCATAAAAATTTTTGGAATATGTGTTCTATATCTTTGAAGTATGTCATTGGTATTTTAATTGGTATTGCATTGAATTTATAAATTGCTTTGGGTAATATAGACATTTTAATGATGTTTATTCTTCCTAGCCATGAGCACAGTATAAGCTTCCACTTGTTTGTATCTTCCTTGATTTATTTTATCAATGTTTTGTAATTTTCCGAGTACAAGTCCTTAACCTCCGTGGTTAAATTTACTCCTAGGTACTTTATTTCTTTGGCTGCAATAGTGAAGGGGATTGTTTCCTTAATTTCTTTTGCTGACAGTTCATTGTTGGTGTATAGAAATGCCTCTGATTTCTGAGTATTAATTTTATATCCTGCCACCTTGCTGAATTCATTTATAAGGTCCAGTAGTTTTTTGACTGAGACTTTAGGGTTTTCAATATACAATATCATATCATCTGCAAATAGTGACAGTTTTACTTCTTTTTCCAATTTGGATGTCTTTTATTTCTTCTTCTTGTCTGATTGCTGTAGGTAGGACTTCCAGAACTATGTTGAATAAGAGTGGTGAAAGGGGACACCCCTGCCTGGTTCCTGGTCTTAAGGGGATTGCTTTTAATTTTTGCCCATTTAGTATGATGTTTGCTGTGGGTTTTTCATAGATGGCCTTTATCAAGTTAAGGAATGTTCCCTGAATTCCCACTTTACTGAGAGTTTTGATCATGAATGGGTGCTGGATTTTATCAAATGCCTTTTCTGCATCTATTGAAATTATCATGTGATTTTTGTCCTTCCTTTTGTTTATGTGATGAATCACATTGATTGATTTGCGAATATTGAACCAGCCTTGCCTCTCCAGAATAAATCCCACTTGATCGTGGTGTATGATTTTTCTCATATATTGCTGGATCCGGTTGACTAACATTTTGTTGAGAATTTTAGCGTCTAAATTCATCAGGGATATTGGCCTATAATTTTCTTTCTTTGTGTTGTCTTTGCCCGGTTTTGGGATCATAATTATGCTTGCCTCATAAAAGGAGTTTGGAAGTCTTCCTTCCTCTTGAATTTTTTGAAATAGCTTGAGGAGGATAGGAGTTAGTTCTTCTTTGAATTTTTGATAGAATTCACTTGTGAAGCCATCAGGCCCAGGACTTTTCTTTTTTGGGAGTTTTTTGATAACTGTTTCGATCTCATTTGTTGTAATTGGTCTGTTTAGGTGTTCTGATTCTTCCAGATTGATTTTTGGAAGGTTATATGATTCAAGAAATTTGTCCATTTCACCAAGATTGTCTAATTTTTTGGCATAGAGTTCTTCATAGTATTTTCTTACAATGCTTTGTATTTCTGTTGTGTCAGTTGTTATTTCTCCACTGTCCTTTCTAATTTTATTTATTTGAGTCCTCTCTCTTTTTTTTCTTGGTGAGTCTAGTTAAAGGTTCATCAATCTTGTTTACCTTTTCAAAGAACCAGCTTCTGGTTTCATTGATCCTCTGTATTGTTTCCTTCACCTCTATGTCATTTATTTCTGCTCTGATCTTTATTATTTCCTTCCTTCTACTTGCTCTGGGTTTTATTTGTTGTTGTTTTTCTAGTTCTTTTAGATGCAGGGTCAGGTTGCTTATTTGAGCTTTTTCTAGCTTCTTATGTTATGCCTGTAGTGCAATGAACTTCCCTCTCAGAACTGCTTTTGCTGTTTCCCATAAATTTTGAGTTGATGTATGCTCATTATCATTTGTTTCTAGAAACTATTTTATTTCTTCTTTGATCTCATTGTTAATCCATTCATTATTTAATAACATGCTATTTAGTTTCCAAGTGTTTGAGTATTTTTCAGTTTTTCTCTTGTGGTTAATTTCTAGTTTCATGGCATTGTGATCAGAGAAAATGCTTGATATGATTTCAATCTTCTTAAATTTATTGAGACCATTTTTGTGTCCTAACATGTGGTCTATCCTTGAAAACGTACCATGAGTGCTTGAGAAGAATGTATATTCTACTGCTTTAGGGTGAAAAGTTCTGAAGATATCTATTAAATCAAGTAGATATAGTGTCTCCTTTAAGTCTGCTGTTTCTTTATTAATTTTCTTTCTTGAGGATCTATCCAGTGTTGTTAGAGGGGTATTGAAATCCCCTACTATGACAGTATTGCTGTTAATCTTGCCCTTTATATCCATCAAAGTCTGCTTTATGTATGTCGGGGCTCGTATATTTGGTGCATAGATATTTAAAATAGTTATATCTTCCTGTTGAATTGTTCCCTTTATTATTATGTAGTGTCCTTCTTTATCTCTTACTACAGCCTTTGTTTTAAAGTCCATTTTGTCTGATATAAGTATTGCTAACCCTGCTTTCTTTTCATTTCCATTTGCATGAAATATTTTTTTCCATCCTTTTACCTTCAGTCTATGTTCATCTTTTGTTTTAAGGTGTGTCTCTTGTAGACAGCATATGTATGGGTCCTGTTTCTTTATCCATGCAGCTACCCTATGTCTTTTGATTGGATCATTTAATCCATTTACATTTAAGGTTATTATTGATATGTAGTCGTTTATTGCCATTTTATTCTTTAAAGCTGTATTCTTCTTTTGCTCTATTCTTTCCTCCCTTTAAGCTGTTCACAAGATGCCCCTTAGTATCTCTTGCAGAATTGGTTTGGTTTTAATGAATTCCTTGAGGCTTTCTTTTTCTGGGAAGCTCTTTATTTCTCCTTCAATTTTAAACGTTAGCTTTGCTGGGTAAAGTAGTCTTGGTTGTAGGTTCTTGTTCTGCATTACTTTGATTATATCTTGCCATTCCCTTCTGGCCTCAAGTGTTTCTGTTGAGAAGTCCGATGTCATCCTTATGGGGGCTTCTTTGTAGGTGATAGCCTTTTTTTCCCTAGCAGCTTTTAAAATTTTTTCTTTATTTATTAGGTTTGGTATTTTAACTATGATGTGTCTTGGTGTAGATCTTTTTGGGTTTCTCTTTAATGGAGTTCTGTGTGCTTCTTGAACGTGTGGAGTGTTTCCCAGCCTTAATTTAGGAAAGTTTTCTGCTATGATTTGATTGAACAAAGTTTCCGTTTCCTGTCCTCTTTCCTCTTCTTCAGGCACCCCTATGATGTGAATGTTGTTTCTCTTCATGTTGTCACAGAGCTCACTTAGAGTTTCCTCATATTTTTTGAGTCTCTTTTCCTTTTTCTTCTCTGCTTCTGTGCCTTTGTTTATTGTGTCCTCTAACTCGCTGATTCGATCCTCAGCGTGATTCATCCTGCTTTTAATTCCTTCCATTGTGGTCTTCAGTTCTGATACTGTATTTGTCATTTCTGTCTGATTCTTTCTTATTATTTCAATTTCGTTTTTTATACTTGTTATCTCTTTATTTAGGTGTTTATAATGACTATCCATTGTTGCTCTAATTTCTTTGAACATCCTAACTATCATTATTCTAAATTCTGCTTCTGGTAATTTGGTTATATCTGGTTCATTCAGGTCCTTCTCTGAGGATTTCTCTTGATTCATTTGGTTTGCATTCCTCTGCCTGCCCATTTTGTCTGTGTATAAGCAAGTTGTGGCCACTGAAGTCCAGTAGGTGCTGCCTTTGTGTTCTCTAGGTGTGGTAGTTCTGTAGGCCCCCCAACCCCTCTGCCACTGCCTGGGGTGTTTGAGTATGAGCGTTGCCAGCGGTGGCCTACTGTGGCTTTTGCTGTGATTTCTGCCTCTCCTCTGCAGGAGGGGCTGTCACTCAAGTCACAAGCCTTAGCACCAAGGGTAGAGGTGAGCACCTTTGCTCAGCTGCGGACCCAGCCTATTTCCGGACTTCCGCCCAGAACCCGCAGTCAGAGCCTGCTTGCCACAGTTTCGCGTGTTGGGCGGGGCTTTTGACGTGCTCTCAGCTGTGAGCCTTTGCCTGTCCGGAGCTTTAGCCCCGCCCTCGAGGCCAGGGCCCTTCTGTGCAGGGTCGTAAACCCAGGTTTATTGGGCCGGGCGTGTTTGCTGGCTTCCGCTCAGCTGCGAACTTCCGCTCGTCCCGGACTCTACCCAGCCCCTGCGTTCGGATCCCGCTTGTGCACGTATAATGGCAAACCGCGGTTTCTCCGGCGGGGGGTGGGGGGGCTGGTAGCGTGAGCTCGGCCACGAGCCCCTGCCCGTCCCTGGTCCTAGCCAGTTCCCGCTTTCATGGCCGGCTTGCGCAGGGTCGCAGAGCAGATTTCTGCCCGTTCCTGGCCTTCCGCTTTGTCCCCGTAAGTGGGATTAAAGGCGGGCCCGCAGCTTCCCGACCGCTTTCGCGCGTCCTCTCTGACCCTGCTGGGCTAGACCAAGCTCACATCTGCTTGGCCTCTGCCCACGCCGACAGAACCACGTTTCAGCGTCCTGCCACCCTAAACCCTTCAGCAACCCTCAGCAGAGTAGGAAGGGACCTAATACTCCACACTGTAGGCCTGGGAGCTCCCTCACTTGTTTCACAGCTCAAAACTGTCCAAATGCCTCTTCTAGGCTCTGGGACTGCAGGCTGGGGCTTGGTTCCTGGGACCCAGGTCCCTCCCTCTCCGCCAAACTTTCCTCCCGCTACGCGGGTCTCTCCGGGCTGTTGTTTGCTCCGGGGAGCTGGGCAGCCCTCTTCGCGTTTTCACTATTCCTACCAGTCTCAATGTGGCTTCTTCTGTGTTCCTTGGTTGAAGAGTCCACTTAGTTTAGTTCAAAGTTGGTTTATCCAGATGATGGTTCTTTAAATTGAGTTATAATCCATTTTGGTTCTGGGAGTTGGAAGTTGGTACGTCCGCCTACTCTGTCGCCATCTTGCTTCTCTTTGTATATATCTTTTGATCTCTTCTCTGACCCAGTCATTTTTTAGAAGTATGTTGTTTAATATCCACATTTTTGTTGGTGTGTTTACTTCTTTTTTGCAATTGAATTCTAGTTTCAAAGCCTTATGGTCAGAGAATATGCTTGGTATAATTTTAATCTTTCTGAATTTGTTGATATTAGTTCTTTGGCCCAGCATATGGTCTATTCTTGAGAATGTTCCATGTACACTGGAGAAAAATGTATACTCTGACATTTTGGGATGAAATGTCCTGTAGATAGATGTCTATTATGTCCATTTGTTCTAGTGTTTCATTTAAGGTCAATATTTTTTTATTGATTTTCTGTTTGGGTGAATGATCTAAAGCCATCAATGCTGTATTGAGGTCTCCAAGTATGATTTATTTTTTTCAGTTTTGGATAAGTTAGTAAATGTTATATATTTTGGTGTTCCCTGGTTTGGTGCATATATATTAAGAAATATAATGTCTTCTTGATACAATGTCTTCTTTATCATTATGAAATGTCCACCTTTGTTGTCTTGTAGTCAGGACTGTCATATATGAGTCTGGCTACACCTGCTTTTCTTTGGATATTTTTTGGAGAATAGTTTTCCAATCTTTCACTTTGAATCTATTTTTATCCTTGTAGCTTAGATGTGTTTCTTGAAGGCAGCATACTGTTTGGTTTTGCTTCTTGATCCAATCTGCTACTCTGTGCCTCTTTATTGGAGAGTTCAATCCATTTACATTTAGTGTAATTATTGACACTTATGGATTTCCTCTTGCTAGTTTATATACTGCTTTCTGATAGTATTGTGTCTTGTTTGGTTCTCCTTTTTTGTTTTCCTGTCATTTGTTTTTGTTTGGTGGTATTTCATACTTTTATCTTCTGTTTCTTATTTTTTTAAGCTATGTATTTCAGTAGTGGCATTTTCAGGGGTGGTTACCATTAGGTTATTAAAAGAAAAATTATCAAATTTATTAGAGTCCATTATCTCATGAGTGCTTCTACACTCCATCCTCCTTTCCTACTGTTGATCTTTATCTTCTCCCCTTTTGTGTTATTATTGTCACAGATTATCCTTGTTTTTATTGTGGCTTTCTTAAAATTTTTACTTGTAATTTTGTTTTGTTTTGTTCTTTGCATCTGGTCGGATAACCCCCTTTAGTATTTCCTGTAGTGAGGGTTTTCTGGTGATAAATTCTCTCAGCTTCAGTACGTCTGTAAATGTTTTCATTTCCCCTTCATATTTGAAGGATAGCTTTGGTGGATATAGTATTCTTGGCTGGGAGTTTCTCTCTTTCAGTACTTTAAATGTTGGGGTCCACTCTCTTCTGGCTTGTAGAGTTTCTGCAGAGAAATCTGATGATAGCCTGATGGGCCTTCCCTTATGTGTTATATATTTCTTCTCCCTAGCTGCCTTGAGGATTCTTTCTTTGTCATTGATTTGTGATAATTTCATTACAGTGTGCCTTGAAGTAGATCTGTTTGGGTTGAGGTAACTCAGCATTCTGTTTGCATCTGGGATTTAATGTTCTAACTCTTTCCACAGGCTTGGGAAGTTCTCACCAATTATTTGTTTCAATATGTTTTCCATTCCCTTTTCCCTCTCTTCTTCTAACATACCCATTATTCTATATTGCTCTTTCTGATGGAGTCAGACAGTTCTTGTAGGGCTTTCTCATTTTTTAAAATTTGTGAGTCTCTCTCTTCTTCTTTCTGTAGTATCTCTAGTTGCCTGTCTTCAATGTAACTGATTCTCTCCTCTATCTGTCCTGTTCTATTGGCTTGTTACCTCAGTTTTCAGTTCATGTATTGAGTTTTTCATCTCTGCTTGGTTCTTTTTTGTAGTTTCAGTTTCCTTGGCGAAGTACTCTTTTTGTTCATTAACTTTTTTTTTTTTGCACTCACTAAATTGCCTTTCAATGTTTTCTTGTATCTTATTGAATATTTTTAGAGCTTCAGTTTTGAATTCTGTCATTAAGTTCTAAAGTTTCCTTGTAATTGAGATTTTTTTTTCCTGGAGATTTTTCATCATCTCTCTGAGCTACGTCTCTGTCTTGTATATCCATATTTTATTTCTTTTTCCTTGAAGGCATTTGTGAGTGCTATTGTTAATAACTCCCAACAAGAGATAATTATTCCTCTTTCTGGTAAGGGGCACTGTACTACAAGAGTGGCCTCTGTGAGATTCTTGGGTGGAGTTCTGCTCAGGTATCCCTGTCTAGTGATGCAGGCAAGGCTGTGGCATTGGAAGGAGGGGCTTTTTGTTAGGGCTTTGCAATTTCATGGCTCTAGCAATGGCCAACCAGGGTTTCTCCAGGGCCCTCCCCCACATCCGAACAGAGCAGGGAATCAAGTGCCTGGGCATGTCCGCCTCTGCAGGAGAAAGCAGCCTGGAAACCCAGCTGAAGAGGGTCTGCCACCACCACTGTTTGCACACTAAGCACTCAAAGTGCAGCCTTAGGCAGGGCAGGGGCTGCATGCTACAAGCTGTGTCCAAGCTTCAGGAACAGTTGTGTCAGAGATTGTAGAACAGGGGCCTCCTGCCCACACACATGAAAGTCCAAATGGCAAGCCGGTGCCGGAGCTTCAGAGCGGGTGGGGTACAGATCCCAGATCAAGCGTGCCTGGCCTCACAAGGCTAAACTCTACAGGCAGATCAAATGCACCCCAGTGTCCCATGGGCTGATCTTCACAAGCTATTTGCAAGTAGTTCTTGGGAGCACACCACAGGCTTTGTGCATGCCCAGCGCCTGTAATCATAGGTGTGGCAGACTCCAGGAAACAGTTCTGCTCCTTGTTCTTGGTCATCACCCCTATCTCAGCTCCTTCCCCCCAGACTCTCCTCTTCTCCTGGCTCCATCTCCAAGACTAAGCCTGCACTAACAGTGCTTCCCTCTCCCTCAGGTCCATGAGGAAAGAGAAAGACTCAGTTCTCTGGCATATTTTCTTCTGTGAGCAGATTCTATGCTTGGCCCACCTTCTTGCACAATCCTACCTTTGTCTATCTGGTGTGTGTATATTTCAGGTTCATCTGTTTTGTTTTCTCTGTGTATAGTTGTAGAATTTGTTGAAATTTCAAGGGGAGAGATTGGGAGTATCTCTCACGCTGCCATTTCTCTGATGTCACTGGGAATTCATTTTAAAAATAATTTTTTAAAGTGGGGTGAGTTCTTTGTATGAGTAACCCCCCCCCCAAAAAAAACCCAGCCAAGTATGATGATAAGGCTTATATTAAAAACAATAGTCCTCTGCTCCATCTTTCCTTACTCCCATTTCCCTCTCATTAGGTTTTCTTTTTATGTTTGAGAGAAGGAGAGGTAGTGAGACAGACTCCCACATGCACCCTGACCAGGATCCACCCAAATACTGAATCAACTGAGCTATTTTTAGTGCCTGAGGCTGACGATGGGACCAACCAAGCTATACTCAGCACTTGGAGCCTACACTTGAGCCAACTGAGCCACTGGCTGTGGGAAGGAAAGATGGAGAGAAGGGGGAGAAGGAGGAGGAGAGAAGCAGATGGTTGCTTCTCTTGTGTGCTTTGACTAAGAATTGAACCTGGGATATTTATATGCTGGGCTGACACTCTATCCACTGAGTCACTGGCCAGGGTCTACCTTTTTACTTCTAAATTAAATGCAAATACTGATATTTTTTGAATTCTTTTTCAGTGTCAGGGTTTCTGTTTACTTCCTGTTCTTACATACATTTACTTCTTCCTATCCTTTCAATATATTTCTATCACAGTTTTTTATATTTATTTATTTTTTTATTGAATTCATTGGAATGACACTGGATAACATAATTATACAGGTTTCAGGTGTCCAATTCTACAAAAGATCTCTAATACCATATTGTATGATGGATGTACCCTGCCTCACTTCAGAGCCACTAGTCTCTGTCCCAGCTTTATCCTGATCTCAGCATGGTAAAAACTCTAGGAGTAGCGTGGTGGGGGCCTCTGGAGCCCAAAATGTGATTCTCTCAGCAGCCAGGACATTGGTTCTAGTGATTCTCATGTGAGAGTTAAGTGGCAGTCAGATTCACAGGGAAGTGAGGGGAATGCCCCCCACCTTAAAGCCAGACAAATGAATCATTGTCACCCCCTGTGTCTCTCCAGAATGCTACTCTCTAGCCAAGGCCACCAACTCCTCAGCAGGGCCTAATCTCCACAGGGTGGGGCAAGAGGGAGTCCAAAGGGTCTGGCAATTGTCTTCTCCCAGGCTGATGCTGTATGAAGGGGAGTGCTCCACCCAAAGAAGATGGCTACTGCTGTATTGGTGAATGACTCAGCACAGGGCTCCTGGTGGTTGTCTCCCCCATGTCTCTCCCCAGAGCCACAAGTCCCCAAGTCTCCTCATGTGACTCTAGTCCACCCAGCCTTCTCTCTGCTGGAATACAGAGTAAGTGACTTTTAATAAGATTTTGTGTGTTGACCCTATAAGAGGGTGCCATGTCTCTGTGGACTCCCACCTCTTTCTGGCAGACAGAAGCCTTGCTGCTTTTCATAGCCAAATGCTGTTTGGGGTTTTCCCTGCTCTGGTGTCCTCAGCCGGGGAGCCTGGCTTGGGGTTTAGGTCCACAATTCTCAGGGTAAATCCCCAGCAGGGAGAAAGCCCTCCAGATCCTCAGCTGCTGCTTCTGGGAGCAGGCCAGACCTTTTTGCATCTCTGTCCTTCCTACCAGTCTCGATGTGGCTTTTTCTCTGAATCTTGGTTATAAGACTTCCTTTTGCCTTGAGTTGGTTATTCAGGATGCTTGTTTTTAAATTTAGCTGTAACTCCAGTTTGATCCTGAGAGAAGGTGAGTGTAATCTCCACCTATTCTGCCACCATCTTGTATTCCTCTATATCACAGTTTTTGGCTAAATTAATATTTAGGGCTAACATTATTTAACTGTCAAAATACTCTTTATAGCTAAGTCAAATGGTATACTATGATTATATTTCTTCTCTTGTATTACTCATTGTTTTCACCAGAGTTAATTTGCATTTTTTTGTTTCTTTGTTCAGTGCTTTTATTACTAATTCATCCCAAACTTTCTGATGTAAATAAAAATTGCCTCTGGACATGTTTATTTGTTCCATTTTTTATTTATCTTGGAGGAGGTCATCTAAAGCCTTCAGTTCTCCTCCTTCTATTACAAGTTAGTTTTTCTCTAAGCCTGACATATAGCTATTACAGGGATGTTTACCTTCACTATCATCTTTAGATTTTTCTCACCATGCCTTCTGCTATGTTGGATTTCCTATTTTCTGGGATCCTATAGCTCTCAGTTTGCTCCCTCAATTGGTAGAGCATATTCTTCACAAGTTTCCTAAGAAAGATACATAGTTTAGGACCTCAATTTTATGAAAATATTCCACAATGACATTTCACTGATTATTTTGCTGGGTATATATTTTTAGAATAGACAATTTTCTCAAAACTCTGACATATTTCTCTATTGTCTTTAAGCTTCAGTGGTGCCATTGAGAAGTTTCATGCTACTCTAGTCCTCATTCCTTTGTGATTATATATATATTCTCTTGAAGTGTTTAGGCTCATCTCTTTATCTTTGTGTTCAGATAAATCCTCTCAGAGGATTTGTATTTGCTTCTACCAAATAGTCGGAGAGTATAACCAATCTGGGATTAATCTGAATTAAATTCTCGGTTCGATGTTTATTTGACCATTTGGGTATTCCCCCACTATCCAAAAGTAGCTTGTTCCTATGAAACCTTTCAAAAGCTAAAATGGCATAAAGTGAAGGAGCAATTTCCTTAGGACATATCTTGCTAATGGAATCACAAAATAACTCAAGCTGAAGCACAGATAATCAGACACAATTCATAGGTCTGGTGGCTTGATGCTGAGTTCATTTCCCTGAGAAGGGGCTTGGTGGGGCTGTGCTCGATGCTCAGGCTATGAGCTGTCTCTTTAATGGCTAGCTGTAAAACAAACACTAAATACTATGTTCACTTTTTGTCTTTCTTCAAAAATCCTCTTCAGATTTTTTTTGGTTAGTGAAAACAAGTACTGACATAGGTCTTTTATAAGAGCAAAGTGGTGTAAAGAGAACTCTTGAAAGGCAGGGGATGCCTGTAGTCTGAATTTAGGTCTCAGACCCAGATGGGGTTGACATATGGTTCCAAATTCTCAGTGGCAATTTCTCCCCTCTTTCCTCTTGTCAAAATTTGAAATCATTCATTTTCCTTGTGGTCCATCAGAGGTAATATGAGGGTAATTTATAATTTACACTTAGAATTTCCAGAAACCTGGTCGGAGAACCTGCTATTAGACTTCCCACCTTGGAGGAGCTGGGGGGTCTGTTCTCTGCTTTCATTCTCTGAGAAACTGTGAGGATCAGTCTGCACTCCCCTGGTGTGATGGATGCTCTCAGGGTAACAGTGTGCCACTTAACTTTCTCGGCTCCTGTCTTTACTCAATTCCTAGCCTGAGATTCCTTTACATTTTTGTCTGATGTGTTAAAGATGATTTAAAAAATTACACTTTGTCCAGAAGTTTTTATTTCCAGCAGTAGAGATAGATAACTATTGTGTCATATTCCTAGAAATAAAAGCCTATATCACCTTTCTAAGCCTCAGTTTTCTCATTTGAAAAACTAGGATAATAGTATCTACCTCATAATATTTCAGGACTAATGTGAGATTATTACACAAAACTCTTTATTTTTTCTGTGACAGAGACAGAGAGAAGCAGAGAGAGGGACAGATAGGGACAGACAGACAGGAAGGGAGAGAGATGAGAAGCATCAATTCTTTGTTGCAGTACCTTAGTTGTTCATTGATTGCTTTCTCATATGTGCCTTGACTGGGGGGCTGGGGAGGGTTACAGCAGACCGAGTGACCTCTTGGTCAGGCCAGAGATCTTGGGCTCAAGCTGATGAGCCTTGCTCAAACCAGATGAACCTGCGCTCAAGCTGTGACTTCGGAGTTTCAAACCTGGGTCCTCCGCATCCTAGTCCGATGCTCTATCCACTGTGCCACTGCCTGGTCAGGCTACATAAAGGTCTTAATACCATGTCTGGCTCCTCAATTTGTGTTTTCTCCAATTTTAAAAGTGGTGTTTTCACAGTTTAAACCTAAGTGCTCTACCTTGCTATATTTTTATTGGTTTATGGTACACTAATGCCAGGGGTAAAGCTGTGAATAATCTGAGGTCATGAACATTTTATATCGCTTATATTAAGGAATATAATTCTTTCCATTTTAAGAGAACGGTAGATCTTAACTGAAAACAGGTGATTTATTGAAGTGTCATCCTCAATTTGTACATTTTGTGAGACAAAAGAATAAGAAAATATACCCCACCTAAATCAAACGAGGTTCTAATGGGTTATAAAATGGACGCTTTTGCTTACAACAAACTAGCCTATGCTCTTTGTTTATTTATTTTTACCATTTTCTATTGCCACAGAGAGTTGAAGTGCATGAGAAGTTCTTTTGAAAGTCCACAGATACGTTCACTCCAACTAGTTGCCCCTCTCTCTAATAACAATTTTCATTCGTTGCCAAGTAGCTCTTGTGCAGAATCAGCTTTCTCTGGCAGTTGACACGACCCTTGGGCCACCTCAGGGGCACTTCTTCAGTAGGTGCATTGTGATGTTCTTCACGGCCAGCATGGTCTCTGTACAGGTAGGTTTGATGAGCACCTCTGGCAGTAAAAATCCAAAATGCCCAGTGTCACGTAGTTCAAAAGCAAATGTGTAGGGTATTCCATTTTTGTAGGCCCAGTCCATTGAGCTACCAGAACTCACATCTAAAAGTTAAAAGAAAAATGTCAGCTTTACTAAAGATATATGTTTCAAAAATGTATATATTACTAAGCTATACTAAATTCTTCCAAAGAATACTGTTTCAGCAAGAGTGATTTAATAGCAGTTCCTTGGCATCAGGCTCATAGATCTTACAAATCACACCTATCATCATCCTTGAAGGCCTACTCCAAGTATTAATGCTTTTCCAGTATGATGACCTCAGAATATCTCCGTCTCAACTCCAATACATTTATCTCCATTCGCACTTTATTCACCCATAACCAAAACCACACCATGGACTTTCTTCTCTTTGTCACTCAGTTCTTCTTTACTTCCAAGGTCTAGAATATTGAAATTCTATTCCCAGAAAACCTCCTTATTTCTTACACTTCCCCTATTTTTCTTTTCATTCCTAATGAACTTGTTCTTTGCCTTTACTTAAGTTTGTAGTTTCCATACTCTTCCCAGCCTTATCATTTCATTTGACTCTACCTGACCATGGTCATTACTTTACTGAATTTCTCACCAGACCCCTAAAATGACTCATCCAGTCATTGTTTTTCTGCCTTGGTTTCACTAATGCTTAATCCCTGACCCAGTTTCTCTGCTCTCATGCCTTGTGAGGGAGCTGCAGAAAGTCTTTGCTGTAAATTCACACTAATCCAGTGGTTCTTAACCTGGGTTCTATCAAACCCTAGGGGTTCGATGAGTCGGTCTCAGGGGTTTGGAGAAGCCTCTGCCGCGGAGGCCAGAATAAAGTAATACCGTAATTTGTTGTGAGTTCATGCACTTTGTTGGTTTTGTTCTTTGAGCAAGGTGATGTTCATGCACGGCTCATTTTGTGCACCAGTAAAAAACCATATACCTATGTCTTGAATTTGGAAAAAAATCATATTTTATTTATCACTAAAGAAGGGTTCGGTGAATGCGCATATGAAACTGGTGGGTTCGGTACCTCAAAAAAGGTTAAGAACCACTGCACTAATCACTGTACTATTTCTCTGTTTCCAATGCTGTTCTAGGCTCCTTTTGCTAGACCTTTATCTACTGAATCTTTTTCATTCTCTTCTAGTCCTGCCTCTCACTTTCTCACTGTCTCTATACTCAATGGGGAATTAGTTCATCACTTCCTGTACTGACATCACAGCCCTGTGACTTTTTACTCGCTCAGAGGAAGAAATGTGCTTGTCTTTTACATGTCATATTTTGAAACCATTTGTTACTGTCTTTTCTGCTAGTGAGTGGGTCTCTTCTCCAGGTCTTTGTTTCATTAGTAAAACCACCCTCTATCTTGCAGTTGCATTGACCAAAATGTTTCCTGCAGTATCTCCTTCTCATGATCCTGCTAGATGCCCTGTGCTTTCCAACCAAAAGAGAATCAGTATATGTTCCTTCTACATCCTTAGTCATTTTCAATCTGGTTCTTTCCTCTACTGTCTATGAAATCTTGTTCTTGAAGGTCACCAGACCTAATCTCTCTTTCTTCCCTCTCTCAGATCTCACTTTCAACCTCTCAATAGCATTTAACTTAGCTGACAGTCCTTCCTGGTAGCCCTCTTCTTCTAGCTCCTGTGACCTCACATGCTCCAGCTTTTCAGCAGAGTTGAAAGTACAGGCAAGAGAGACAGACTGTAGGCTTGGGCTGTATCTGATCCCACCACCTGTGGCTGCTCTGTGTCTCAGTCTCCCCTTTTGAAGAAAGGATGATAATACCTACTGCTAAGGGTTGCTGTGAAAATTTAATAATGTGCTTTGTCTATATTAGCTGTTCTTACTTTGCATTTATATACCCTAAAGTATCTAGCATATAGCTTTGAGCCTAGCATCTCTTAATAACTGTTTAATAAATCAGTGCACATTTCATAGACGAATCTTTATATAAATGCTTTTCTCTTGAAATTTATATAATCTAGCCTGACGTACACTATTATTTAAAAATTTTCAGAGCATGTTCATCTACTCAAATAATACCACATTTTACGCTACTTTTGCCAGGACAAGTTAGAGATAGAATTACTATGGGAAGAGGACAATTAGATGACACTGCTGCTTCTCAGGCTCCCTTTGCTTCAGAAGGTAGGCTGTAGCTTCATTGTCCCTCCAGGTTAGAATACACTGGAACTATGAACAGTAGTCAGAGTAGCCCAAGCCAGAGACAGTATGTGTCAACAGTTACCTCATGGTAATGTGACAGCCTCATTTCTATGGTAACAGGTTCTTCTTGGTAAATAGCATAGTATGACTGAGCCTTGATATGAAGCTGCAATGGTGCAGTGTAAGATTTTTAAAATTAACATTTTAAACTTGTTAATATGTATTGGTATTGGTAATGTGATTTTTCCCATTATTTAAATTAAAAAAATTTTAATTACAGTTGATATTCAATATTATATTTGTTTCAGGTTTACAGCATAGTGGTTAGACATTTATATACCTTATGAAGAGACTCCTCCCTAATAAGTTTAGTACCCATCTGGAAATATTACAATATTATTGACTATATTCCTTGCACTGTGAGAGCTTCACATTTCCGAGATTATTTTGTACTTCTTAAATCCTTTCACCTTTTCCACCCATTTTCAACTCCCCTCCCATTTGTTCTCTGTATCTAAAAGTTTATTCTATTTCTATTTTCTATTTTGTTCACTTGTTTATTTTGTATTTTAGATTCCAAATATAAGAGAAATCATATCTATTTGTCTTTTTCTATCCAACTTACTTCACTTAGTATAATACTCTCTAGGTCCATCCATATTGTTGCAAATGGGAAAAATGCATTCTTTTTTATGGCCAAAAAATATTCCATTGTGTGTATGTGTGTGTGTGTGTGTGTGTGTGTGTGTGTGTGTATCTATCACCTCTTCTTTACCTATCAATGGATATTTAGATGGATATTTAGGTTGCTTCCATATCTTTGCTATTTTAAATAACGTTGCAGTGGATGTAGAGATGCATATATCTTTTCAAATAAGTAAATAAGTGTTTTAAATTTCTTTGGGTAATCCTGAAATAGAATAGCTGGGCCATATGACAGTTCCAATTTACAATTTTTTTGGAACCTCCATACTGTTTTCCATAGTGGCTGCACCAATTTACAACCCCACTAATGGTGCAGGAGGGTCCCCTTTTCTCCACATCCTTGCCAGCACTTGTTTGTTGATTTATTGAGGATAGCCACTCTGTCAGGTGTGAGGTGATATCTCATTTTGTTTTTTTTTTAATTGTTAACATTAGTATTTTATTTTATTCATTTTTTTTTTAGAGAGGAGACACACACACACACACACACACACACACACACACACACACACACACAGAAAGGGGGGAGGAGGCATCAACTCCCATATGTGCCTTGACCAGACCAGTGCAGGGTTTTGAACTGGAGAACTCAGTGTTCCCAGGTTGACGCTTTATCCACTGCGCCACCACAGGTCAGGCTCATTTTGGTTTTAATTTGCTCTCATGATTAGAAATGTTGAGAATTTTTTCATATGTCTATTGGCCATCTGTATGTCCTCTTTGGTAAAGTGCCTATTCAAGTGATCTGTGATTTTTAGCTGCTTGTGCAAGGGCTTGGAGGTACTTGGGAGGGGCTATGCTGTGAGCCATGGCAGGCTGCTACGTCTTGGGGTCTTGGGGCCACTTAGCAAGAGGTGCAGAACATGCTAAGACCAGATATGCTTATTTTGGGTTTGTAGACCTTTGAGAAATTTTAGTAAAGTCTGTAGCATGGGCCAAGTCTGGTTGCTTGTGTGAAACAGTGGCTAGAAGTGGTTCGGGCCGTTGTGTGAGCTGGTTGGGCAGGGTCTCAGGGAATCACCAAGGTGGGCATGTAGTGTTACCCAGATTGATAGACTCAAATTTGTCACTCGCCTGTGTATACAGGTTGAGCTGAGGGAGGGCTCAACAACTGAACAATGGTACCTGCCAGCATTTCTGTCTTTGTAGAGAGCTGCTCTCCAGTGCTTGCTCTGAAGCCAGTCAGTTCATTTTCTCCCCATAAATCCCTGGTGTTTTTCCAGCCTTGTCCCTTTGCTGTAACTTAAGTGAGTGTTTGTAAGTCTGTACTCTGGCCCTTTAAGAGGATGCCTGGGTCTATAGCAGCTCTCTGTTTCACCTGGATAGATCACTGTTGACTTTCACAGCCATATGTTATGGTGACTCCTCTTCTTGGCACTGGTGCTCTGGGCTGGGGAGCCCAGTGTGGGGCTGGGACCCCTCACTCCTCAAGGATGACCTTGGCAGCCAAGATATCTTTCCTGATTTGGAACAGGTGTGGGATCAGTCTATTTCATGTCTCCACCTCTTCTACCAGTCCCCAAGTGGCTTCTTTATAGTCTTAGTTATAGAACTTACATAGCTACTCTTCAGGTGGTTCTTAATGGTTATGGTTGTACAATTTAGTTTTAATTTGATGTGGTTATGAGAGTGCTACCATAGACAGTCAGGGAGCACCAGAGAGTCTTCCCCACTGAGCAAGATGGCTGCAGCAGGAGCGTCTTACACCAAGCACGCTAAAGGCTAGAAAGATGACTGGATGGACCCTGAGGACACGAAAAGCTAGCAAGATCATTGGATAGTAGGAAAGCCCTTTCCTCCCTATCCCTGTAAGAACCTTCAGCATGAGCAGGAAGAGGAAGTGGTTTTTGAGAGAGGAGTCCACCATTCTGCCAGCCTGTAGCACCTGCATAAACATCTTTCCTTTTGCACCAGCGCTTGGCTGACAATTTTGACTTTTGTTGCGGCATGCAGCTGAACCTGCTTTTAGGATGTTTGGTGAGCACATCATACATATGCTCTGTGTGTGTGTATATCTCTGCCATCTTGACTGAAGTCTGTAATGTAATTAAAAAAATATTGTATTTTCCCTTTTAGAGTGGTTTTATTGAAAAGTAGTTCTAAAGAAGTCAGTCTGAGACCAATGGTCCTGAAGTTTGAAGAAAGTTCTGATACTTAGGACATTCTCATGATTGGGATAAACTTATTTGATATACAGTGTTAATTGACAAACAAAGCTTTGTTCCTGAAGGCTGAAGAAAATGAATGGTTATGACTATAATTATGGGTAGATTAGAGACATCAGAAGTTTTGCTACATCACTATAAATCATACATATGCTCTGTGTGTGTATATATCTTAACATGCATACATAGACATTTCAGATAGTTAGGATTTCTCATTAGATTTTTCCAAGTCATGTAGTCAATAAAGTTTAGAAGTTGAAAGGCCACGAGACATGATCTAGTCTGATTCCTCATTTAATAGCTGTGGATACTGAAACCCAGGATTAATGTCTTGGCCAGGATTTTATCCTGACCTGTGGCACAATTAGGATAGAATTTATGTGTTCCAATTCTTTGTCCGAGTTCTTTTCATGTACCCAATTGTTCTTTATTTTCTATGAAATAAGTATTATTTCAATCACCTTTTATGGGGAAATTCAGCTGAAGATGTTATGTAAGAAATGGAATTTCATAACAAGAATAGTAGAGGAAAGGAATAAAAGGGAAGCTCTTTTCAGGCTGAAACATTATTTCGTGATTTCCTCCAGGCCTATTTCCAGGCTGAGAGTAGTTACAATTGCTTAAGGAGTCCATTTTGATGCTTTCTCTGTCATAAGATCTCCATTCAACTTTGTAGTCATTACCACATGACTAGAATATTCTCTGCTTCAAATTTATATAAATTGGTACAGTAATTTCAGTTGAGTAGTGTAAAACTAATCAGACATAAACTCCCTTTGGCAATTTGGTAGCCAAAGATTTCACGTCAGTGGGGGACATACACTCTCTTTTTTTTTTTAAAAGGGAAGTCATTATCCAGGATATTGGTTCAAGAAATGACTCTAACACAACACCCATGGGAAACTTACACAATGTGCTGGAGGCAGGTCCATATCTATACCGTACTCCATATAGTGATCGAAGTGCATTCACAGCCTTGTAAGCTGCTGATTCCTGTGAGGGAAAACGGAGAAACTGAATCACTTACATCATTGCATTGAAACCTGGAAAGCACTGGCATATTGTCTGAGCCTTATTAGTCATCAATTCGAAGAACAAGGATGGACACATTAGTTAATAGCTATGTTTAAGAATAATGTTGTATTATTCTTTGTCACATGCTGTATTTTGCAATGTTTTAGAACATGTTTCCTTAGATTGATCCTCACTAAAAGTTAGTGATCAGTAATATTTTCATTGTGCAGATTGGAAAAGGACATCTCAGCATGGTTAAATGGGCAGGCTGGGGCTTACACAGACAGTAGGGAGGAGTTGAGTTGGGATAAGATACGTGGATAAGTACTCATATCTTCCAATGCTGATTTAGGATTCTGTCTTATTCACAACAGTACAAAATGCTTGATAGGGCAGGACTAACTTCAGTATTTATACATGTGCCTGTACATAATGGATGCTTAATCAATATGTCTTGCATGAATGTTGAATAAGCATAGATTAGCAAGAGCATCAACATAACCTTATTGATCTTTAAGTACATACTTCAGTGGTGATGTACAAGGTAGTTAAAACACACATGGATCAATTAAGAAGCTCTTCAATTCAGTAAGAATGACTTGTCATACATTATATGTTTATCGTGACTGGGAATGAGAACAATTTCAGAATGCTTCATGACTTCTAAAGTTACAGAAGATTCTGACAGAACTAGGCAGTACTTTCAAGGTGTAGAAATTTTGAGGTGGAACTCTTTCTACCAAAGCCAAAAACCAGAAAAATATTCAACGCAAAAAAAGGCTAGAAAGTGAATATTCTAATATGAACTAGAAGGATACCAACTACTCTTGAAAACATTTCAAATAGTATAAAAGTACACATTTCAGCAAGGAGTTAGAGAGGTATTGAATGACCAGTGAGAGGTAAAGAAGAATGTTGAAACCAGTATACAACTCTCCCATTTCAATTTGTCCATGAATAATTTAAATTGTCAGTGGAAGCACTCAGGGCAGCGTGGGCTGTGTTGCATCAGCTTACTGTCCCCATTCCCCTCGGGGAGGCATCAAGCAGCACTTGTAGCAAACACCACCCTTTGTGGCTATTCAGGGACCAGGCTCCAGAACCTGGCAGACAATTTATTATTGATCTCACCGATGTTGGCATTCTGGTCTCAGGAGCCAACAGCAAAGGAATGTAAACACCATAATGAGGTATCTTTGTGGAGGATGTTCTAATCTTTTAACATCTTATCCAACAGTCAGAGAAATATTCCATGGCAAGGGCAGATATTTCTACATTTAGGAGATTACTGCGTTCTGCTGGTGCAGAGACCTTTGTTTCTCATTATTTCAGATGACTAACCCCAAGGAAAATATCCATTAAGGAAATAAAAAAAGATACCCACTTTGCCTATTTACACAAAGCATGTGCATAGCTTCAGGCTTTACAGCTCACTGCACTTCTGCCAGTCAGTGCGGGAACATATAGACAAGAGGTTTAGATATGATCCTGCCACAAAAAATGAAAACTTCAGCAAATTTCTTAAAGAACTATTTTCCCGGTTGCCACAGCTAGACACCTATTTGAGGGAGTTTTAAGTGCTTCCTCTTTTCCCTGTTGCTTTCTCTTCCTAATTGTCCCAAAGGACCCAGGCTTCCCTTATCAGACTTCAGCTAAGAAAGAAATATATTTTTATTTAAATACATTCATATTTGAAAAATTGAATGAATGACCTGAAGAATGTTAGTAAAAACACAGACTCCTACATGTTGATGGACTGTTTTGAACTATTTTAATAGAATGTACCATATTTTTCGCTCCTTAAGATGCACCTGACTATAAGACACACCTAGGGTTTTAAGTAGGAAAATAAGAAAAAAACATATTCTGAACCAAGTGGTGTGTTAAAATATTTACTAAAATACCATATTTTTTGCTCCATAAGATGCATGGGCATTTCCCCCTACACTTTTTGGGAGTAAAAGTGCGTATTATGGAGAGAAAAATATGGTAGTGGTTTCTGGTCAAGATTCAGAGACTACTTAGCTTCTGAGAATTATAATCATGGTTTTAGTGATTTAGCTTACATGTAACCCACTGACAGGATTTCTCAACAGTGGCACTATTGACAGTTTGAACTGAAGGATTCTTTGCTGTGGGGGGCTGTCCTTTGCATTATAGCATGTTCAGAAGCACCCTAGACCTCTGTTCACTAGATGTCAATAGCATGCCCTGGCTCTGTTGCAACAATCAAAAATGTCTCCAACAGTGTCCAATGTCTCTTGGGAGGCAAATTCATCCTTGGTATGTCTCTTGGAAAAAGTAATCTCCTCTTCATACCACATTTTTTCAATCCAAGAGGAAACAAAAATAGGTTCCACTCCTAGTGGGAAGATGAATTCAAAATATTCAGAACAGTCTCATGTAATAGTTATCATATGCTGCACACTTCATATAATCAATTGTGATCATATAAATAGACACTATGCCTAATTTAAAAAGGACTGAACATTGCCCAAACACTGTGATACAAGGTTGTTAGGGGGCCAGGTTAACAACTCCAATAACAACAAAAATCCTATCTAACCCTTAGAGTAGCCAAAGACTAGCACCATCAAATATAACCTCCATGTTCACAATATTTCTCAAGAGAGAGAATTTGCTCAGGATGGAAGCTGCTTCTTCTGAACAGAATACAAGCCTTCCTTCAGCCCTTCTTTTCACTTCCTCATCTTTCCTATTTCTCCCAATCCTGGACATCTAGATCACAAAATCCTACAACACCAAGCAGCTGATAACAGGATTTAGAGTTCAAGGTATAGGAAGAAAGAATGCTTCTTTCTTTCTCTCTTTCTTTCTTTCTTTCTTTCTTTCTTTCTTTCTTTCTTTCTTTCTTTCTATAAAACTTCTTAATTCAAGTATTAACATACATAGAGAAGATGATTCAAATTTTAAGTTTACAGCTAAGGAATGACCACAAATTGCACACACTTGTGTAACACCATCCAGGTCAAGGAACAGAACATCAAGAGTGACCAAAAAATCCTTCCATACCTCTTTTTTTTTTAAAGTAAGTAAGAGATGGCGAGGCAGAGACAGACTGGCACATGCACTCCAACCCAGGATCTATCTGGCAAGCCCCCTCTGGGGCAATGCTCTGCCCATCTGTAGCTATTGCTCCGTTGTTCAGCATCTGAGCTATTTTAGTGCCTGAGGCGAGGCCATGGTGTCATCCTCAGTGCTTGGGCCAATTTGTTTGAATGAGCTATGGCTGTAGGAGGAGGGAGGAGGGAGGAGGGAGGAGAGAGGAGAGATGAGAGATGAGAGAGAGAGAGAGAGAGAGAGAGAGAGAGAGAAGGGGAAGAGGTGGAGAAGCAGATGGTTGCTTCTCCTGTGTGCCCTGACCGGGAATTGAATCCAGGACTTCCACATGTTGGGCCAGCTAGCCAGGGCCCCATGCTTCTTCTCAATCATCACTCCCTCCCTCTTCTTCACTTCTAACACTATATATTAGCTTGGCCTGGTTTTGAACTTGATAGGCCTTTAGATACTATCAGCTCTGAACCAGACCTACTTTACAAGGGATTATACCTATAGTGGATAGTTTGTTGGGTTACTGAGAGGAGGAGAGACAGAAACACTGCTTTTTTACTTTTAAGTAATCTTATGGCAGAAAAGCTGTTTATTCCTAGCACTAATTTGTTGAATACATGCCCAGAGACTTAGTAACATTAAGCAAATAGAGCTTATAAATTAAAATTGCTTTTAATTAATGAGAGTCAGACTATAATCTATGAGCAATTATTTACTCAATAAACTTAATCACAGCCCTTGTATATGTGACTGAAGCTGTAATACTAATCAAATCCATTCTGAAATTTTCAGTATAACCTGTGGTGAGAATGTAATAGGTTTTAAATAGTTGCATTTGAGAATCAACAGGGCACATTGGTTAAAAACAGCAGCACTAGAGCTAGATTTAGGGCTGAATCTTGGTTTTGACACTTAGCTGTGTCCTTAGTCTAATTAATTGCCTAGGGTTCCATTTCCTCATTGGTAAAATGGGGATAATAGTTTTCCATCTTATACAAGTCTATAAAATGAGTTAAGATATATATATATAATGCTTATTAGAATTAACACAATAGGCCCTGGGCAGTTGGCTCAGTGGTAGAGTGTTAGCCAGGTGTGTGAATGTCCCAGGTTCAATTCCCAGTCAGGGCACATAGGAGAAGCACACATCTACTTCTCCACCCCTCCCCCTCTCATTTTTCTCTCTCTTTCTCTCTCTTCCCCTCCTGCAGCCTTGGCTCGATTAGAGTGAGTTGTCCCCAGGCACTGAGGATGGCTCTATAGCCTCCACCTCAGGTGCTCAGAATTGCTTGGCTGCTGAGCAATGGATCAATGCCCCAGATGGGCAGAATAGCACCCCCTAGTGGACTTGCTGGGTGGATCCCAGTCCAGGTGCATGAGGGAATCTGTCTGTCTTCCATTCTCTCACTGAATAATAATAAAAAAAGAATTAACACAATATAGGTATGCTATTATCATGAGTACCTATCATCATTTCAGCATTTTAAATGAAGCATGAAGTCTGACATACTTGTACAAGGTCAAATACTTACCACACAGCTAAAATTGGGGATTGTTGCATATTTGTAAGAATAGGGATACAGCAACATCTGAGCATATGCATGAAAGGAGAGGTAAGCACTAATGTGCTTTTTGTGTTTTCTAAGGAAGTTAGCTACAGCTTTCACTTCTGGTTCTGATTCTGGGAAAGGTCCACAGTACGTATCATCACAAGGGTGCATAGAGGCTCCTTCATCTGCAAGATAGAAAAGAAAATGGGGTGGGGAGTAGGCAGGCAAGAAACAAGAAACACAAATCAGCAGTATTAAACAGTGATTTTTCTTTTATTTCTATAAAAATAGGGCATTATTAAGCAATTCATCTAACTTCTCATTTACAGAAATCAATTACTGAAAAATCCAACATGGTTCATACCTTCATGCATAATAGGAGGGTGGCCTGAATAGGAAATAGGTACTTATTGTTTCAATGAGCCTGAAAAAACACTTTTAAAAAGATAATTCTATGTGATCCCCTAGAGAAGGTAAGGCCTCCCATTTATAAACTCCACAATACCTGTACTTTCCCTTCATAATGTTCAACCCACTTGTAATTAGTGTAAAATACTTACTTATTATTCAACCAATATTTACACTGGTCTAGGTACCTAGGATACACTGGGAAACAACACAGAAAAAAACAAAAATCCCTGCTCTAACAGAACCTGCCTTCAACCTGGAGTCCTTGTTTGACCAGAATGCTTTGTGAAGGCAGGGACTGTGTCCTTCCTGCTGGGCACCTGGCAATTAGAACAATAGTCAGGCAAATGTTCAGGAGATATTTGTTGAATAAGGGAATGTCAAATCAAAAGAAAAAGCTAGACATCTATACAGGTGTCTGGTGAGATACAAACATTGACATATCAAGGACATGAAAGCAAGACAAATAATTCCACAGAACACTACCAAACCCATTTCATTCTATTTTTAGATCAGCAATATCTACACAGGTTTTATAAAACCCATCTTGGGGGTTTGATAGGGTAGTTTAGAAATACTCCAAACTAAATTTCATTAATTTTGAAATAAAAGATTATGTTATATAGTCTATGAAGAGGAGGAAGGAAATAAATTCACTGCAATAATCACAAAGTATTAAGGTTCCAAGAAATTTAGAAAATTTTGAAAATTCTATAGATATTTGCCATTCTGGGCCATTATTATCCCTCTCATAACCCTAGAAAACTGTAACTGTTTCCAGTAACAAATGGGAAACATAGTCTAATTCTACTGAACATGGAAAGACAACCACATCAAATCAGATTAAGTCTTGAGGCTAATGAATCTAGTTTATGCTATAGGAGAGTCAAGGTGGGAAATCAAAACAATTGTGGTTCTCCTCAATTGAGTCTAATTCTGAAGATGCCTCAGAAGCAGGTGGGATATAGATGGAATGGAGAACTTCATATAAAAACTATAGCCGATACTCCAAAAGGAATAGGAGAAATAGACATCTGACAAACATTAATGTAAAGCACTGGAAAAAAAAAGATCACAAACTGAACTACTAATTCCAGAGGGAGCAGAACTAATGAGCTAGAGAAACAAAAATTTATAATGGTCCTAATAAATATTCTCAAGGGCATACAGGAGAGTATTGGAAACATTAATCAAACAAGAAGTTATAAAAAAGAGCCAGTCAGGTATAATAGAAATAAAAGAATTCCTGGGTTGAATGAATACAGTTGATGAATGAATTAATGATATGTAGTGAGTTTTAAAACATTCCCAGAGGCATCAAAGAAACAAAGAGCTGGAAAAATGAGAAAAAAAAATAAAAGGTATAAAAAATATAGTAAGTGTGAACATTTATGCTATAAAGAAAAAAGTAGCCTGACCAAGCAGTGGTGCAGTGGATAAAGTGTCAGACTAGGATGTGTAAGGACCCAGGTTTGAGACCCCGAGGTCACCAGCTTGAGTGCGGGCTCATCTAGTTTGAGCAAAGCTCACCAGCTTGGATCCAAGTTGACTGGCTGGAGCAAGGGGTTATTCAGTCTGCTGAAGGCCTGCGGTCAAGGCACATATGAGAAAGCAATCAATGAACAACTAAGATGTTGCAACGAAAAACTGATGATTGATGCTTCTCATCTCTCTCTGATCCTGTCTCTCTGTCCCTATCTATTCCCTCTCTCTGACTCTTTCTCTCTCTGTCTCTGTAAAAAAGAAAAAAACGAGGCTCTCTTTAAAATAAAAATAATAATCAGAAGTTAAAATATTTGAAGTACTGCTAATGAAATTTCCCCTCAATTAGAAAAAGAGTGAATAAAGACTTGACTTGGTGGCAGTGGTGGGGGACATACAATATAGAGTACAGAGATATAATGTAGAACTGGGTCTGAACCTGTATAATTATGTTAACTAGTGTCACCCCAATAAATTCAATTAGGAAAAAGAAAAAGATCAAATGAATTTACCATGTACTAAATAAGAGATATAAAAGGAAAAATATCAATTCTTTGACTCTCTAAGATGAAATTTAAGAAAAGGAAACAATTCCTGAGAGACAGAAGTAGGTCATCTATAAAGGTACAAGAATTAGATTCACATTTACTATTTTAATAGTTAACACTAGAGTAATATTTCCAAAGTATTTAAAAGAATTAAATTTAGACTTTTATATCTAACTGAACTCTCATTGAAATGTGAGAGCAAAATAGGAGAGACAAGATGATCATGGAGTAGGCAGACGTTCCAACTCCCACATCCCAGAACCAAAGTGAATTACAACTTAATTTTGAGAACAGTCATCTTGAAAGATCAACTTTGGACGAAATTAAGAGGATTCTACAGCCAAGGACCACCAAAGAACCCACACTGAGGCTGGTAGGAAAGGTGGAGATGCGGAAAGGGGTGCCCCGCTCCCTAGAGCGAGCAGCGGCCCAGCGGGACTCTCGTGGTGGGGAGGAGTGCCTGGCAAGTTGTGGGTTGTGGGTCCTCAGACCCAGAACTGGAGCTAGATCCCTGGAGCCTGGAAGGGCAAACGGATTGTATTTGGCAGAGAAAGGAGCCTAGATACTGTTTGAGAGGAGACAGAACTATCGAACCCAGGCTCCGTATTAAAGGGATCCCACAGAGAGCCTCACTCAGCCACCTGCCGGGGATCCGGGCGGGCGTGGGGAGCTCTGGGAGGACTGGAGTTGCCAGGGGAGGGTGTGTTCTCAGAGGCACAGGGGGAGACACTTTGAGGGATGGACATCCTAATCCCTGGGCTGAATCACGCCCCAAATCATGCTGCTCCGAGGAAAAAGTGAACATTTTTCCTCAGAGCAGCAACACCAGCAAAGGGAAGAAATTACACTGCCCACCAGAAGCTCTCCTGCTCTAGTCAGAACAAAAGGCGCTTAGAGGAAGGCAGCACTGTTAGGGACACAGGTAGTGCTGGGGTCTGAGCTACAATGCCCCGCCCACTGCTGAGTGCTCACCGGGGTTGAGTGGGCTGGTGGTGGTGGGGCCAGCTGCAGGAGCCAGGATGGTTCGGGTGAATGCAGACGGGACTGCGGCTGCCGAGGTCGGAGCGAGTGTGTAGGCCTGCTGGGTGCGTGAGCCCAGGCGACTGCGAAGGAGTTCCAAGTAGGTGCATACAGGCCCGCCCCAGAGGTGAGAGTGGAGCTGGGAACCTGGGAAGCCACTGTGGAAGTCCAAGCTAGCGTGCAATCCTGCCCACCCCTGGCAGCGGCTGAGGCCAGGGTGACAGCGGAAGCCGACCAAGCCGCTGCACGCAGGACCGCATGCAGGACCGCACGCAGGACCGCACGCAAAGGCAGAGGCAGTGGCGGCTGCTGTGAAGGTCTGAGCTCGTGTGTAATTAGGCCTGTGGTGTGGGCTTGCATCTGGTGGTGGCTGAGGCTGGAGCAACAGCGGAAGCGGTCTGAATAGGTGTGTGCAGGCAG
This sequence comes from Rhynchonycteris naso, assembly GCA_037038555.1. NCBI lineage: Eukaryota > Metazoa > Chordata > Mammalia > Chiroptera > Emballonuridae > Rhynchonycteris > Rhynchonycteris naso. Next base: position 225,736,863 of record CM072998.1, on the reverse strand, counting down.
TCCATAGTGGCAGAAGCCATGGTGGGTCACTGCAAGAGGTCTGAGCTCACATGTAACCCAGCCCGCGGTGTGAGCCTGCACATGGTGGTGACTGGGGCCCAGGCAACCTTGGGGACAGCATCCCAGCGGGCGCACGCAGGCCCACCAGGGGTGGCAGAAGCTGCAGAGGCTGGGAGGTGGGCTGGCACTGGCAGTATCTAAGCCCAAATGCCTGAGGCAGCAACAGCAGGAGTGGGGTGGAGTGGGGTGGGGTGGGGTGGGGCAGAAAACAGACCACACATTGAAAGTACAGAGGCCACACCCACCGGTCCCCTGAGACCACACCCTTCTGAGTACTGAAAAAGAAGAAAAAAATAAATCAAAATAAAATAAATAAAAAGTCTGGATAGAAAGACATCTGAGGCTAAGGGGCAAGCCCCATCCAACACAGTACCTAATCACTGAATTACAGTACTGAGTCCAACAAGTAGCCAGCAAAAAGAGGCAGCAGAAAGCAGATCTCAGGGGAACTTGAACTTTTAAAGGAACTTCCCCCAGGCCAAGAGTAGATAAAAGCTAGCTTAGGAGTGCAGCTGATATTTACAATGGCACCTGGGTCCAACAGAGGCAGCCAAAAGATCTGGATCACCTGTAGCTCCAAAAAAGTTGATAAGAGCCAGTCATAGACAGTGACCCCCACTGATCTGCACCAGGCACTGGCCAGGGAGGTCCAGGGCTGGCACATCCAGTTGCCAGATACGAAGACCATCAGTTCAGGACCTAACAAGACTTGTTAGAGTGGTAGCTTAAGGAAGGGCTCCTCACACCTGATCCAGCTAAGACATAGAAAACACCTACACAAATAGCAAAATGAATAGTGATAGCAGATAAATAGTTCATAGCAGAGTACAAACAACAGCTGATGCCAACACAAGAAGACCTAGAAACAACACAACTGAAAATTGGAGGCAGACAATACCAACCCTAGACTCAGCTAGCTACACAGACAACATACCCTAAAGAAGAGTGTATATACAGACAAAATGGGAAGACAAAGAAACGCAATCCAAATGAATCAACAAGAGAATCCCCAGAAGAACTGAGTGAGATGGAAATAACCAAATCACTGGATGCAGAGTTTAAAATAATGATTGTGAGGATGCTCAAAGATCTTAGAGCAACAATGGATGGACATAATGAATACCTAAATAAAGAGATAACAAGCATCAAAAAGAATATTGAAATCATAAAAAGGAACCAGACAGAAATGACAAACACAATATCAGAAATGAAGACTACACTAGAAAGAATAAAAAGCAGACTGGATGAAGCAGAGGATCGAATCAGTGACTTAGAGGACAAGATAAGAGAAAGCATGGAAGCAGAACAGCAAAAAGAAAAGAGGGTCAAAAGTCTAAGGAAACTCTAAGAGAGCTCTGTGACAACATGAAGAGAAATAATATCCACATAATAGGGGTTCCTGAAGGAGAAGAGAAACAACAAGGGATAGAGAACCTGATTGAAGAAATTATAGCTGAAAGTTTTCCTAAATTGATGCAGGAAAGAGTCACACAGATTCAAGAAGCAGAGAGAACCCTATTTAAAAAAAAAAACCAAAGAGACCCATACCAAGACACATCATAATCAAAATATCAAAGATAAAGACAAAGAATACTAAAAGCTGCAAGGGAAAAACTATCAATCACCTACAAAGGAACCCCCATAAGGATGACATCTGACTTTTCAACAGCAACATTTGAGGCCAGAAGGGAATCGCAAGAAATATTCAAAATAATGCAGAACAAGAACCTACAACCAAGACATCTTTATCCAGCAAGGCTATCGTTTAAGATTGAAGAAGAAATAAAAAGCTTCCCAGACAAAAAAAAAAAAAAAAAATCAAAGAATTCATCACAACCAAACCAATGCTGCAAGAAATGTTAAGGGGCCTGCTGCAGACAGACCAAAGGGGGGAAAATCTAGTAAAAGAGGAATATAGATTTAAAGAAAATAATGTCAATAAACAACTACATATCAATAATAATTTTAAATGTAAATGGATTAAATGCTCCAATCAAAAGACATAGGGTAGATGAATGAATAAGAAAACAGGACCCATACATATACTGTCTACAAGAGACCCACCTCAAAAGAAAAGGATGGAAAAAATATTTCATGCAAATGGAAATGAAAAAATAAAATAAAAGCTGGGTAGCAATACTTATATCTGACAAAATAGACTTTAAAACAAAGACTATAGTAAGAGATAAAGAAGGTCACTACATAATAATAAAGGGAACAATCCAACAGGAAGAGATAACCATTATTAATACCTATGCACCTAATATAGGAGCACCTAAATATATAAAGCAGACATTGATGGACATAAAGGGTGAGATCAACAGAAATAATATAATAGTAGGAGATTTCAATACCCCACTAACATCATTGGATGGATCCTCAAGAAAAAAAATGAACAAAGAAACAGAATTAAGGAACACACTTAATTCTGAATTTAATAGATATCTTCAGAACCTTTCATTTTGAAGCAGCAGAATATACATTCTTTACAAGTGCTCATGGTACATTCTCTAGGATGGACGACATATTAGGGCATAAAATGAGTCTCAACAAATTTAAGAAGACTGAAATCATATCAAGCATCTTCTCTGACCACAAGGGCATGAAGGCAGAAATCAACTGCAATGGAAAAACTGAAAAACACTCAAACACTTGAAAACTAAATGGCATGTTATTAAATAATGAATGGTTCAACAATAAGATCTAGCCATAGCAATCAGGCAAGAAGAAGAAATAAAAAGCATCCAAATTGGAAAAGAAGTAAAACTATCATTATTTGCTGATGATATGATACGGTACATAGAAAACCCTAAAGTTTCAGTCAAAAAACTACTGTACCTGAAAAATGAATTCAGCATGTTGGTAGAATATAAAATTAATACTCAGAAATCAAAGGCATTTTTATATACCAACAATGATCTGTCTGAAAGAGAAATTAAGAAAACAATCCCCTTCACTATTGCAACAACAAAAAAATAAATATCTAGGGTAAATTTAACCAAGGAAGTTAAAGACTTGTACTCGGAAAATTACAAAACATTGATAAAATAAATCAAGGAAGATACAAGCAAGTAGAAGCATATACCATGTTCATGGTTAGTAAGAATAAGCATCATTAAAATGTCCATATTACCCAAAGCAATTTATAAGTTCAATGCAATTCCTATTAAAATACCAATGACATACTTCAAAGATATAGAACAAATATTCCAAAAATTCATATGTAACAAAAAGGAACATGAATAGCCTCAGCAATCTTGAAAAAGAATAAAGTGGGTGGTATCACACTTCCTGATATCAATTTATACTACAAAGCCATTGTACTCAAAACAGCTTGGTACTGGCAGAAAAACAAGCATACAGATCAGTGGAACAGAACAGAGAACCCAGAAATAAACCTGCATCTTTATGGACAATTGATATTTGACAAGGTGGTGATAGCATATAATGGAGTAAAGACAGTCTCTTTAACAAATGGTGTTGGGAAAATTGGATAGCTACCTGCAAAAAAATGAAACTAGACCACCAACTTACACCATTCACAAAAACTAACTCAAAATGGATAAAAGACTTAAATGTCAGTTGTGAAACCATGAGCATCCTAGAGGAAAACATAAGCAATAAGCTCTGCGACATCACTCACAGCAATATATCTGCTGATTTATCACCACAGGCAAGGGAAATAAAGGACAGGATAACAAATGGGACTATATCAAACGAAAAAGCTTTTGCACAGCTAAAGACAATAAGAACAGAATAAAAAGACAAACCACACAATGGGAGAACATATTCAACAATATGTCTGATAAGGGGTTAATAACCAAAATTTATAAAGAACTTGTAAAACTCAACACCAGAAGATAAACAATCCAATCAAAAATGGGCAAAAGAAATGAATAGACACTTCTCCAAAGAGGAGATACAGATGGCCAATAGGCATATGAAAAAATGCTCAACATCACTAATCATTAGAGAAATGCAAACTAAAACTACAATGAGATCACCTCACACCAGTCAGAATGGCGCTCATTAACAAAACAACACCGAATAAGTGCTGGCGAGGATGTGGAGAAAAGGGAACCCTCCTGCACTGCTGGTGGGAATGCAGACTGGTGCAGCCACTGTGGAAAACAGTATGAAGATTCCTCAAAAAATTAAAAATGGAACTGCCTTTTGACCCAGCCATAACACTTATAGGAATATATCTTAAGTACACAAAATCACTGATTCAAAAGAAGAAATGCATCTCCATGTTTATGGCAGCATTGTTTACAATAGCCAAGATCTGGAAACAGCCCAAGTGTCCGTCAGTGGACGAGTGGATTAAAAAGCAGTGGTACATATACACAATGGAATACTATGGGGCCATGAAAAAGAAGGAAATCTTAATTTTTGCGACAACATGGATGAACCTGAAAACTATTATGTTAAGTGAAATAAGCCAGGCATAAACAAAGAAAATCATTTGACCTCACTCATTTGAGGAATCCAATGAACAATATGAACTGAAATACAGAATAGAGACAGAGGTGGGATCAAAGGGCCCAGAGGGAAAGTGGACAGAGGGAAAGGAGATGATAGGATGGGATGAGAGCAGAAAAGCAAAACCGGGGAGAGGGTGTTGCAGGGAGGAGGGGAAGGAGGATGTGGTCGGGAATACGGAGGAGAGGGGTATTTAGGGTGACACTAGAATCTATGTACACCCAATAAATTAAAATAAATAAATAAATAAAATTAAGAAAAAGAAATGTGAGAGCAAAATAAAGATGTTTTCTGGAGTAAAAGGTCTCAGAAGTTGTACTATACATAGGCATAACTTATAAACACCTTTGGAGAAAGTATTTCAACAAAATGATGAATAACTCCAGAAAAGGTACTTGGTTTGAGAATTACTTAGTAAGCACCTCAGTAAGGTCTATAGTCTAAATAAACAATATCCCAAGAATAAAAAAGGTATTATGATCTAGTATCAAGTGCTAGAATATAAGCAAAATAGAATAATGGAGGGTAGAAAACAAGAAGAAAAAGCATGCTAAATAATTGGTGTCTTTTGCAAAGGAAATTGAGCAATGGACTGAATTTAGAAGTGGATTAAATTTAGAAATTGATAAAAACAAACCTAAGCATGGATTTTACATTAGAAATAATCACAAGAAGAAAAATAGAACACAAACTTCACAGCTGGCAGAAATGACTTTGACCCATTCAATAGAAAATAGAAAGAGAAAAAAGAAGAAACATTTGAAAATAGAGAATGAGAATTAAGATCCCAGAAATAAGTAAGTTTAATGATTAATTAACACATAGTTAGTGGTTATGAAAAATGCTAACCTATGAAACTCAACAATAAAATTACTGATATTTTCATATAGAAAAATAAAGAAGACCAGTAATACTGTCTACACATACATACAAAATGGTACAAGTGGATAGATCAGATATCTGCATTTACATTTTATTAAAGTATAGTTGACATATTAGTTTAAGGTTGACAACATAATGATTCAACATTTATATATCTTATAAAGTGATTACCAAAAATAAGTCCTAGTAACCATCTCTTACTGTATGTACCAAGTTGCTATGTTATGAACTATATTCCCTATGCTGTGCATTACATTCCCATGATTTATTTTATGACTGGATGTTTGTACCTCTTAATACCCTTCACCCTTTTTTCCCATTTCCCTTCTCCCCTGGCAACCATCAGTTTGTTTTCTATGAGTCTGTTTTGTTTTGTTTTTAAGATTCTACATAAAAGTGAAATCACGGAATCCATCTTTCTCTAACTTATTTCATTTAGCATAATACTTTCTAGACATATCAGTGTTGTTACATATGGCAAGATTTCATTATTTTTTTATGACTAATAGTCGTGTGTGTGTGTGTGTGTGTGTGTGTGTGTACCCCACATATCTAATTATTTATCTGTGGACACCTAGGTTGCTTCCATATTTAGTATTGTATGTAAGTAATGCTCTAATGAACACTGGAATGCATATATCTTTTTGAATTAGTGTCTTCATTATCATTTTCTTTAGATTTATACCCAGGATTGAAATTTTTGGCTCATGTACCCAGAAGTGAAATTTCTGGGTCTTATGGCAGCTCTACTTTTATTTTTTTGAAGAATCTCCATACTATTTTCCATAGTGACTGCATCAATTTACAATCATACCAACAATGCATGAGGGTTCCCTTTTTTCTAGATCCTCACCAGCACTTGTTGTTTGTTGGTTTATGGATGATAGCTATTCTGACAGCTGTAACATGATACCTCATTGTGGTTTTAATTTGTATTTACCTGATCATTTTTAAGAGGTTTTTATTTTATTTTATTTTATTTTTTAATTTATTTATTCATTTTAGAGAGGAGACACAGAGTAAGAGAGAGAGATAGAGAAAGAGAGAAAGGGGGGAGGAGCTGGAAGCATCAACTCCCATATGTGCCTTGACCAGACCAGTGCAGAGTTTTGAACTGGCGACCTCAGTATTCCCAGGTTGACGCTTTATCCACTGCGCCACCACAGGTCAGGCCTGATCATTTTTAAAGGAAAAAATTTAAAAACTTTATTAAGGCAAAATAATTCTATTTTATTTTATGTTTTGCTGTAATTAGCCTCAATGGAATTTGATTTCACAGAAACGGCTGGATCCTCCAATTGACATAACTTGAGGAAGTCATTGTTATTATCACATAAATTCAATTGGTATTTATTCATTTTCTATATTTACTTTTCATTTATATCTTTTAAAATTCACTAAATGGAATCATACTCTATTTTTATAATTGTTCTAGTCTTTTTAAAAATTTATTTTTTACTTCTATCTCACACTGTCAACTAACCTTCAGGTAACCTATCTTAACAAGTGAGTGCAGTTGTTAATATAGTTTACAAACATGTTTGTGCTTATATGTTCATGTACCCATACATATATGTATTTTTGTATAGGGATATATTCATTTTTTATCGTAAAACAGGATCATAATCATATAGTTTTCTGCCACTTGCTATTTCCTTCAGTGATAATTTGTGAAACTCCTTCCTCATTAACTTGAATGAATTATTTTAAATTTTATTCTGTTGTTATAACATAATTTAATCTCCCACCTGCCTATTGCTAGGAATTGTGTTTATTTCTCTCTTTGTAATGATAAACAATATTATAACATAAAAAGTGGGGGACATTACTGATGACAGAAGCAATACTGTAATAAATATTCTGATACACATGAGTACTTTTATTTCTATGAGCTAGAGCTATAGGAGTAGGACACTAGGTTGAAGGATGTATTTAAAATTTATTATATATATATTTTAAGTAGGTGTAAAAGTTTAAAAATTTAAAATTTTAAAATTTTAAAATAATTTAAAATTTTAAAATTTTAAAATAATTTAAAATTTGATCTGCAGTTAAATGCTCTAGCCTTGAGCTATCCCCCCTAACCTTAGAATTGTATTTTTAATTTTCATAGATTTTTGTCAGATTGCTTAGTAAGATTTTCACTGTTTACATTTCCAAAAGCAGTATATTAGACTACATCTGTCCTTAATTCCTACCAACAATACCCTTCAAGTTTATCACCTTAAAATTCTTTTTCAATTATAGTTGGCAGATATTATATTATTTTCAAATGTACAACAGTTATTAGAGATTTATATACCTTATGAGGTGATCTCCCTGATAAGTCTAGTTGCCATCAGACACCATACATATTTATTACAATGTTATTGAATATATTCCCATCATTTTTTATTACCTTTTGATTTTTGCCAGTTTGGTAGCAAGAATTTAAACTTGCTTTCTTGCTACGGGTATGTTTGAACTTCAATTTCTAATTCTGTTTTGGTTGGACTCTTCTCTAAATTGCTTACCCATGTTCTTAGCTCATGTTATTTTCTTGGGCTGTTTATCTTCTTCTTACCCATCTATAAAAGAGCTTTGTATACATACTTGTTTGTCATATGCATTGCATTTTATCCTCAAATTTATAAATTTTTTATTCAATTGTTTATGGTTACTTTAAGCATTTTAGCCATTGAATTTTACATAATCACTGTCTTTTCTTTTTAAATCACATTTGGGTTTCATGTGTTGGTTAAGAAAGATTTTTCTATTCTTAGAATATAGGTGATGTATAAATTTTCTTCTAAGAATTTCATCATTTTATTTTTTTCCATCCAAGGCTTTAATTTTCTGGAATTCTTTTTATACACATGTAAGATATGATTATACCTTCAGTTTTTCTATATGGATAGTCAATTCTGTCAACATTGTTTATTAAATATTTTTTTATCATTTTTCCACTGAATTGAAACACTATTTGGTCATATTCTAAAGTCTATTGCATGTATAGATCTTGTGGATCTATTTTCAAGTACTCTGTGCTATTCTGCTGATTATTTGTCTATTTCCATATTGTTATCCTATCAATATATAGTAGCATTGCAGAATGCTCTGATATTAGGCAAGACAAGTTCTCCTTACTTTCCTCTTTTTTTTTTTTTTTTGAAATTTTCTGGCCTTTTTAGAGTCCATTTATTTTTTCCTAAGAACTATATGATTATTTGATCAATTCTCAAGAGCCAAAAACAAAATGAAAAACCCCATTGAGATTTTAACTGGGATTGCATTCAATTTATACTGATTTTGGGAGTATATTATGATGTTGAGTCATCCAATCCAAGGGCATGTTACTCCATTCCATTTGCTCAGATTGTATTTTATGTTAACATTTTTTTCTTTAGTATATCTTCTTTATTGTTGTTGCTGTTGTTACTATTGTGAATTGACAACTGTTTTTCAAATAGCCATTTCAGAGTGCTGTAGTAGTCACTTCATGATATCATCAGTCTTCCTTCTATCTTCTCCCTTCTTTGATTCACTTCCAACTCCAGCTAATATGGCCAGAACTAGTTTCTCAAGTTAGCTCTTTAAACTCCATTTTAGAGATTTACATGTTACCAAAATAAAAATATGACCCATTGAGAAAATTTTATTTTCAATATTATATACTCATTCAATATTATATAAACATAGTGTTCTGATAACTTTTCCTACAAATGTTTTCTACAAATATATGCTTACCACATTATTGGGATAATGAGTAACAGGTCTATTAACATTTCCTTAGAAAATCAGACCCTCTACTAAATAACGATACAGTCTAAGTTACTAAAGATAAGTTATTTGCTTTGTTCAAAGTGTCAAAGGAAAAAGCATTTAATTCTTTAGTATTTTCATTTTTTATTCTCTCTGTAGATTGTAACTATTTCTAAGCGTCTCCTGAATTTCATAGAGGCTAGGCTAGACACTTCTTTCTCAACTGACAAAGGGTAGAATTGCTGTCCTTTATCCTTTATAAGGGAAGAAAAACACTTAATGATTTTCTCCTTCAAGACTGAGTAGCAAGAGGACTAACTATTTGGTGCTGAAATGGAGCCTTATGAAGCGGGAAACAATCAGAGCTAAAAGTGGACATGTGGGTGGTAAGCATGTTGCCTTGTGTCCTAGCATGAGACCCAGCCTCAGTGAGGCCTTCCTATTGAACTGAGACTGCTAGCCTTATTCTTAGCATCCTCACTAGATCCAGCCAACACCAATCTTCAGTGATAACTGTTACTCCCCTACATTATCAGAATAGTCTCTGCCTTCAGTCTGGCCTACCTTCAATTCAACCTTCTCAGCTATGTCATTGTAATATAAAAAACACAAATCCAATCTTATCGTTCTGCTATTCGGCATCCTTCAGTGGTTGCCTTCTGGACACAGTTCTAAAACCTTTACTATGGCTTAATGGCCATAGAGGTAGTGTGATCACAATGTTTGAATTTGGTAGTGGTAGCTATTTTATCTTGTGTGTGTTTTTTCAGTCTTAAAAACCAATTTGTTAATTTTGCCCTGTTGCTGTACAGAAATGATTGTGACTGATATTTTGACATTTACTAGGTAATTTCATGTACTTTCCATGAAAGTTACATAGATTTATTCCCTTTGTTGGGACTCAGACCATCCCTCCCTCTGACCAGATGTGTATGGAATAAAGCCCTTCAAGTTCTGTTTGGTCAACCTGATTGAATTTTTAGCTTCTATCAGTCTGCCTTGAACATTCTACCTTTATTCCTCCTAAACTATTGGTCATTTTCCTGAGGTTACATACTCCTTTGCCTTTTTGACTTTGCACATGCTGTTCCATTTGTCTGAAACATCTCTTTTCCTCACAGTCTGTTTTTTTATTGTCCTTCAATGCTCAATTCAGTTTCCACTTCTTGGCATCTCCTCCAATGCTCCTAGACTGGGTTAGGTACCTCTCCTGTTTGTGTCCATAACACCATTTACCTGCATTAGTTATAAAACTTAGTATATTGTGAGAAAATTATATGCATACCTGTTTCTCTAATCATTGGGCCTAGCACAGTGTTCGATCAACATTGAGCACATAATAAAATAAAACAACATTTTATTTGCTAATTATCATGCCCAAGCTAATGTATAATATTAAGAAGGGCCATGCCTCGATTTAATGCTGTTTGCCTGGGAAGCCCATTAGCAACTCGAATATGCTATATAGCATGTTATAGTTTATTTTATGGCTTGGCATCCTTCCAATGTTATTTACCACAGATTAAGTATTGATTCAGCAGCATGGGATAGCACATTCAAAATTCTGCCTGTGTTTCCCTCTGAATTTCTGCCTTACTCATCTTCTGTACCAACCTTGTCTTTAAAAAATAGAAACATATTGTGAATAGTGGGGCCTCTAAAATGAAAATAAATTAATTCAGGTGGAAAGAAAGCCACTAAAACAATCTAATCTTATTTATAGCCTTTTGGGGCACTATTCAGGCATTACTTAAATGCAAAGGAATATTTCACAAATATTATTGAACAGTAAGTCCCTTCGGGATTTTAAGTAGCTATGTTAGATACAACATTTGAAGAGTCCTGTTCAGGTCTTGCCTCAATTATACAGATTCTGATCAGAAATATCTGCTGCTCTATAGAAGGTCAAGATAGCGGAAAGTGAAAGCACCAGACAGCATTGCAAGGAAACAAGTAAAAAACGTCAAGAAAAGGACTCAATATCCAGGAAACTATGATAAAACAGGCTTTTAAAGGAAAAGGACAAGCAACATCAAATTCAAAACTTTAGGCTTTAGGAGCATGAGAATATAAAGGTGATTTGTTTTCCCTTAGTTTATGGGAGCCTGTATATTGTTTTTGGAGCTGAGACAAAATTCTTTCCCATCTCCACATGCAGAACAAGAGCAGAACATATATCAGTTCTCTGCAGTGCAGAGGGAGAGATTTTAGTCTTGTCAAATAAAACAGTATACATCTCTGTTCTGAACATTTCAGCAATTTAACTTCCATATCATACATCACCTCTTTAGTTGTTAAGTACTGAGATGCGAAACTCTACAGGGACCTCATAAATCTGGAAAGGAGACAAGACGTGCACAGGGGAGAAAATTAGAGGACAAGGCAGTGTAGATAGAATACAATCGTGAAGTGTGTGGTGCTGACGAAGTACATGGAGCACACAGGAGGGAGAGGGAGCAGTGGATTAGGAGCTCTGGGGAGACTGAAATAGCAGAAACACTTGGTGGGATGCAAGATGGACAAAACTTGAAAAATAAAGGACAAAAAAGAAAATAGAGCCTTTGTTGCTTCTATAAACCTTCGTCCTTCCGGATGGTAAAATGAGGTGGAAGTGGTCCTTAAGAGAAAAAAATGGAGAAGGGGTGCTAGAAGCAGTAATTGACTTAAAAATCACAAGACTGGGCTCCAGTAAGAACCATCTACTAATGAGCTCAATGACAGACCTGTCACTGCTCTGGTTGCATTTGTCCTGGGTGGACCAGGGACCTGATCAGTGGTTCTCACGTGTTGTTGTGTGTGTGTGTGTGTGTGTCACACAGCAGCTAGTTACATGGTGTAAAATTATTTAACTAAAATAATTGCTTTAGTTGACCTGACAAATAATTCTTTTAAAAAATATTTTAAAATTTATTCTAATATACTCTTGTAACAGGGAAGAGAAACCGTCTACTAGAGTGGGTGTGCTTGAAAGTAACCACAGGAGTGTGGAGTGTGCTCCCTTCCTCTCCTTGGTGTGTGGTCATGGGGAAAAAGCTGAGACCTGTTGACTAGAAAATAATTGCTAAGACTCTTTACAGCATCGACAGTCTGTGGTTCCAGTCCAGATGAAAAAAAATCCCAAAGTAATTGCATACTTACCTTTCCTTAATCTCCTTTGATTCCGTTCTGAGGATCGGAGGGTAAAATTTAGTAACAAATGTTGTGTGACTTAATTGGTGTTTGTTTTTGTTCTTAGAGGTAATCTCTAAGAATGATTGCAGTCTAACACTTAGTTGGCAAGAAAATTGTCTAATTTTCAGAACATATTTTTCTTAGATAAAAATTTCCCTCACTGCCTAAGGTCCTCCAACCCCCTCTCAAATCTGTTTCAGCTCTTGAATGACAAATCTTGGTGTAGGGCTCCTGATTGTCCAAACCAGAAATTGTTTACTGCATCCAACAATCAGCAGAGTTGTTGATGCCATTGTTTTAATTTCTCTCCAACATAACCAACCTAACTATGACTGTCTTAGTCAAAATTCTTCTGGATTATTGCAGGGGTTCCTTGACTCCAGACTCTTTCAATCTATATCCTCAGACGTCTTATATTAATTTTACCAAAATGCAAATCTTAATATGTAATTCCTTTGCTTAAAACATTTTAGTGATCAACCACTGCCTTCAGGATAAAGGAACCGGATTAGGGGCCTTGTCCCTATAACCCCTGTGTTTAGCAGAATAATGGCCCCCAAAGATTGCCACGTCCTAATCCATGGAATCTGTGAATGTTACCTTATACAAGAAAGGGCCTTTGCAAATGTGATAAATTAAGGTTGTTGAAATGAGGTGATCATCCTGGATTATCTAGGTGGGCCCTAATGTAATCACAGTAAGAGGGACACAGAAGAGAAGGCTATATAACAGGGGCAGAGAGAGGTTGAGTCAGTGAGTGGATGCTATGTCTACTGGCTTTTAAGGTGGAGGAAGAAGTCACAAGATAAGGGATACACAGTTGGCTACTAGAAGCTGGAAAAGACAAGGAAATGGCTTCTCACTAAGGACTCCCCCCCTCCCCCCAAAGGAGTATGGTTTGCCCTAGTTTCAGTCTAATGCAATCCATTTTGGATTCTGGCCTCCAGAAGTATATGAAAATAAATTTGTGTTGCTTAAAGCCACCAAATTTGTGGTATTTGTTGGAGCTGCAAAAGGACACTAATCTACTCTTACAAGCCCCCTTTATCTCTACACAGCATTTATCACCATTTAATGTAATTGTACTTCTACGAAACTGTCCATCTTCTTGAGGGCAAGAATTGTGTCTTTTTCTTGTTTGTATCTTTGCCTAGCATACTGCCTTTAAAGTATGTATTAAGTAAGTTAATAAATTTAAAATATGATTCAGACTAGAGGATGCCTCCAGAAAATTGTTCTTTTTCTCTTTCTATTAACATTCTTTGATTTAGGGGTCAAAGCCCTTTCTGGATGTACGGGGATTTATTTTTTTGGCTAAACCTCTCTGAGTCCTAACTCCCACAGTGTTTCAATCTTTTCCTCCCCCTCCATCAGTCACCAAGCTTCATGGCTCTACCTTCCAGAATCTTCTCCTTTCTCACCTCTCTGCCTAATTCTGGCATTCATTGTCTCTCACGGAGACAACAGCATGGTCTTTCCATTGGTCTCCCTGCCACCACACACTTTAATCCATCCTTCAAACTGATCTCAGAGTGCTTTTCTAAACAGCAAATAGATCATGTTATCCCTCCCAGCTCCCCTCAAATGCTCATTGACTTCTCATGGGCAACAACATCAGTGCAGAGCCCTCAGCATCGTGTCCAAGCCCCCACTGATGGACCGTTTTTAGGCTCATGTCTTATCTGTACAACCCCTAGGTAGCTGCAGCCCACCCCTCCCAGATCCGGTTCTACTCCATCAATCCCTCCCACCCCTCTGCCTTTGTTTCTCTTCTTTCAGTCCAGACTGTCCAGCGCTTCTTTTTTTTTTTTTTTTTACTTTTTTTTTTAATATATATTTTATTATTATTAATTCTAATGGGGTGACATCAATAAATCAGGGTACATATGTACAATGAAAACATCTCCAGGTTATCTTATCATTCAATTGTGTTGCATACCCATCACCAAAAGTCAAATTGTCCTCTGTCACCTTCAATCTGGTTTTCCCTGCGTCCCTCCCCTCCTCCCTATCCCACTCTTCCCTCCCTCCCCCCATCCCATAACCACCACTCTCTTGTCCATGTCTCATACCCTCACTTTCATGTCCCACCTATGTATGTAATCGTGCTGTTCTCAGTTTTTCTTTTTTTCTGATTTACTTATTTCACTCCGTATAATGTTATCAAGGTACATCCATTTTGTTATAAATGATCCGATGTCATCGTTTCTTATGGCTGAGTAGTATTCCATAGTATATATGTACCAAAGCTTTTTAATCCACTCGTCTTCTGACGGACACTTGGGCTGGTTCCAGATCTTCGCTATTGTGAACAATGCTGCCACGAACATGGGGGCGCATTTCTTCTTTTCGAACAGTGCTATGGTGTTCTTAGGGTATATTTCTAAAAGTGGGATAGCTGGGTCAAAAGGCAGTTCGATTTTTAATTTTCTGAGGAATCTCCAAACTGTTTTCCACAGTAGCTGCACCAGTCTGCATTCCCACCAGCAGTGCAGAAGGGTTCCCTTTTCTCCACATCCTCGCCAGCACTTATTCTGTGTTGTTTTGCTGATAAGTGCCATTCTGACTGGTGTGAGGTGATATCTCATTGTGGTTTTAATTTGCATTTCTCTAATGATTAGTGATGTTGAGCATTTTTTCATATGCCTATTGGCCATCTGTATGTCCTCTTTGGAGAAATTTGTATTCATTTCTTTTGCCCATTTTTTGATTGGGTTGTTTGTCTTCCTGGTGTTATGTTTTATAAGTTCTTTATAAATTTTAGTTATTAACCCCTTATCAGATGTGCTGTCGAATATGTTCTCCCATTGTGTTGTTTGTCTTTTTATTCTGTTCCTATTGTCTTTAGCTGTGCAAAAACTTTTTAGTTTGATATAGTCCCATTTGTTTATCTTGCCTTTTATTTCAGTTGCCCATGAAGATAAATCGGCAAATATACCGCAGCTACAGATGTCGGAGAGCTTGCTGCCTATGTTTTCTTCTAAGATGCTTATGGTTTCACGGCTTACATTTAAGTCTTTTATCCATTTTGAGTTTGTTTTTGTGAATGGTGTAAGTTGATGGTCTAGTTTCATTTTTTTGCAGATAGATGTCCAATTTTCCCAACACCATTTGTTAAAGAGGCTGTCTTTACTCCATTGTATGTTCTTTCCTCCTTTGTCAAATATCAGTTGTCCATAAAGGTGTGGGTTTATTTCTGGGTTCTCTGTTCTGTTCCATTGATCTATGTGCCTGTTCTTATGCCAGTACCAGGCTGTCTTGAGTATAATGGCCTTGTAGTAAACCTTGATATCAGGAAGAGTGATACCTCCTGCTTTATTTTTTCTTTTTAAGATTGCTGAGGCTATTCGTGTTCTTTTTTGGTTCCATATAAATTTTTGGAATATGTTTTCTATATCTTTGAAGTATGTCATTGGTATTTTAATTGGTATTGCATTGAATTTATAAATTGCTTTGGGTAATATAGACATTTTAATGATGTTTATTCTTCCTAGCCATGAGCACGGTATGTGCTTCCACTTGTTTGTATCTTCCTTGGTTTCTTTTATCAATGTTCTATAATTTTCCGAGTACAAGTCCTTAACCTCCTTGGTTAAATTTACTCCTAGGTACTTTATTTTTTTGGCTGCAATAGTGAAGGGGATTGTTTCCTTAATTTCTTTTGCTGATATTTCATTGTTGGTGTATAGAAATGCCTCTGATTTCTGAGTATTAATTTTATATCCTGCAACCTTGCTGAAATCATTTATCAGGTCCAGTAGTTTTTTGACTGAGACTTTAGGGTTTTCAATATACAATATCATATCATCTGCAAATAATGACAGTTTTACTTCTTCTTTTCCAATTTGTATGCCTTTTATTTCTTCTTCTTGTCTGATTGCTGTAGCTAGGACTTCCAGAACTATGTTGAATAAGAGTGGTGAAAGTGGGCACCCCTGCCTGGTTCCTGATCTTAAGGGGATTGCTTTTAATCTTTGTCCATTTAGTATGATGTTTGCTGTCGGTTTATCATAGATGGCCTTTATCATGTTAAGGAATGATCCCTGTATTCCCACTTTACTGAGAGTTTTGAGCATGAATGGGTGCTGGATTTTATCAAATGCCTTTTCTGCATCTATTGAAATTATCATGTGATTTTTGTCCTTCCTTTTGTTTATGTGGTGAATCACATTGATTGATTTGCGAATATTGAACCAGCCTTGCCTCTCCAGAATAAATCCCACTTGATCGTGGTGTATGATTTTTTTCATATATTGCTGGATCCGGTTGGCTAATATTTTGTTGAGAATTTTAGTGTCTAAATTCATCAGGGATATAGGCTTATAATTTTCTTTCTTTGTGTTGTCTTTGCCCGGTTTTGGGATCAGAATTATGCTCGCCTCATAAAAGGAGTTTGGAAGTCTTCCTTCCTCTTGAATTTTTTGAAATAGCTTGAGGAGAATAGGAGTTAGTTCTTCTTTGAATTTTTGATAGAATTCACTTGTGAAGCCATCAGGCCCAGGACTTTTCTTTTTTGGGAGTTTTTTGATAACTGTTTCGATCTCATTTGCTGTAATTGGTCTGTTTAGGTGTTCTGATTCTTCCAGATTGATTTTTGGAAGGTTATATGATTCAAGAAATTTGTCCATTTCACCAAGATTGTCTAATTTTTTGGCATATAGTTCTTCATAGTATTTTCTTACAATGCTTTGTATTTCTGTTGTGTCAGTTGTTATTTCTCCACTGTCCTTTCTAATTTTATTTATTTGAGTCCTCTCTCTTTTTTTCTTGGTGAGTCTAGTTAAAGGTTCATCAATCTTGTTTACCTTTTCAAAGAACCAGCTTCTTGTTTCATTGATCCTCTGTATTGTTTCCTTAGCCTCTATGTCATTTATTTCTGCTCTGCGCTTTATTATTTCCTTCCTTCTACTTGTCTTGGGTTTTATTTGTTGTTGTTTTTCTAGTTCTTTTAGATGCAGGCTCAGGTTGCTTATTTGAGCTTTTTCTAGCTTCTTATGATATGCCTGTAGTGCAATAAACTTCCCTCTCAGAACTGCTTTTGCTGTGTCCCATAAATTTTGAGTTGATGTATGCTCATTATCATTTGTTTCTAGAAACTTTTTTATTTCGTCTTTGATCTCATTGTTAATCCATTCATTATTTAATAACAAGCTATTTAGTTTCCAAGTGTTTGAGTATTTTTCATTTTTTCTTTTGTGGTTAATTTCTAGTTTCATGGCATTGTGATCAGAGAAAATGCTTGATATGATTTCAATCTTCTTAAATTTATTGAGACCATTTTTGTTTCCTAACATGTGGTCTATCCTAGAAAACGTACCATGAGCGCTTGAGAAGAATGTATATTCTACTGCTTTAGGGTGAAAAGTTCTGAAGATATCTATTAAATCAAGTTGATCTAGTGTATCCTTTAAGTCTGCTGTTTCTTTATTAATTTTCTTTCTTGAGGATCTATCCAGTGTTGTTAGAGGGGTATTGAAATCCCCTACTATGATAGTATTGCTGTTAATCTCGCCCTTTATATCCATCAAAGTCTGCTTTATGTATGTCGGGGCTCCTATATTTGGTGCATAGATATTTATAATAGTTATATCTTCCTGTTGAATTGTTCCCTTTATCATTATGTAGTGTCCTCTTTTATCTCTTATTACAGCCTTTGTTTTAAAGTCCATTTTGTCTGATATAAGTATTGCTACCCCTGCTTTATTTTCATTTCCATTTGCATGAAATATTTTTTTCCATCCTTTTACCTTCAGTCTATGAGCATCTTTTGTTTTAAGGTGTGTCTCTTGTAGACAGCATATGTATGGGTCCTGTTTCTTTATCCATGCAGCTACCCTATGTCTTTTGATTGGATCATTTAATCCATTTACATTTAAGGTTATTATTGATATGTAGTTGTTTATTGCCATTTTATTCTTTAAAGCTGTATTCTTCTTTTGCTCTATTCATTCCTCCCTTTAAACTGTTCACAAGAGGCCCCTTAGTATCTCTTGCAGAATTGGTTTGGTTTTTATGAATTCCTTCAGGCTTTCTTTTTCTGGGAATCTCTTTATTTCTCCTTCAATTTTAAACGTTAGCCTTGCTGGATAAAGTAGTCTTGGTTGTAGGTTCTTGTTCTGCATTACTTTGATTATATCTTGCCATTCCCTTCTGGCCTCAAGTGTTTCTGTTGAGAAGTCCGATGTCATCCTTATGGGGGCTCCTTTGTAGGTGATAGTCTTTTTTTCTCTAGCAGCTTTTAAAATTTTTTCTTTATCCATTAGCTTTGGTATTTTAACTATGATGTGTCTTGGTGTAGATTTTTTTGGGTTTCTCCTTAATGGAGTTCTGTGTGCTTCTTGAATGTGTGGAGTGTTTCCCAGCCTTAATTTAGGAAAGTTTTCTGCTATAATTTGATTGAACAAAGTTTCCATTTCCTGTCCTCTCTCCTCTTCTTCAGGCACCCCTATGATGCGAATGTTGTTTCTCTTCATGTTGTCACAAAGCTCCCTTAGAGTTTCCTCACATTTTTTAAGTCTCTTTTCCTTTTTCTTCTCTGCTTCTGTGCCTTTGTTTATTGTGTCCTCTAACTCGCTTATTCGATCCTCTGCATCATCCATCCTGCTTTTAATTCCTTCCATTGTGGTCTTCAGTTCTGATACTATATTTGTCATTTCTGTCTGATTCTTTTTTATTATTTCAATTTCATTTTTTATACTTGTTATCTCTTTATTTAGGTGTTCATAATGACTATCCATTGTTGCTCTAATTTCTTTGAACATCCTAACTATCATTATTCTAAATTCTGCTTCTGGTAATTTGGTTATATCTGGTTCATTCAGGTCCTTCTCTGAGGATTTCTCTTGATTCATTTGGTTTGCATTCCTCTGCCTGCCCATTTTTTCTGTGTATAAGCAAGTTGTGGCCACTGGAGTCCAGTAGGTGTTGCCTTTGTGTTCTCTAGGTGTGGTCTATCTGCAGGCCCCCCACCCCCTCTGCCGGTGCCTAGGGTGGTTGGGTATGAGCGTTGCCAGCACCGGCCCACTGTGGCTTTTGCTATGATTTCTGCCTTCCTCCGTGGGAGGGGCTTTGACTGAAGCCACAAGATTAGCACCAAGGGTAGAGGTGAGCACCTTTCCTCAGCTGCGGACCCAGCCTATTTCTGGACTTCCGCCCAGAACCAGCAGTCGGAGCCTGCTCGCTACAGTTCCGCGGGTTAGGCAGGGCTTTTGACGTGCTCTCAGCTGTAAGCTTTTGCCCGTCAGGAGCTTTAGCCCCGCCCTCGAGGCCAGGGCCCTTCTGCGCAGGGTCGGAAACCAAGGTTTATTGGGGCGGGCGTGTTTGCTCGCTTCCGCTCAGCTGCGTACTTCCGCTCGTCCGGGACTCTACCCCGCCCCCGCGTTCGGAGCCCGCTCGCTCGTGCATGTATGAATGCTATCCGGGGTTTCTCCGGCCGGATGGGGATAGTAGCGTGGGCTCAGCTGCGAGCCTCCACTTGTCTTGGGGTCCACCCCGTTCCCGCGCTCAGAGCCCGCTCGCGCCCGTATACTGGCCAACCGCGGTTTCTCTGGCCCGGGGTGGGGGACTGGTAGCGTCAGCTCAGCCGCGAGCCCCTGCCCGTCCCTGGTCCTAGCCCCGTCCCCGCGGTCAAGGCCGGCTTGCGCAGGGCCTGCCCGTTCCTGGCCTCCCGCTTTGTCCCCGTAAGTGGGATTCAAGGCGTGCCCGCAGCTTCCGGACCGCTTTCGTGGTCCCCTCTGACACTCTGGGCTAGACCGATCTCCCACCGGCTTGGCCTCTGCCCACGCCGACAGAACCGCCTTTCAGCATCCTGCCGCCCCAAAACCTTAAGCAGCCCTCAGCAGAGTAGGAAGGGACCTAGTACTCCACACTGTAGGCCTGGGAGCTCCCTCACTTGTTTCACAGCTCAATATTGTCCAAACGCCTCTTTTAGGCTCTAGGACTGGAGGCTGGGGCTTGGTTCCTGGGACCCAGGTCCCTCCCTCTCCGCCAAACTCTCCTCCCGCCCCGCGGGTCTCTCCGGGCTGCCGTTTGCTCCGGGGAGCTGGGCAGCCCTCTTCGCGTTTTCGCTATTCCTACCAGTCTCAATGTGGCTTCTTCTGTGTTCCTTGGTTGAAGAGTCCACTTAGTTTTGTTCAAAGTTGGTTTATCCAGGTGATGGTTCTTAAAATTGAGTTTTAATCCACTTTGGTTCTGGGAGTTGGAAGTTGGTACGTCCGCCTACTCCGTCGCCATCTTGCTCCCAGGCTTGTCTCCAGCAGTGAAAGAAGTAGGTCTCCACACCTGCCCACCAGAATCTTAAAAGTTTCATTTATGTAGAGGCCATAACTGGGTTCAGTCACACGTGCCGACCAGATGGTTCAGCAACACCTAGCTATCTCATGGCTGAGGCCTTGGGCAGCTTGTAGCTCAGGGAAGGCAAGCTGACCTGTCCAGCGCTTCTTGAAACCTGTCAGCATCCTTCCACACCTGGAAGGCTCAGCTCAAGAGCTGCCTGTCTGCAGCTTGCTCACTTCCTCCCAGCAGAGTTTCTCTCTCCTCTCTCTTTGGTGCCGTGACACTCATGCCTCTGATTGTCAGCTTGCACTGGCCTCATGTCACAGCTGGTTGTTTACATGCCAGACTCCCTCCCTGGGCTGCTCGTTTCCATGAACAAGAACTGAATAGTGTCCCTATTCGTCTGGTGTTGTGCTTTGCTCATAGCGGGAGCTTGATAAATGTTTACTGAGTGAATCAGTCTGCCCTCTAGCAAGGCCCCTCTCAGTCTGTTACATCAAAATTCCATTTGTGTTTTATAGCTGAGGGTCAGTTTTATTATAATTTAAGGTTATAATAAATGGTAAATGCTTGCACAAGAGCCTGAATCACAATGTTGCTTTCTAGTTTTGGGCATGCCCTCGAAATATGTGCAAATAAAATTAGACGTGATATTAAGAATATACCTGAGAATGATGATAAAAAGGAATCAGTACTTTTGAATCATATTACTACTTTGTCTGTGCTTGTTGCCAGTGCACCTTCCCAATCTAAGGGTGATGGAAGAGATAATTAGTGCTATTTTTGTCATGGAACTTGCTGGAAGGCCATTGTGGAATCTCTGTCTCAAAATTACAGAGGCTAGAATGGCATTCCAGAACCTCATTTTAAATAGATATCAGTGTAAGAAAACAGTCACTGTTTTCTAATGAAATATGTTACATGAATTAAATTGTTTTTGTTGATGTACATTTTTTATTTCTATACATAGTACAACAATTTTTTAAAATTTTATTTTTTGAGGTTTCAATCTTTATTTTATTGATTTTAGAGACGGGGAGGGAGAGAGCGAGAGAGAAAGGAACCCTGACCAGGGATTGAACCAGCCACCTCAGCACTTCAGGATGATGCTCTTAACTAACCAAGCTATCTGGTCAGGACAACAATAATTTTTTGTAAAGTGTTTTGAATCAGTGTAAAACTTTACTTTTGTTTTCCGCTTGTAAAACTTTACTTTTTTTTTCTGCTTGCGTATTCAACCTCTCTAGGGGAAGATCAAGAGAAATGATGGGGGAGGCCAGAGCAGTGGAGGGCAGTTCTTTTGGTGTTTGTTAGATTAGAGAATATGTAACTAAGTGGGAACTCCAACTGTGCATTTCCTAACCCTATTCCATTCCGTGGGGCTAGTGAGTGGGGTCAACAAGAAATGGTGATGGGAGGTATAATATGTCTTCTTTATGGAACCATGATCTGCCTCTTTTTTGGTATCACTCTCCCATTGTTTTAGTAATAATTAATTAAGCTAAATAACAAAGACCAGTATTAAAGAAGTGCTTTGAATGGTAACACTGCATTCTGAAGCTTGATTTTCATGAAAATTGTATTTTTTAGATTTTGTTTTAGAAAAAATGTTGACTTATTTTGACTGTTTTTAATGTTCTGAGTGGCCAATGTTTGTCCATAGTTATGCCACGTCAATTGCTCCCCCTACATCTGTGTAGCCATCGGTTTCTTTTACCCAGAAGCAATCACTGTTACTACTTTCTTGGATTATGCCAGGGTTAGTCGAAGTATTTATAAGCAAAGAACCAGTTTTATTTTGTTCATCTTTGAAAAATAAAACATTTTTACACAAAGAACAGTATTAGTTATATATATTTAATCTTAAACCTTGCTTTGTTCAAATCTCTCTCTCTCTCTGTATGTAATCCTGAAGATTTTTTTCATGAACACATAAAATAACTATATAATTCTGGCTATTTCTGTTTTACTGTATAATTGTACAGTAATTTACCTATTTAGTCCTTTGTTAATGGACACTTGGGATGCCTCTAATCTCTTGTTATAAAGAATGCTGCAATGAGTATCCTCATACATGTGTTATTTTTGACTTATGTGACTCTAGCAATAAGATACATTTCTAAAAGGGGAATTACGGAATTATTCAAAAGGATGTGTATTTTTTTTATTTTGTAGACATTGCCAAATACCCTTCCACAGAAATTGTACCCATTCCGTTCTCAAAGGAATGTATATTATTGCCTGTTTTCTCATATCTTTTAAATTTTATTCTCTTTCTGTCTTTTAACACATATAACTATGAAACATAATACATTTATAAGAATATCAGCAGGCTTAAGTTGGATGGTCAGAAAATATGTTTGTATTTATTTTTGTAAGTTTATTCATTTCTAGAGAGGAGGGAAAAAGGGAGAGAGGGAGGAAGAGAGACAAAAAATAAAAAGAAAGAAAAAAAGAAGTGGGGAGGAGCAGGAAGCATCAACATCCATATGTGCCTTGAGCAGGGAAGCCCAGGGTTTCAAACTGGTGACCTCAGCATTTCAGGTTGATGCTTTATCCACTGAGCCACTATAGGTCACATAAGATGTTTTTATTTACAGTGTCATTTGAACATAGGTAAAGAAAAATGTACTTGAAGAAAACTGAGAAATTGTTTCATTGATCTAAAGAAACATTCCAAAGGAGCATCCATACATAGTACCTGTGCACATATATCAGATGCTCAGTAAATATCTGTTAAATGACCCTTGTGGCTCTATTGAGTGTTGCTAAATTCTCAGGGCTACAGTAGGATGGCATAACTTAAGTCTCAGAGTGGCATCAAGAACATATATATTTGAATATTATTTATCTTTAGGATTAATTTCATTATATGCATCTTTTAAAAAATTTATGTTTATTGATTGGTCATTTGGCTAATCACTTGTAGATTATATGGAAAAACAAATACAGAGTACATACCATTAAAGGCAAATTTGTTTCTTAAAGTAGAATTTTAAGACTGAGTTTAGAAAACATTTGAAAGAAGAAAACACAACACTAGTCCTACAATATATATACCAGCATCTGGGTATATTTTTCTCCAGTTCTCCCCCCCCCATGTTAGTATGTGAATGTGTATATATTACACACATATCTGTCACATGTACATATAGAATCATTATATATTTTATAGAATTGAATTCACAGTGAAAAAGTTGTAACTAGAAACATTCAATATTATAAGCTTTTAATTACTTAAAAATGCTATTTTTATGGCTTCCTGAAGTTTCAACAAATTAATTAATATATTAATTAATTTAACCACTGCCCATTTCAACATTTGAGTCCTTTTCAACCTTTTATTATTATAAATGATACTATGGTTAGCATCTTTTTCTCTTTCCTTATATTTTCAAAATAAAATGCTTAAACCAAAGGTTATATATAGGCTTTAGGTTCTGCTTTGACTATCTTCTCTTCACTGTTCATGTGTACCCATCTGATCTGTCCCCAATGCTTCAACCACCCCCTATGTATTAAGGACCCACAAGCCTAAATGATAAGACTTGCCCCCCTTTCAATACTATAAGCCTACACACAGTTATCTATTGCACATCTTGCCCTATATTCCCACATACACTTTAAATCCACTGCTTAAAGATGCATATTTGTCACCAAATCTTCATCTCTCAAAAATGCCAAATCTAGATAGATGACGCTTCTACCCACCAATCACTCTAGCCAGAAATGGAGTAATCCTAGACTCCCCCCTTTTCCATCTGAAAATCATCGTCTATGTCTTGCTGGGATTTAAGTGAATGTTGTTGTCTCTGCACTCTCCATCCTTGCCCTCCTGAACTATGGTCCTGCTGTAGTTTACTAATCAATCCTTTGGCTGACACTCTTGCTTAAGTGACACTCAGAGATCAGTCATTTTTTACCTGGCTTTAGAAGCTCCTAGTTATTCCTCCTTTTAAAGGCTTTTAAATTTTCAGTACAAATCTTTCCATCAAAATACCCCCAATGGGCAAAGTCTACATAGACTGTAAGTCCATAACTTCTTTGAAATCTTTGTTTCTCCCTAAAAATTTATGTGGATTGTTCAGTCCACTCAATTGTGTATTTGTGTTCTAATGTCAAATAATTCTCCTGAAATCTTCAAATGGAATGGATATGCCCTGAAGATATGCTATGACTGTGACTTTGTGATATAACTTCATATACATATAACCTAAGTTCAGTTTGACAGGCACAGCTTCTAAAATTTATCTGTAGAGCTCAGCACAGTACTGAACCTCAGCATCTCCATCATGAATTCTGGGACCTTCTCTGGCCTCATCTCTCACCAGTTCTTCCAGTTATGCTTCTTTCAGACTATGCAGGGCCACCTGCCATCCTCAAAACACCCCCTTCGGTTTTTTATGTTGCATATTTTCCTCAAGGCCATTCTTGATTCCCCTACCTGGATGCCCTCTTGACACAGAATCCTTTGCTCTGTTTACCTTCTGCCCCAGTTTAGTCTTCCTGATGACAAATATATTTTTAATACTTAAATCTGTTATTATCTCTTCTATGAAGACTTTTATAACTTTATTAAGTAGATCTGGTAACTTCTTTATATGTCCATAGTACCATATGCATATTTGTATATATCTGCATAGATATACCATATATACTTCTATACAGTATCTATAACATTTCATTTCATATTTTTCTTTCATTTCCTTCACTTCTTTCTTCTTTTTTTCTTCTCTTCACTTACTCCAGCCTCAACATTTTCAAACCTGATGAGGACAGGGAATCTGTTAGATTTGCCTCTGCTTCCTAAGTGCCTAGCACAGTGTGGCAAATAGAATGCATGCAGTATAGCTCCCCCTCCCAATAAATGGAAGAATAAATGGCGTTTTTGGTGTGTCTGGTCAAATTGCTTTCTAATACCCCCAGTGATACATGCTCTCCCAGTTTTACAATTGCTTCCAACTTAAACATTATTAAACATTTTGAGGAATAATCTAATAGATGAAATGTTATCTTCTTTTAATATCATATTTGATTTCTAAGAGGTTGATCATTTTATCATGTTAGTTTATTTTCATGAATTGTAAATTATTTTGTTTGTTTTTTTAATTTTAACTTCTAGAATCTTGGAGTTCTTTTTCACATTTTATTTTGTCTCTTAAAAAGTATTTTTATTATGTAATATTTGATTCTGAAGTGTTTATATAAAAATGATAGTAAAAAATTCTTTGCTATATTTATTGCAAATATTTTTTTCTTGCATGGTTGCTTGCTTATCTTTACTTTGGTTTCTGTAAAAAACAACAACACTTAGATCTTTACGTAATACAAATATATTTACATTTGGAATTTATTGTGATATATGCCATGCATGGCTAAAAATGTGGATAATAATATTCTTAGATTAGACATTTTTTATTACATTTTGAAAGCAATGCTTTCAAATGTGAAAGTATAATTTTTTTTAAGGTTTTGGATTAGATATTTTTATTATTGTGGAGGAATCTTTTTTATTTAAAGAAAAATGTTCAATTACAGTTAATTATTATTATTATTATTATTATTATTATTATTTTAGAGAGGAGACACAGAGTGAGAGAGAGAGATAGAGAAAGAGAGAAAGTGGGGAGGAGCTGGAAGCATCAACTCCCATATGTGCCTTGACCAGACCAGTGCAGGGTTTTGAACTGGCGACCTCAGTGTTCCCAGGTCGACGCTTTATCCACTGCGCCACCACAGGTCAGGCCAATTACAGATAAAAAACAACATTATATTAGTTGCAGGTGTACACTATAGTGATTAGACATAATTTACAAAGTTATCACACTGAAAAATCTAGTATCCATCTGACCCCATACAGTTATTACAATATTATTGACTATATAAGTATAATTTGAATATAAATATTTACACTCAACAGTCTTTTAAGTACAGAGTAGCCAGATTATCTTAAAATGTTCGTTAGATGATATCACTTTTCAATTCAAAACTCTCCAGTGGTTTCCCATTTCATTCAGAAAAAATCCACAGTCCTTCCTAAACTGCTGGACCTATTATCACTTGGCCTCTGGTTCTGCTCTGACTTTATCGCCCACCTGCTCTCGTCCCTCACTCAGCTCCAGCCACACAGCCCTCTTGTTCTTCTATAAACACACAGAAATGCTCCCAACTTGGAGCCTTTACACTATTGTTTCCTCTACCTGCTATGGGCCCAGCCCTCCTTCACTCTCAGGCTTATCACTGTGATCTTCCCTATTGCCACATTAGTCAGCTCACCCTTCCCCACCTGGTATTGTCTATTACTCTCCAGGTATTACTTTTTTCTTCATAGAACAAGTGACAATCTGACTTGGCTTTGTTTACTGCTGTTTCCCAATGACCAGCTCAGTGACTAGTAGTTGAATACATGAATGAACAAATTTAGGCATGTATCTGATAACCTCAGATGACCACTATAGAAAATGTATTTGGTCTTTTTTCTAATGCTGTAAAAATATCTGTTTCTTTACAACTTAAAAATATTACCATTATTATATCTTTTATGACTCTGACTCTGGTTTGAATGTCTGCCCCCTCCCCCATTCATATGTTGAAATCCTTATGCTCAATGTGAAGGTAATAGGAGGTGGGAGTTCTGCAGGTAATTAGGTCATGAGAGAGAGCCCTCATGAAAGGGGCTAATGACATGATAGAATGGACTCCAGAGGGCTCCCCAGTACCTTCGACTTTGGGAGAACACAATGAGAAGGCGTTGTTTATAAACCAGAGCCCTCACTAAGCACTGCATTTGCTGGCTGGTGCCATGATCCTGAACTTGCCAGCCTTCAGAGCTATGAGGAATGAATGTTTGTTTTTCATAAGCAATCCAGTCTCTGGGATTTCATTATAGCAGCTTGAACAGACTAAGACCATTATTTCAGGGGCCCCTAATAACTTCTCCTGGGCCGCTAGGGTTCGGCAGTTTACTAGGGTCATGTGTGGTTTCGGCTGTGCTGTTCTCAAAGACTGCGTTAAGGCAGGGTGACTCCCACGTGTTTCTTGTCATTATTCAGCACATGGCAGCTTTTCAAGCAATTATAAAAAGTAGTAGATAAAAAAAATATCATTGTTTTCCTATTTCTATATGTAAGGATAGCATTCAAAAAAGATTGTTTTACTAACAGGAAAAGTTACTTCAAAAGAAATTGGGTTAAAATAAGCATACAGATTGAAGGAAAACCTGAACACAAGGAAAATATTTCACAACATTAGTGACCCAGAAGGAACATAATGCTGTGGTGCTTATGAGATGCTAATAACAGTTACAAGAACTGAAAATTTCAAAGCAGTTAGATACGCATGAAATTTATGAAAATCAAAAATAACATAACTTGTCAAAGGCAAATGACACAGCCAGAGGAAAATTATCAGGGAGAAGTAGTTTGTTTTTGGTAAATTCAGAAATGCAATAATGCTGATGAGCAACCAGTACAGTGAAAAAGTAATTAATAGATACAGGCTTTAAAACCTTACCCATTGTCGGCCCTGCATGTGTAAGTCCCCAGTTTGATTCCCGGTCAGGACACACAAGAGAAGCACCCATCTGCTTCTCTACCTTTCCCCCTCTCCTTTCTCTCCATCTCTTCCCCTCTTGCCGCCAAGGCTCCCTTGGAGCAAAGTTGGCACAGGAGCTGAGGATGGCTCCATGGCCTCTGCCTTAGGTGCTAGAATAGCTCCAGCCACAATAGAGCAATGGCCCAGATGGGCAGAGCATCGCACGCTGGTGGGAATGCCGGGTGGATCCCAGTTGGGCACATGTGGGGTCTGTCTGACTGCTGCCCCGCTTCTAACTTTTGAAAAAAACACACACAAAGAAACCCACCTTACTTATATGCCCACAGCAAGACTAGAGGCCTTCTCATGATTGAGCAGCATGAGAGGGTTACTTGCTGAAACAGGTGCAATAAAATTACTGGACTTAAAAAAATCACTTAAAATTACTGGACCAAATGAAATATTAGTGAGTAGCTCAGTATTCAAGGAGCTGAGGGGCTGATGCTGTGGCCACTATTATGCATTACTTAAAATATATATTTTTAATGCTACTTACTTCAGTGATAGATGTTGGAATAGATGTTATAAATAAACTAAGATATTGCCTTTTATATGCAAATTCTTACATATTTAACCACAAAATAATTAGAGAAATAAAACAATATTTCAGTTTGTATACACACACAATCAATATCAAGCATAATTTAATTTGTGGTTACAAAAAGCTAATTTTTTTAAAAAATTCTTTTTATTTATTCATTTTAGAGAGGAGACACAGAGTGAGAGAGAGAGAGAGAGAGAGAAAGAGAGAAAGAGAGAAAGGGGGAAGGAGCTGGAAGCATCAACTCCCGTATGTGCCTTGACCAGACCAGTACGGGGTTTTGAACTGGTGACCTCAGTGTTTCCAGGTCAATGCTTTATCCACTGCACCACCACAGGTCAGGCCAAAAAGCTAATTTTTTTGTGACAGAGCGAGAGACAGACAGGAAGAGAGAAAGATGAAAAGCATCAATTCTTCGTTGCAGCTCCTTTATTTGTTCATTGATTGCTTTCTTATATGTGCCTTGACTAGGGGGCTACAGCAGAGTAAATGACCCCTTGCTCACACCAGCAACCTTGAGCTCAAGCTAGCGACCTTGGGCTTCAAGCCAGTGACCTTTGGGCTCAAGCCAGCAACTATGAGGTCATGTCTATAATTCCACGCTCAAGCCAGCGATCCCTTGCTGAAGCTGGTCAACCCCTGCTCAAGCTGAATGAGCCTGCACTTATGCCAGCAACCGCAGGGTTTCGAACCTGGGTTTTCTGCGTCCCAGTCCAATGCTCTATCCACTGCGCCACCACCTGGTTAGGAACAAAAAGCTAATTTTTAAAAGTATTTGTGTGTGTATCGCGTAAGGAACATCAAATATAAAACAGGGAGATGAAGTGAGTTTTGCATATTACCATTATCTAGATTAGGAAAAATAGAATTTAAGAGTAACTTCACAAAAAATAAAATAGAAACCCCAAACACTAATTTGAAAGCGTACATGCACCCCTATGTTCATTGCAGCATTATTTACAATAGCCAAGACCTGGAAACAGCCTAAGTGCCCACCAGTAGATGAGTAGATAAAAAGCTGTGGTACATTACACAATGGAATAAAACTCTGCTGTATAAAGAAAAGAAAAAGAAAATCTTACATTTTGGGACAGCATGGATGGACCTGGAGATTATTAAGCTAAGTGAAATAAGCCAGTCAGAGAAAGACAAGTATCATGTGATTTTAGTTATATGTGGAATCTAACGAACACCATAAACAAAATAGAAACAGACTAATAAATACAGAAAACACACTGACAGCTGTCAGAGGGAAAGGGGGTTGGGGACTGGATGAAAGAAGTTGAAGGGATTAAGCAAAAAATATACATACATATATGTGTTTCTATAGCAAGAGAAGAAAATAAAAGCTTTTTGTATGTTCTCTAAAGGTTAGAAACAGAAGGATTTTCAGCTGTTTTAAAATCTTCTAACCTAAAAAGAATGAAATTTGCAAAAAACATGTTGAAGGTTGATGAGTTAGTTAGAGGAGTGCTGAAGGGAATCGGCACTATATCTTCAGCTGAGTGATACTAAAGAGATAGAGGTAATAGCAACTACTAGTATTTCTAATAGGTACATTAGTTTAAAAGGCAAATAGTATAGGTGTTAATTGAATATGAAAAGGCGGGCTAATTAGTAGCAATAATGAAAACAAAGAAAAAGAAAAATTGAACAGAATGTCAGATAGCTTATGCAAGTGTAAACATCTTAGCTGGTGTAGTAGATGTGGACTGGAAAATGAATTATTTCTGAGAGGCTCTGTATTGGTCAGGGTTCCATGAAAATGTACAGGATCTACTGTGGCTAAACACAGTGGGTTAAAAAAATATATATGGCATTAAGGGTCTTTTGTAGTTAGAGCTTTCAAGAAGGTACCAGGAGGGTTACTGTCTTTTCTAAGATGAGGAAGCAGCAATTTCAGGGATGTGGAGGTGAGGAAGCTATCTCAGATAAACCACATGCCTCTGCAATGGTACCAGCGAGCAAGTACAATGGAAGCCATAGAGAAATGACCTCCATCTTCCTTTCACAAAGTCTCGTGTGAGTGCACCTAATGGTAGAGCCTAAATCACACCCAAATCCCTAGCTCTAAGGGGTTCTAGGAAATGCAGCCTTTATCATTTTTGGCCTCAGCAGTACAGGAAGTCACACTAGAAAGAGGTTGGAATGGGTGAAAAATGCCTACCCAGGACACACATTACAGACCTCATTACTGAAGAAATTTAAAAGAGAAACCACTTAAAGTAACAACAAGACCTGAAAAATCAGTAAGAACCAGTTCTCTCTCAGTTTCAACACCCATTGTCAGCTCTTGCCAAACATCACAGGGCTATTTTATACAAGGATTTAAAAGAGAACATTTGGAAGAAGAGTGAGAAATACCTTAAAGCTGCATATTTTTATCTGGAAAGCCTCTATTTGAAACTGTGATCGTATTGCTCTGGTAGTGTTAGTCCTTGTGGAAGGCTGCAAATAAGAGAGAACGTGGCCTGGCATTGGTAGGTTCTGTATGGTCAAGTAGAAGTAGGATTGTTTGAGGCAATTATGGTGATGATAGAGGCTCTTAGAAGCATCACAAAGAAGTCAGACCAACACTAATTCTAATTGTGTTCATGTCTGAAATGCTAGCTGGGTTTTCAGGCAACATGGCAGGATGTGGCAGATAAGGAGATAAAAGTTTCTGCTTGAAACACCACCATGTGTACAATAAATCAATGTGATTACACAGCAAAATTCTCAAAGGTGTTTTTGAAGCAGTGGTTCTCAAACTTTTTGAAGTTGGGGAGCATTTAAAATCCTACAAATAATTGTAGGTGTCCTATATACAAATTTCTGAGAAATATGTTATAATAATTAAGACAAATATTAAAGAAAAAATATAAAGTCCGAGTGTGCTTTTATGGTAATTAAATGAAATAAATATGACAAAATTAAATTTATTCTGACATTAAAAAACATTTTTATGTTACACTTTTTGAGTTATGCTTTACTGAGTCCGTAAAAAAGAGGGGTTAAAAAATAAAGAAAAAGACAAAAAGTTATATATATATATATATATATATATATATATATATATATATATATATATATATATATATATATATATATATTTTTTTTTTAGTAAGATTTAGTAAATTTGGCAGGTCCCGGCACAAATGTGTTAAGTTTTTTTTGTTCTTGTGTTTATGAGAAACATGAGCCTGATGTGTCCTAGCAATTTCTTCAATGTTTGGGTATATATTTGAAATGTTATTTCCTTGTCAATACATTGAAGAATTTTTCTCTTTTTACTTTTAATTGTGTTGAGTGCAGAAAACCCCCATCATGCATATCATCTTAACTTTACACCAAACAAAGGGTAGAAGAAACTTGCCTCCAGTCTTTCCAGGCAACATGGGGGGTTATATTAACAATCCGGCACCACAGCTTAACAGCCTTTTGCAACCTAATTAGGCAAATGAGGTAGGAGGTTGGGCAGACTGTCAGCTTACAGCCAATTTCCCACATCTCTGTCTCCCAAAAATCTAAACTCCAAAAACCCTGTTGGTTTTTTGGTCCCCAACAGGCACATATTTCTCTGAAATACCATAGGGCATACCTGGAAATCTTTTAGGGTATACCAGTGCACCATGGCACACACTTTGAGAACCGCTGTCCTGAAGGAGCAGATAGGAGGAGGGAGCTGGAATGAGAGCAGCTGAAGCAAAAGCAGCAGCCATTCTCAGGGTGTTGGTGAGTACAGAGTCTTATTTAAATGGCTGAGTGCTGTGTTGGCAGGGGAACTGGATTTGGATTCTCTATATGCAGGAAGGGGCAACCAGCCGTGGGCATATACTTGGAACCTTCAAAGGGTTATACTTTCAAGGAAAGTGTGGGCTACAAAGCAGTCTGCCTCTGGGGGAAGATCTTAACCTCTGGCTGGGAGAAAAATGTCTTCCTAGGAGAATTCATGATCGTACATGTGACATCACATGCAAATTCAAACTACCTGCATGATATAAGGTGGCCCAAGATCAGAAGTAGCAACTAGGGAATCTTCCTCTCCTTTCTTCTCTTCATATATTCCCAATCTCTCTCCTTTTTTTCTTTTTCATCACTTTGGTTAAATGAGCCCAGACTTCTTACTTTTAACACCAAACTACTCCTTTGCATACATGCATTGTTTAACAAAATGGAGCAACTGATGATAGTAAGTTGATCCCTAAGGGTCACTCTAATAGCTAGAAACAGGGGCTTCCCACTCTAGCTCAATTTTTGTGTAATTTGGAGCATGTTTTATAATTTCTCTGAATCTTAGTTTCTTCATCAGTTTAACAGGGATAACAACAGCATTTACTACTGAGAAATTAATCTTGAGCACTTAGCACATGCTTGGCACATGGTGAATTTTTAACAAATGCTAGCCACGTATCAGCACAAGTGAGCAAACCCATATGATCCAGATTTCTAATTCTCTAGGATTCTATGCCTTTTACTCTCTATAAAAAGTACAACTGAGCATAATAATTTAACTAATTGATTCTCTAATTTTAAAATTTCTCTATCAACTTCTGCAGAAGATTTTAAGTGATTAATATATAATTTTATACTCAATTGGTTATAAAACAAATGGGATAAACCAATAGATTTTCCCTTTATATTTTGATATAATCTCAATTAATTCCTTGGGCATTAGATAAGGACCCATTAAATCTTCCAGAACTTTCTGATACAATTTATAGCACCTTGCATTATAGAAGGTGCTTATACATTTTTTTCCCCTCTTTGGCAGTTCGATATACATTTATTTTAAATTTAAAAATGGATTAATATATAATGTGTTAGAAGCACCCTTAACAGAGACAATAGGTAAGACTTTTTAACAAAGATGGTAGTGATTTTAAGATTCTAGTCTGATCATCTAGTTGATATCTAATCCCATCTATATGTTATTCTCAGCCCCAAGTTATCCAACTCCTGTCTGTCAATCTCAGTGATATAACACTGTCTTATATGGCAGTGCATTCCTGTTGTGAGTTCCATGCCTCTGAAAATTTGATGAGAATAAGTTCTTTCCCTGAGCTCACCTGGAGGCCAGTCTCAGCTCTTCTTCACATCCCCAAATAGCAGGTCTAATTACAACAGACCTTAGTCAGTGAAGCAAATTGTACTAAATACTAGCAGTGGTTGTGATTATGTAATACTGAAGAGGATTTACATACTTCACAGCAAAAATTTAATTAAAATCCTCATTAGACATCTTTGAGTTCCAAAGTCCCTCTTTAGGTTTTTAGCAGTTACCCATTTCTCTCTTTTACCACCCCTCCTTACTCCAAATTTAGTCTCTGAAATTTCTATTTTTTTAAATAGAAATTCAGCTCAGATTCTCAGGTAGAATAGCTCTCTCAAAACCAAAGCTCTTCAGTGGGAGAAACTCATCCTCTTAGAAAGATGGCCAGTGACCAGCTATTTTTTCACAGGCATTGGCTGAGAACAACCGGTATATAGTTAAGTTCCCTTTTCACTTCAGGTGATCTATCAAAATGTTTTCCCAACTAAACGGGCCCTCCATTTTCTTTTGATAGACCGAGGGGGATTTGGCAGGAGAAGGGCATGTGTGAAGAGGGATGTAGTAATTAGGCTGCAAAAAATATGGTTTTCTCCGTATTACACCTAATTTACAATATTAGATAATTGGCTTTTCTAAAGAGAGTTATATTTCATTAAGTGCCTAACTAGCTCCTGAATGGCAATTAAAAAAATTTTGAACAGCTTTATTGAGCTATAATTCACATACCATAAAATTCACTCTTTTAAAGTATATTTTGTAGAGTATGAATTTTAGAATATTCTCAATCATACCACAATATAATTTCAAAATACTGGGGTGGGCAGAAGATGGTTTACAGTTGTGAGTACACGAAAGAGTTTATGCTTGTATTATTATTTATTTATTACTGTTTGTATTCCTTATTATTATTAACCTGTTTTGCCTACTGTGGTATTTTAGCATCCCTGAAAGAAACCCCTTACCCAATGGCAGTCATTCCCTAATCTCCCTCTTCCTAGCCCTTGGTACCCGCAAATCTACTGAATCTACTGTCTATGTCAGGGGTTGGGAACATTTTTTGGCTGAGAGAGCCATGAATGCCACATATTTTAAAATGTAATTCTATGAGAGCCATACAATATGTTTAACATGAAATACAAGTAAATGTGTGCATTTTATGTAAGACCAACACTTTTAAAGTACAATAAGTCTCTGAATTCTTTTTAATAACATTGTTATTCTGTTACTAACCAATGATGAATAAAGTACTTCTTACTATTAATGTGACTTCTGGTGCTGCATGGTTTTGCTGATGGCTTTGTAATATAGTTGATATGTGGTGAGGTTAAGATTCATGCAGGCGTTAAGACTTCCATCCATTAAACGTGATCGTAGGTTGGTCTTAATGTTCTTTAGATGTGAGAAAGACTGCTCACATGCATACGTAGAGCCAAACATTGTCAGTACAGAAATACTCACACACTGCAGTGTGTGGTATGTGACAGGAAGCGCGTTCCAAGTTTTGACAATCAGCTGGTCCATGGGTTGAAGTTTTTTGATTTCTCCCCACTTGTGTTTGCTTGCCAACTCTGCTTGTTGTCATGCAAGTCTTTCCAAATATTCATTCAGTGACTTGAACTTATTCACCCACATGTCTGAGGTCAGCAGTTTGTAGCTCACAATCTGTGATGGAGACACTGGGGATGTAACTCAGGTCAGTGCTGTCCACTGTACACTAGTGTGGATGGGTGATGAACTTAAAAAAGATGAGTGTGCTCATGAAATTCTCCAAAGCACACTTTGAATGACTGCAGGAGATTAGATGTGAAGCCTGCTAGCTGCTGGAGATCAAGATGTTGAGCAGGGTCACTTGCTGTGCATGCATCTTTAAACTCTCTCAGTTTCTCAAACAACCTGTTTCAATGTCGGTGATGAAGAGTTCCAGCTTGTTTTCAAATGTGAACACTGCTTGTTGAAGGGATAAGACTGTATTTCCAACGCCTTACATTTTTACATTGAGCTGGTTCAGATGTTCAGTCATGCCCACGAGATACTAGAACTTCAGGAGCCACTCAGTGTTAGCTAACTCAGGATGCTCAACATTTTTCATTTCAAGAAGTCTGGATTTTGCTCAGACAAGCCGAGATATGGCTGAGCACCTTCCCTCTTGAAAACCAACACACATTGTTGTGCTGAAGCAGACAAGAATAATTATTCCCAATTTCATCCAGCAGTGTTTTAAACTGGCAATCATTTAAAGCTCAGGCAACAATACAGTTGTCCACCCGAATGACCAGTGACATCACCTCACCAACCTGCTCACCACACATCTGAGCACAAAGCGCCTCCTGATGTAGGATGCAATGAAGACTTAGGATGGGTCTATCTTCATGTTCACTAAGAAGTTCTACGAATCCTCTGTTTTTTCTCACCATGCACGGGGCACCATCATTACACATTGAAATAAGTTTATCCATTGGTAGATTTTTTTCTTTAGTGAACTCAGTGAAAGACTGGAATAAATTCTCCCCTCTTGTTGTCTCTTTCATAGGCAAAACAGCAAGACTTTCCTCACATAGTGTGTCACTGATAGCATACCTTGTAATCACACTGAACTGGAATAAATGGCTTATGTTTGCTGACTCATCCAAAGCAAGAGAAAAGAATGGTGCTACATTTGTGTCCTTCACTTGTGTTGCCTCAATTTGATTTGCCATCATGATGGTACTATTGTGAACAGTTCTTGCTGACAGAGGCATGTCTTTTCTTTGTTTGATTATCTTGTTTTTACCCGAAAAGTCGTCAAAAAGTTCATTGGCAACATCAAGCATCAATGTTTTGGCATACTCCCATCTGGGAATGGCTTTCTGTTTCTCACAATTGCTAAAGCACCAGCAAAGCTAGCCGAATTTCAGTTACCTTGTTGGGTCCAACACATAGTTGCTGCTGACTAGCTTGCACTCTGCACAGTATAGCTCTTGACATGCTTTCTTCCTGCTGTCACCTGCTGGATATTTTGACGCAAATGTAGTATGGCATGTGTCGAAGTTCTGCTTTATATTTGACCGTTTCACTGATGCAATTTTATCACACTGCAGAACCTGCTCTCTCCACCAAGGCAAATTCCTTTGTTCATTCCTGCTGAAAAGTATGACACTTCTCATCTTTTTTTTTTTAGCCATCTTCTTTGTCAAGAACGTTTCTGCAATTAGCTAGCTGACTACTTGATTAAAAGAAGGGAAGTTTACTTCCTGACCTCTCAATGACCCATGTACATTACACATTATCCAATAAAAATTTGGTATTGTCCCGGAGGACAGCTATGATTGGCTCCAGCCACCCACAACCAAGAACATGAGTGGTAGGAAATGAATGGATTGTAATACATGAGAATGTTTTATATTTTTAACGTTATTATTTTTATTATTAAAGATTTGTCTGAGAGCCAGATGCAGCCATCAAAAGAGCCACATCTGGCTTACGAGCCATAGGTTCCTGACCCCTGGTCTATAGATTTGCCTATTTTGGATATTTTATATAAGTGGAATCATATAATGTTATACTATGTCTTGCTTATTTCATAGCATAATGTTTTCAAGTTTCATCTATGTATCAATATTTTATTTGTGTGTGTGCGTATGTGTGTGTGTATGAGAGAGAGACAGACAGAAAGGGAGAGTGATGAGAAGCATCAACTAATTGTGGCACTAATTGATTGCTTTCTCATATGTGCCTTGACTGAGGGACTGCAGCCAAGCCAGTGATCCCTTGCTCAAGAAAGCAATCTTGGGCTCAGCCAGGAACCTTGGACTTCAAGCCAGTGACCTTTGGGCTCAAGCCAGAAACCATGGGGTCATGTCTATAATCCCATGCTCAAACCAGCAACCCTGCTCTCAAGCTGGTGACCTCAGGGTTTCGAACCTGGGTCCTCAGTGTTTCAGGTTGACGCTCTATCCACTGCACCACCACCTGGTCAGGCAATATTTTACTTTATTTATGGCCAAGTAATATTTCGTTGTATGAATATACTATATTTTGTTTATTCAGCAGGTGATAGACATTTGATTCGTTTCTATTTTTGGCTGGTATGAATAATGCTGCTATAAACATTTATGTGGAAGTCATTGTATGGACAAATGTTCTTATTTCTCTTGGGTATGTACCTAGGAGTGGAATTGCTAGGCCATATGATAACTCTATGTTTAACTTTTTGAGGAGCTTATTAAACAGTTTTCCTTAGTGGCTGGATCATTTTACCTTCCCAGCAGCAAGTGGAAGTGTTCCAATTTTCTACATCTTCACCAACACTTATTATTATCTTTTTTTTTCATTATAGCCATCTTTGTAAGTGTGAAGTGATACCTTTATGTGCATTTTCCTGATGGTTAATGATGTTGAGCATCTTTTTATGCTTATTCCCATTTGTTTATCTTCTTTGGAGAAATGTATACACAAATCATTTGTGCATTTAAATTGGGTTATATGTCTTTTTACTGTTAAGTTGTTAGAGTTCTTTTAATATTTTGAATACAAGCCCCTTATTAGATATACAACTTTCAAACATATTCTCTCATTCTGTAGATTGTCCTAATAGTAATTTATGTTTAGGCAACATTTTATTTATTCAGGGATTAAAGCTTAAGTATGGCTATCATTCAAACTCTTTGCTTCTCTCCTGGGTTTAATACAGTTTGGAAAAAGCAGTGTTCACAGAATTTTCTAAGAAGAGTGTATAGAAAGATGGGAGAATCCCCCACTGTGCCCAGTAGAGAGTATTTGCTTAATTAACTTTGTTAAGTGAATGCATGAAATTGATATACAAATGGTTCCCACCACTGCTCTGACTTGTTGAGTATCTTGGCTGGACTTTCATAGCACTGCTATTTGTTTCATGGCCTGAAGGCCCCCAGGCAGAGCTATGAAGTATTAGAAAGATGAATATATTGGTTTCCAAGTGTATGCTGAAGGCTATATACTTTACATCAAAGACACTAAAGGGTTAACACTTCTTATGAGGCAGAGTTCTCCCTGGTAAAAAGCAGTTTTGTATTCTTCTCATTAACTCTGAGGCTCACTAACTTAAGAGAAAGAAGCAGCTATTTTCATCAGTTCACTGTTGATTCTATAGTGTTTTCAGTGGACCCGGGCATTTCTATATCATTTATACAGTGAATGCTTATTTGTAGGTTCATTGAGAGATTGCACTAGTTTCCATGCCCTTGACCTAAGAGTGGTTCCCTCCATGAGGTTCACTGTCCCTTCGACCAAACAAATAGCTATGGAGAGATGGGTCTGATGTCATGAGGCAGGAAGGCCAGGGCTGCCTGCCTGTCAAATCAGCTGAAATGAGTCGGGAGACATTTAGGGGGAGAGATGGTCTCAGCCAGCCTGTCTGCATTTCCACCTCACTTACAGTGGTCTATCAAGGACATGTGCAATTGGCATTTGCCATAATCCCTCATCAACATCTTGAGTGTTGGACTTACAAAAGAAATCAGAATAATTCAAAAATGGAAAGAGTAAAAAAGACACTATTTGGGATAGCAGTTGACACTAAGAAGTCAAGGAAGGCATATGGATGAAGGGAACACGCTGGGTAAGGAAGAAGGGAGGAAGAACCATGGGAAGCAAGGGAGGTATTTGGAACTGGATATGAACAAGGGTCTCCCCTTACACAGGCAGAGCTGGCTGCCTGCTCAGGTTACTCAGCTCAGTTACCCATTCGGGACACTCACTCAGACGGTTGGGGGCATCGTACGTATGACACTTGTATGGATGTGGGTGGCTGCCAACTTGTGAAACGGGACACATACCAATGAGCACACACAGTGGTCCCATCAGAGAGGGAGAAAAAGAGAATGAAAAATATGAGCGGTCTTAGGGTGTTCACGTGAACAAATTTGTTGCCTCAGCCCAGGTTGAAGAAAAATATTTTAACTGCAAACAGCCACCAACAATATACCAATTTATAGTGTTTATGTAGTGCTTTTTCTTTCCCCATGAGTGCAAACCTTTTCAGCTTGCCTTATGGCTCATCATCACAATATTCTCCTGAAGGACAAGGTAGTTTTACAATTGACCTGAGGCTCAGACATGAGCTGACCATTCTGGAGCCTTGGGGAGAAAGGGTCGGGTACTGACATATAGATTCCTATTTGGAGCTAGGACTAAATTAGGCGTTTAACATACGTGAATTCCTTTAATTCTTAGAAGAACCTTCTGAGGTAGGTATTATTATATATTGGAGAGATTAAGAAAAATGGCCCAGATCATTTGAATAATAATGGTAGATTAAAACCTTATCTGTCATATTCTAGAGTCATAGTCTTTCTACTCTCACATTTTTATTTGCCAGTTCTAACTGATGGAGGGAGGTTCCCCAGAGGTAGGTGTCAGAGGACTCTAAACCACACCCAGTTATTCTGTCTGGGGCCAGTGGGGCCACGAGGAGTAGCATCTAACACAGAACCCAAACTGGCACAGAGTGAGTGACTGATGATAGGCCTCATTCTAAGGGACTCCAAAGACTTTCTATTGTGCAAAGGTCATATTTTGAGGGAGCTATGGTTGGACTCAGGCAAAAGGCAGCTCCTTACAACTGCATTTTGATAACACTTCTTCCCTTCCCTCCTGTTGCCACGTGTAATACCAGTGAAGGAAACTAAAATATGTCACCCCCAAATATGCCTCTTTGATATAATAACTGTTTTGTGCTGAAGGCAATGAAGCAGCAGCAAATACAGGGAGAGCTCTCTCTACCTTTCCCTTTTCTGCCTAAACACAGAATATCATTCTACTTTTCTTGGAGACAGATTCTTACCAGCCAGAGAAGGCACAAGAGAAATATGAAACAAACCTTACTCCATGACTTTCCAACCATATATTTTATCTTTCCATAATTTGCTGCCCTTGGAAGCCTGAAACTACTTCCCTCTGTACTGCCATTTCTCTTCAAATTCATTGCTCTTTGTTGGAGCTGCTCTACAGGCCAGAGTTCTAAGTTGCCACTTTGAGTTCCTTTTCCTGAGGTTTCTCCCCTGTGACATGCACTGTACAGGTCCATAAACTGTTTTTCTCTTGTTAAGTTGTCTTTTTTTGTTTAAGAGTTCCAGCTAAAACTTCGAGATGGGTAGAATTAAAGTTTTGCCTCCTCTACACTAGTTATGGCTAATTCTCTCTCTCTCCCTCTTCATCCTTCTCCCTATCTCTCTCTCCCTCCCTCTTTCTTCCTTTCCCCTCTGCTCTTCCCCCTCTCTTACCCTTTCCCTACTTATCTCTGCCTCCCCCTCTCTCTTTACCCTACCTGCTTTTTTATTTTGCAGGTTTTCTTCCTTAAAATGACATCTTCTCCTTGAAAATTTTAGTTTTCAGGATTGCATTGACAGATTTAAATTCTTGATGTTTACATATTTAAAAACCCTTTCATTTTGTTTTGCAAATTACAGCTGCAATGTACATGTTTTTCTCTCTCAGGTTTTCACATACAGAGAAGCATCAGTCTTACATAGAGTCCTAAAGGGCTCATCATTTCTACATGTAAAAGCTGTGTAAGTCTTTGGATCTGAATTTCAATTAGTCCCCAACTTACCACACCATTTCACTTTCCAGTTTCTATTGGCATCAACTCCACGGCAGCGAAACCTTGAGTTCCTTGACCTTGTTTTTCTCCAAAATCGATCCTAGAATGTAATTAAAAACATAGTTGCAGGAAAAAGAAATACAAGGTTATCCACATGCATTTTAGTAGCACAATTAGTGAATGAATCACAGCCTCAACAGGAGAGTTCCTCTGGGAACAAATGCAGGGAGTGGAAAGAAGACTGGGCACCTAGGTTTATGCTCTAATATCTGCCACAAAATTTGCTGTCTCTTACCTTGGCTTCACTTCTTTATAGGCAAATTGAATAAGCTGCACTAAAATAGTGATTTTTCACAATTTATTTAAAAGGAGAAATCTTTATTTACATAAAATTCATGCAAAGCTAAACATACAAACAAAATAAAAAGGTTGCTGTCATGATGAGGGAAGGAAAGGAGGTCTCTTTTGTAGCTCTGGGCCACCAGGCTGGCTGCCCACGAGATTCCTTCCTGTTCTGTGATATTTTTCTACAATTTATTTTGTCTCTCTTTTTAAGTGGATAGGCAAAGTGACTTACATTGGTCCAGCTGAAATGGTATCCATCAACGTTAAACACGGGCATGATATAAAAATAGAGATGATTCATCATTTTTCTCATGGTTGGGTCACTCCTGTGTGTTAGGAGAGCCTAAAAGACAAAAGTGGAAGTTTTCTTACAAAATGATACAAAATACAGATTTAGAAAAAAAATATTAAAATCCATTGTCTCCATGGGAAATACCAAATATGTGGGGTTAAAAAGTAACAAGATGTAAAAAGTAATAATATGAATTATACTCTTTGACATATTCTTTATTGAGACTTGTCTTAAACTTTATATTATAAAAAACATTTTATAAAGGTGG
This sequence comes from Rhynchonycteris naso, assembly GCA_037038555.1. Taxonomy (NCBI): domain Eukaryota; kingdom Metazoa; phylum Chordata; class Mammalia; order Chiroptera; family Emballonuridae; genus Rhynchonycteris; species Rhynchonycteris naso. Next base: position 225,694,624 of record CM072998.1, on the reverse strand, counting down.
CAAAACAGATAAATTGTGCAGCCTCTTGCTGCAGTATTTTAGATCTGGCTAAATTTAAGGCTGATTAAAAAAGCAGGGGAAGGCAGGAGAGGGAGGGGGTGGAGGGAGGGAAGGGGCATAAAGAAAACCAAATGAAAGGTGACGGAGGACAGTTTAACTTTGTGTGATAGGTATACAACATAATCAAATGTCAAAATAATCTGGAGCCTGACCAGGCGGTGGCGCAGTGGATAGAGCATCGGACTGGGATGCGGAAGACCCAGGTTCGAGACCCTGAGCTCTCCAGCTTGAGTGTGGGCCCATCTGGCTTGAGCAAAAGCTCGTCAGCTTGGACCCAAGGTCACTGGCTCCAGCAAGGGGTGGCTTGGTCTGCTGAAGACCCGCGGTCAAGGCACATGTGAGAAAGCAATCAATGAACAACTAAGGTGTCGCAACGGCAATGAAAAACTAATGATTGATGCTTCTCACCTCTCTCTGTTCCTGTCTGTCTGTCCCTCTCTCTGACTCTCTCTCTGTCCCTGTAAAAAAAAAAAAAATCTAGAGATGTTTTCTCTGAATCTATGTACTCTAATTGATAAATGTCACCCTGTTAAAATTAATTGTCTAAATAAAATTTAAAAAACAAAAGAAAACAATAATTGCCCTGGCCATGTAGCTCAGTGGATAAAGTGTCATACCAGTATGCTGAGGCTGTGGTTTGATCCCTGATCATGGCATGCAGGACAAGCAATCAATGAGTACACAACTAAATGAAACGAGTTGATGCTTCTCTCTCTCATTCACTCTCCCTTCCTCTCTCTTTCTCACACTCTCTCAAATCAATGAAAAAATAAATTTTAAAGTAACAATTTTGCATAATCAGGTTTTTTAGGAGTCTATTCAATTATGGACAAAATAATTACCTAAATATACTTTTTATCTCTTTGCATAATACATCATAACACAAGCTAGGTATATGTAATTTAATTGCCTTTGTCTAACTGGTACCAGATTCAAGTCTAGAACCTTGTGCATGGACAATCTGTTCTCTCTCAACTTTTTTATAAAAAGTTTAATGAATAATATAACATCTCTGTCATCTTGTTCTTGTGATTGGGTTTTGATTATATTGTATCTGACCCCAAGTCTGAAGATTCTGTGCTATGGATTTGGCTTCAAGTAGAAAAGCATTGAATGTGCTAAGTCAAGACAATTTGAAATACTATTCCTTTTTAAAAAGTTCCTTTTGATGTATGTTTGTTTATGTGTATAGTACCTCAAAGAAACACATAGGAAATTTGTAACAATGGCTGCCTCTGGAGAGCAAGAGTGGTAGACAATGTACAGGAAGGGGAATTACCTTTAGTTTTATACCCATTTGGATTGCAATTCAAAATAACTTTTAAGTTATATATAAACTTCCCTGGAAAATTTAATACTTAAAATTTCAATCTTCTTTTACACTTAGTTAAGTAGGATTTCTGAACTCATCAAAGAGGCATTCTGTATTTACATGGTGAAAATTCTGTTCATGGAGAGCAATCCAATAATACAATTTATTATTGAAAACTAGTGTTCTATTATAAATAATAATAAAAATAAAGGGATATATTCAAGAACATAAGAAAGGAATTATTAAATACAACTTTATTAAATATAAGAAATATCTATGGGATCAACACAAACAGAGATATGTTGATATAATTTTCTCCTGTTCTCCCTTTTTAAGGCTCAATAGTAATATGTTGGCCAAGTAGCATTAGTAGAACATTTATATATGCTTGAATTTCCATTAACTGTCTAATGTTTCAAACTAGAGGAATATCTCTGGTATATGATCAATTGTACATATTCTGGAATTTCCCTCTACAAAATGGAGGTTCTCCAATACTTGAAGGAAGTCTCCTGTTGGGAATGGCAGTGACAGTGCTATATGGTTAGCCATATTCCTCCCTTAAGGTGGCTTTCAATGCCACTCTAGAGAGGAAGACAAGAGATGGAAGGAAAGAAAGCTGGGGCAACAAAGCAGCAAAGAAGGGGGTAGGAAAAAGTCATGGTAATTTATCTTCTTAGCATTGGGTCTTGGCTCATTTGTCCCAGTCAAAACTGGAGAAGTTTTGCCTTTTCCAGGCATGGATTATGGATCATGTTAGCACCTAACCACCAGACTATGCAAGAGATTTGCATGAGAATCCTGCCTTCTTCTTCAATGCAAGTGACCACCATACTTTTGTATTTAGAAGAATATTGATAACTCTCTTTTTATTTTTTGCTGCGTGCACCTGCACATGAGAGAGAGAGAGAGAGAGAGAGAGAGAGAGAGAGAGAGGAAGGGAGAGAGATGAGAAGCATCAACTTATATTTGTATCACTTCAGTTGTTCAGTGATTGCTTCTCATATGTGTCTTGACTAGGGGGCTCTCAAGCTGAGTCAGTGACACCTTGATTAAGCCAGGGACCTTGGGCTTCAAGCCAGCAACCGTGGGGTCATGTTCATGATCCCACACTCAAGCCAGCAACCCCAGGCTTAAGCTGGTGAGCCTGTGCTCAAGCTGGATGAGCTTGTGCTCAGACTGGCAACTTCGGGGTTGGAACTTGGGACCTTAGTGTCCCAGGTTGATGCTTTATCTACTGTGCCACCACTGGTAAGGTGTTAATTTTCTTTTTAAAAATTACAATATATTTTAAGTAAGTAGGAAAAGTACAGAGAAGAATATAATATCTATGTGCCCACCAATCACGTTTTACCACATTTATCAAATCTTTTGAGACATTGTAGATAAAACTAAAGCTTTTTATCACTCCTTGATTCCATTTTCCTCCCCTCTGCCAAGGTAATCACTATCCTAAATTTGACATTATTTTTCCTATGCATGGTTTTGTCATGCTACATATATCAATTCATGAACAATATATATGTGTATGCTTTGAAATTTTATGCATAAAGATGTGTCAATTTTTAGTCTTGTTCCTTCAATATTATATTTTTAACACTAAGTTGGTGATTTACTAATTTTAACTACATGGTAGTTTATTATAGGTAAACACACAGTGTATTGATCTCTGTTAATGAACAGTTGGGTTGCTTCTACTATTTTACTGTTACAGTATTGCAATGTGTGCAAAGAAATCACATATTTACCCTAGACGTGTGAGAGTTTTTTCATAGTATATATGTAGGAATGGATTTGCTCAGTCATGGGTTTACATGTCTTCCACTTTACGAAAAGTTGCCATTTTCTCTCTAAGTCCATAAAGACTCTCATCTCTAGTAAATGAAAGTTCCTATTGCTCTAAAAAGTTAGCAACCATTGGTATTGTTAAACTCATAATTAAAAAGAATTGAAAGGTATGAAATAGTTTTGTTGCTTTACTTCATATTTCTATGATAATAAATTATATTGAATAACTTTATATATATACTAATTGGCTATTCTATAAATTGCTCACTCATATTTTTGCCCATTTTTTAATTAAACTCTTCTTATTCTTCTCATATTTTGCTATTAATCCTTTGTTTGGTTACATGCATAATAAACATCTTCCTTTCTTGATGCTTATTATTTTCTATATTTTTCATGTCTTTGTTGTACATAAAAGTTTAATTTTATCACCATTAAATGTATAGGTTTTCTTTCAGAACCCATTTCTACCTTAACATCACAAAGATATCATCTTAAATTTTGTTCCAAAATTTGTTTTCAAGTTTGTTTTTCAAATTTAGGCCTGAAACCTTCTAGAAATGATTTTTACATGATATGAGGTTGGAATTTATTGAATTAATTTATTTTTCCATTATGGAAGACCAGTTATGCCACTGTATTCATTTGGATGGTTTGTCTTTTCCTCAGTGAGTTAGTGTGTTCTCTTTCAAATGTCCAGTTTTCATTTGTAGGTGGAATTGCCCTAATGCACTTTGGTTTATATCCATTCACCAAAGTCACACCATGGTTTATATAGAATCTGTTGAGTCTGGTAGATTGTGTATTCCCATGTGGTTCTACTTCTGAATTGCCTTGTTTGTTTTTGACTCTTCTCTCTTCATGTTAATTTTGCAATCAGGATTGATCACATTAAAGATGTTCTGTCCTATTTTATGTTTTTTGTTTTTGTCATCAACAGATGTTATGACAGCTGCTATTAACATCATATATTTGTTGCTATGATCAATTTATGAGTAATTTTCTATTGTTTAATCATTCTTGTATTCCTAGAATAAGCCCATTTGTTTATAATATGTATTATTACATTGGCTGGATTCAGGTTGCTAATATTTACATCTGTATTCCTGCGTAAGATAGGCCTATGATTTCCTTTCTTATTTTGTCCTTATCTGGTTTTAGTGTCAGAGTTATGTCACTTTATTATTATTTTAAGAGTAAGCCATCTAGGCCTGGAACAGAAATTAATTAAATATAAAATAGGTACAATAGGGAAAAAATATATTTTTCCTTTCTTTTTCATTGATTTCTGCTCTTTATTGTTTCTTTTGTTGACTCTCTTTTTTTCTTTTCTAATTTCTTAACTTGAAAGTTTAGCTCATTAATTTGGAGAACTAATATTTCTCTAATATATTTATTTAAAACTATACATTTCCCTCCAGTACTGCCTTACCTATATTCTAAGTGTTATGATATATAATAGTTTTATTTCCATTCAGTTGTAAATATTAAGACTTTTTCTTGATTTGTTTAAACCATGAGTTACAAATATTTTTATATTTTAAAATATGTGAGTTTTTCAGTCATATTTCATAAATAATTTTTACCAACTGTATTGTAGTCAGAAAGATGGTCTATGTGATATAGAGTCTTTGGTATATCTTAAACCTTGCTTTGTGGTCTAGTAGGTAGTCAAGTTTTGCGAATGTTCCAAATGTTCTTGAAAAGAATATGCATTCTCTAATTATTGGGTGTAGAATCTATATGTGTTCATTAGATTAAGTTTATAACCACATTGTTTATATCATGTACATTCTTACTAAAAATTGTGCCTATATGCTGTCTTAGTCATTGAGTTACGTTAAAAAATTTACATTATTATATTTGTCACTTTTTCTTATTATCTTGTCAAATTTTGTTTTACATATTTTGAGGCCATAAATATGGCCTCAGTTTAAAGTTTGATGTTTCCAAATAATATATTAAATAAGCAAGCTATTCTCCAGTATTCTATTCTGAAGAAACTTAATTTCCAAGACTTGCCAAAATGTGTTTTTCCTCTGACAAATAAACAGGGTGTTATTGTATTGCGTATGCTATATTTGTGATTTTTGTAACTCTCTAAGAATTGTAACCATTCTCCATCTGCTCAGACAAAGCAAGAATGATCACACTATGACTGTTCAGTACTGAATAGGATAATTGAGAGACTCCTTGAATGTTTTAAGTAAGCACATAGATCATTCCTCTTTTATGGTTTAGATGAAGTTTCTAGAAAAAAGATGACCACGTGACTTTCTATTTCCTATCATTCTAATATATGATAACCATGAAGGGATGTGCTTTTCTTCTAATGTATAGGGCTCATTTTAGCAATCAGTTCATACCACCCATACACACAGAAAAGAAGATGCCTACTAATTAAGCTCCATCTGGGCTTTACAAGTTCAATTTCTTGACTACTATTATTACCTAGAAGGAAGACCTAGTCCTGATCTGAAAGCCAGTCACAAAACAATGTACCACACGCCTCAGTGTGGCAGTCTGTAGGTACTACAGTCACCTTCATCATTTTATTTTAAAAATACTTCACTGAAATGGATTTTGATTTTAAAATGAAAGATATCAAAGCAAGTTTTGAGTATTACGTTCTGCTAGGAAAACAATATCTTGGTGTTAGGTTAGGGAATTTCTAAAGTTAAGAAATACAATAATATTCACCACATATCAAGACTATTTTGGCTTCCCCATAAATATATACATGTCATAACAGAATTAACCACATGAACTTTGGTTAAATTTGAAGAAAATGTTTTCAATTACTAAAGTCTTTGTGGGGTTGTGACAAAGTTAGGCCTGAGGGCCCCCACTCCTTTTCATTATTTTTAGATTTATTTGATTGGATGTTGCTTTTGTAAAGCCCATGACAACTTGGAATATTGGGGCTTTCTCTCTTTCTCTTTTCCCTTCCCTTCCCTTCCCATCCCATCAGTGTTACTGGCCTTTTACATTGTAGTTTTTACATTTTCCATTATTTTTTTTCCCTCTAGAATCATTACAGAGGACCTAAAAATAATAACCACATATTCACTGAAGGGCACATTGGGAGAAGTAAGCATGTTCCAGCTGAGGTAAAAGGAATGGCACAGTTACAAATTGAAGAATATCTTCACCTGGACTGGAGAAGAGTAAAATTATTTAGGATGAAAAAATGTTGTAGCACCTAAGTGGGTGTATCTTTACACAAAAGAGGTATATAAAATTTGATACTAGGAGAATTAATTAGAGCAGGAGAGAGTTTTCAGGGAAATTTTAAAAAGGGAGCTTAATCTATAAAGGTATTTGATGTCATGCTGAGAAGCTTGTTAAATACAAGAAGGTATCTAAATAATAGTTTAAAAGTGACTTGAGTAAGAGGCTCTGGGAGCAAAGGATGGAGAACTAGAAAATTATATTCTAATTTTATAAATTCTAGTTTAAATTTTTTGGGGGAGTAATTGCTGGGGGAACAGTGGTGGGAACAAGTAGAGGAGAATATGGGGGGAAAATGTTGATGGACAACTTGACTTGGGGTGGTGAACACACAATATAGTGTACAGATGATGTGTTGTAGACTTGTGCAAATAAAACTTGTATAATTTTGTTAACCGGTGTCACCCCAATACATTCAATAAGAAAAAAAATGAAAGTCATAAAAATAAAAAATTTAAAAAATTTCAATTACAACTGACATAAAAAATTACATTAGTTTTAGGTGTATAGCATAGCATAATGGTTAGACATTTATATAATTTACAAACTGATCTTCCCGGTAAGTCTAGTACCCACCTGGTACCACACATAGTTATTACAATATTATTGACTATACTCTGTAGGCTGTATTTACAACTCTTTTGTAACTGCCAATTTGTACTTCTTAATCCCCTCACCTTTTTTACCCATCCCTTAAACCCCTCCCAGCTGGCAACCATCTGTTCTCTGTATCGATGAGTTTGCTTCTGTTTTGTTTGTTCATTTAGATTAAAATCATATGGTATCTGTCTTTCTCTGACTGATTTATTTCACTTAGCATAATACTCTCTAGGTTCATCCATGTTGTCACAAACAATAAGATTTCATTATTTTTTATGACTGAGGAATATTTCATTGTATATATGTACCATATCTTTATCTAACCATCTATTGATGGGCACTTACGTTGCTTCCAAATCTTGGCTATTGTAAATAACACTGCAATAAACATAGAGATGCATATGTCTTTTTGAATTAGTATTTTGGATTTCTTCAGATAAATACCTGAAAGTGGGATTGCTGGATCATGAGGTAGTTCTATTTTTAATTTTTTGAGGAACTTCTATATTGTTTTCTATAATGGTTGTAACAATTTAAAATCCCATCAACAATATAAGAGGGTCCCCTTTTCTGTACATCCTCGCCAACACTTGTTTGTTGATTTGGTAATGACAGCCATTCTTTCATTTAATTCAGTGGTAGTCAACCTGATTCCTACCACCCACTAGTGGGCATTCCAGCTTTCATGGTGGGCGGTAGCGGAGCAACCAAAGTATAAATAAAAAGATAGATTTAACTATAGTAAGTTGTTTTATAAAGATTTATTCTGCCAAACTCAGCGAAAATCCAACATAAAGTACTTGGTAAGTAATTATTATTATATGCTTTAACTTGCTGTAACTCTGCTTTATAAATTTTATAAAGTAAAGTTACTTCCCTACTTTATAAATCACCATTACTGTGGAACCAATGGGCGGTTAGAAAATTTTACTACTAACAGAGATACAAAAGTGGGAAGTAGGTATAAAAAGGTTGACTACCCCTGATTTAATTTGTATTTTTCTGATTATTAGTAATGTTGGGCATCTTTTCACATATCTATTGGATATCTAAATTTTAGTTGTTTTTATACTTAGTTAATTTATACTTAGAATTGCTCAGAGATGACTGATCTAATAGGGCAGATGATGATTTAAAATTGGTATTTATTAATCTGTATTTGCTAAATAAGCAATATAAATATTTGAAATATTTTGTCTACTTTGTTTCCTATGTAACACTACTTTACAATTTTGGGAACTTATATACTAACATAGCCTAGTAACAATGGTTGGTTGTATTTACTTAGGACCATCAGAGTTAAGGCCAGGACCAACTTTGTGGCATTATTAAAGTCTATGTAAGAATCTTTTATTACCAAAATGAAAGTACAGCTGTCATCACTTTGCTTGGCTTCATTATACACAATGTCAGTTATCATGGTTTAGTTAAATAACATCAGTCCTTCAAAAGTACAGTTCAGATTTCAGTGACCACTAATTGATTTTTGGTCTGCAAATCACTATTTAAATAACAAATGAACATCAAGATCTGTGACCAATTATGTCATTTCTTTTTAAGTCTGTCTTTGGGTGATTGGTCACTGAGACTCCATTATTCAGTTCACACACAGACAGCAAAGTGTGTAGCTGTGTTGCCCCTGTCTCCTAAACCTATGTTTACAAAATTGGATGATGGTGAAAGGAATTGACCAACAAAGATTAAAGTTCAGCAAAGAAATAAAAAGTGATAATGTAGAGGTGAAATTTGAGTCAAACATAAATGAAGTAAAAGAAAAAGTAGGTGACCATAGGAATGTTGACACTGTCACCATTCCACTCTAGCTTTGTAGCCAGAAGAACTTAGTGAAGATGAACTTACTGTAAAAAATGAGAAAAGTGGTTATGATGAAAAGGAGGAAGATATTCCAGCAGAAATGATGTTGTCAACATTTCACATTAAAGAAACACATAGATATTTTACAATATTGAAAGGTCAAAGGAAAAAAACATTGGAAGCTGATCCAAACTAAGAAAGAAATATGGCAATTTGCCTAGGCATAAAAAAGATGTTCACTTCCTGTTGTAAGTTATATAATGAGAAGGCAAGCACTATCTAAACTACTTGTCATAAGTTTCTTTTGGTTTTTTTTTTACAATTAGGTCATCTTAATTACTATTATTTCTCATGTTTTAAAATTACAGCATAGTAAATATTAGGTTCACTATCTTTTGTTCATTTTCCTACATATTTATAACAGTAAGAGAGTTTTTAATCTTTTGGCAAAAATTTGTAAAGGTCATAGAACAAACATAATTTTCCCCATTGATTATTAAGATAGATTTTCATGGCTTCAGTTTGCGTGGCCACTTTTCCAGTCCTGCGCTATTGTGCAGGAAAAGCGAGGGTTGCCTGGATACACAAGGTTCACATTCTCAAATATTGGCTAGCAGAGTGCAAGGGATGAAATGAATTTCAATTCAATTAAATTGAACAAACATTAGTACAGACCTTGCTATGTACAGGATATTATAAATTGAATGAAAAGGGAGAAGAATCTAGGTTGGAGGAGGCAGAGGATTAAAGAGAAAAGACTGGGGTGGGGGCAGAATGGGAGAATGTGTTGAGTTAAAGGCTAGTAGGAAACAAATGAAAATATTGTAATTTCTTGGAATGGTAGTGAGCAAAGTCAGACAATTAAAAAATGCAGGTAATTTTTATATATTTTTTATTATGCAGTTAAGAATAAGAACTTAATTGCTTACTTAACTGAACTCACAATATATTTGATTTAGGCTTAATAACTCAATTATTTATTCCCTGGCTTTTGGCATGTTTTATACACACAATTTAAGTTCTCTTCTTTAGAAGGTGTATTTTACTTTAAGTGATATATTTCTTAATAAAAACTTTGAATTTCACAGCTACATTTGAGGGTTTATATTATAGTTTTACCTTTAATAGCCAGCAAGACTTAAAGAGATGATTATCCAAAAAGAGTATTCCCTGGAAAGCTCTTGGATCCTGGGAGAAAGCGCCTTCCCTTCTTGGAAAGCCTTCCCAGTTGAAGGACTTTTTCCACAACCACACTCCAAGCCTTCCCATGAGCTTGTTCTTTACGCACAACCCATCCCAACCGCCAAATATTATGCTTACCCAGCTCACAATCATCAGTTGGTTCATAGGAAAAAAAACCTTCTCTGAAAGTCTCATTGCTATTTTGAGTTATTTGAATTACCTTCATAGTGCATCTGAATCACATGCCAGATTTCGGTACCAGAATTATCCATCAGTGGTGCCCAGTATAGATGAGTGGGAACACGTAAGGGATCAGGCAGGGCCAGGAAGGATGAAGTTTAACATTATCTAGCAGAAGCAGAATTCTGTGGCTCACCTGGAAACTAAGTAACTTTTTCCCTTTTCTTGTCTTCTCTTTTTTTTCTTCCTTTCCTCCCTCCCTTTCATTGCTTCCTTTCTTTTTGGTGGTGCTGCCTTTCTGTAACAAGATTAAATCAGATCCACTTGTACATTATACCTCAAAGTCTGGAAGAATTTTCCATTTCAGACCATCACTGTCCCAATTTGTCTGTGGATCATCTTCTCACAAACTCTTGCTTTATCTGTGGTCTGCTATTGTGTTAAACAGCTCACCACCACTGATTCTAAAATACCTATGGGAAAATAGGACTCAAGCATAAATGAATGTTGTTTGAAAATAAGATGCATTCATTTTTGGCTGTGTTGAATTTTTTTTTAATAATCACATTTGTTTCTGTTCAGTATAAAAATTTTGGAAAATTTTAAAAAAGAACATGAACAAGAAAATCAAAATCACTCACAGTTCTTTAGCATTTAATGTATTTCTCATGTATAGATATGTCAGCTATAGATTTTAAAAAACTGAAATTATGCCTGACTAGGCGGTGGCGCAGTGGATAGAGTGTCAGACTGGGATGTGGAAGACCTAGGTTCGAGACCCCGAGCTCACCAGCTTGAGCGCGGGCCCACCTGGCTTGAGCAAAATGCTCATCAGCTTGGACCCAAGGTCGCTGGCTCCAGCAAGGGGTGGCTCAAGTCTGCTGAAGGCCCATGGTCAAGGCACATGTGAGAAAGCAATCAATGAACAACTATGGTGTCGCAATGGCAACAAAAAACTAATGATTGATGCTTCTCATCTCTCTCCGTTCCTGTCTGTCTGTCCCTATATATCCCTCTCTCTGACTCTCTCTCTCTGTCCCTGTAAAAAAAAACAAACCCAAAACAAAAAACACCCCTGAAATCATAAGGTCCATGCTGGTTTTTATTTTACTTTTTGGATATAACAGCATGCCGTGAACAGTTTCTCACATCACTAATTACTCCTCTAAAATATTTTATATAGTCAGAGCTATTAGTCATTTTCTTTATGCCTTTTCCTTTGCTTTTATGCTTGAAAATGTTGTCCCCACTTGGATATCAAATAAATATTTCCCTGGGATACTTTTTAAATATTCTATGAATAAAGACTCTGGTCAGATTTGCCCAGCAATGTAGAATTATTTGAGGCAAAAATTAAGTGTTATACAGTTAATGCCAGTCATGCCTTGAGATACTCATTGTAGGAGATTGACAATTTCAAACTCTCAAAAGTGAACAAAGCCCCAAATTGCCTCATTCAATTGAAGATGGTCCTGAGAAATGCAGCAAATGTTATCCTATATGCATTGGCAATGAAGAATCAAGTGGCCTTTCCACAGTTAAAGAATAAAAAGATATAAAAATGGGCTACTGCTAAAAATCATTGGCTACTTTATATGTCAATATTACTACCTCAATGGTGACCTGTTACCATCTTATCTGTTTATTATTATCAGATTAAGTAATACAACAAGAAAAGTACTTAGGAACAGTTTCGTTATAGTAGACAAAATCACTGAATTTATTCCTGGATGTCTTTGGTCCACATTAAGCCTGTAAATCAGGTATTCAATCATATTGGCTCTGTTGGGCAGATAAGATATGTTATGCTCACTTTGTTAAAGATGGCGCTGCCCACATGGAAGTTTGTTGATACTAATGTGTGTGTGGGACAAGCTGTGGGCAGGCCGGGTCGTTATAGCCTATGGCTTAGTTTTAAGAGTAAGCCTTTCATTATACCCTTGACTAATTGGATGATGTGGGGTGGTGCACTCTCATGAGAAATCCTCTCATTATGCCTCAGATAAGTGACTTTGTATCAGAGACTTCCTTGTTTGTAGATTGGATTAAAGGTTTGGATTTCTACACTATAAAGTGTGGCAGGCCAGGAGCTTGCTCTCTGTTGGTTCCTGAGGTTAGCATTAGAGAGGAGAGCAGATTAAGGCCACGTGGAGAGGAGAAGCAGCCACGATAGCAGTGTGCTGAGGAAGAAACCAGTTTGTTAAGGGTTTGTGCAGGAGGAGATGGGAAACAGTGGTGAATAAGTCTGGTGAGCTAGAAACATTTGATTCTAGGAAACTCGGATAAGTCAGTAGCTTTGTGAGCACTGAATGTGTGGGTTTTGGAGCCCAGTGTGTGTTTTTGCTTGCCTGCCGGGTGCAAGCTAGAATTAAAGCTGATGGCTCACCAGTTCTTGGCTCCATTGTTTCATTACCAACTGTTCGAATCAAATGTGAACCTGCCTGGGTCAGGCGGCTGTGATAGGGGCCATGACTACTGGCTTTACAGGCTCATTACCAAATCTCTTTAACCTCTCATCAGAAAATATTTTATTCATTTGACCCAAGAGAATAAAGTTGCAGGACAGCAGAATTTTTGATGGTTCTTCCTATCCCTCCCCAATATCCACAGTGCATTAACAATGCCTGGTCTGGTGCATGGTGGGCACTTAGTGATTTCTTGTTGAGTAAATTAGTCATCTAACCTGCTTAGTGTAGTATTTATTGGGTTGGGTTCTTCCCTTCAAACTAATGATACTACCAACACTTCAACTGGTGCTCTCACAGTTTCAATGACATCATTACTCTCTTTGGCGTCTTGTTATCTTTGAACCATTCTACACTTTCATCCCCATATCAAGTCAATCATCAATCCCTAAAGACCTTTTCATAGGTGCCAACTTTTGTGTTTCTGTCTCATCTCCCCAGTAGAATTGTAAGTGAATTTTAGAAAGGGTTAATGTCTTATACATTACAGTACTTATACCATTACAGGACTTAACAAACTGCCTTCACATAAAAGAACTGCTCAATAAGCTTTGGGTAAAATAAATGAATGAGTGATTTTTCCTTTGAACTATAACTATGCTTTCTTTACTTTCCATTCCTACATCCATTCTTCCTGTCTATGTGTAGATTCCTGTCCTAAAAACTTCTAGTTGATTGCCTTCACTCTGGAACCTTCCTTTCTTTCATCCATCCATCATTGCCTTTTATCATTAAACTCTCTGAGAATGACACATGCTCTTTACTTATAACAGTGTTTTCATATTTTACTTTATTGGAGAAAACTCTGTTTGGTTTCCAAAGCTAATTATAAATTTTCAGCCAGTCTCATCTTGCATTAGAATCTACTCATACAGACTATAGGCTTTGTCTCACAAATCTGCAACCACACATATTCCATGTTCTCAACATTAGCCTTTTCTCTCTCTCTCTCTCTTTTTTTAATCACTTTTTTAATATTCCTGATCAAATTCTTACTTCTCAGTCAATGTCTAATAAGACTCACCTCCTCCACAAATCTTTCCCAAACCTTGGCTTCCTCCAAAGCCTCATGGGTTTCTCTGATTCTTGAATTCCTTCAGTTACTATAGTCAGTGCAATTTAACCCCCAAAGATATACTGTTTTATGTTGCTTATTATTGCTTCTTGCACATAAATATTTTTTCTTAAGTAGAATGTAGACTCCTTGAGTTTGGGGACAATGAACTTATGCTGACCTTCATAATGCTAGAGAGTGCTGAAAATGTAGTGCTCAACAAGAAATTGTTGGACCAATCAATTCAAATATCTTCTAGGGAAGCCCTGTTTAACTCTTTAAACATAACAGCTTTATTGGGAAATAATTTACACATCTTAATATTCTTCCTTATAAGGTGTGCAATCCAATCTTTTAAAAGTATACTCAGAGTTGTGCAATCATCACACCTGTATAATTTTAGAATATTTTCATAATCCAAAAAGAAACGTCATATTTAAGTGTCAGTTCCCCAATCCCCTCAACTCCCCATTCCACAGCAAAAGTCAATCTACTTTCTATGTTTATAAATTCATCTATTTTGGATACTGTATATAGATGGGATCATGCAATATGTGTTTTTGGTAAGGGGCTTCTTTCTCTTAGCAGTGCTTTTAAAGCTAATCAATGCTGCAGCATGTATCAGCACTTCATTCCTTTTTTATTGAGCTGTAATTCATAGAACACAAAATTCCCCACTTTAAAGTGGATATTCAATGATTTTTAGTATATACATAATGTACAATTATCATTACTATCTAATTTTAGGACTTTTCCATCACCCCCAAAAGAAACATCATACCTGTTAGTCACTCCCAGTTCCCCTCTCACCCCACATCCTGGCAACCACTAATCTACGTCCTGTTTCTATGGATTTGCCTATTCTGGATATTTTATATAAATGGAATCATACAAACATACAATCTTTTGGGTCTGGCTTATTTCACTTAAGCATGTTTTCAAGGTTCATCCATGTTGTAACTTGCACTGTTCTCATATCACTTCATGGCTGAATAGTATCCCATTATATAGATATACCACATATAGTTTATTCATTAGTTGTTGGACATTTGAGTTGCTTCCACTTTTTGGCTATTATGAATAATGCTGCTATGAACATGTACAAATTTCTGTGTGGATATATGTTTTTATTTCTCTTGATTATATACACAGGAGTAAAATTTTGGGTCACATGGTAACTCTATGTTTAACATTTTGGGGAACCATTCAACTGTTCTTAACCCGTTTTGCTAACTTGGTAGTTTCATTTGCTTTTTAACTTTTAAGTCCATAACTTTTAAGTTTGTGAGTGCCCCTTTTCATATGTCTCTACTTGCTGTCTATTTTCTTTCTTCCCTGCCCTCTGTTTGCCCTCAGCTTGAAGTTTCTACCTTTTGGTAAACAATAGCTGTTTGCTTTTGCACAAAGATAACCTCTCAATTCTGTATATGTATCTGTTTCCTTCTCCTTATATATCTATTCTAGTTTTCTTTCTTTGATGAATTTCATGTCTGTATTATCCCTCTCAGCTTATGACCAATTAAAAAAAATTTATTACCAAAAGGTAGTGTTTCTTAAAGCTCCTTTTTGGTTTCATGGTGAATGGGCATCTTAGTACACATCTCATTAGTAAGTCCACCATGTCTGCTCCCCCTGCAGAAAGGAAAACCCTACAGTACTCTAAATATAACGTTAGTAATAGTTCTGCTAACCTGGTATACTCAAGCATTTAGCAAGAGAAAGATTTTGCAATCCAAGCATACCTCCATTTGTTTCTTTTATATTGCTTATAAGATACAGCATAAAGTTCTGTGACATGAATACTAGGAATAAGAGAGGTGGCAAGTATTGAAATCACAAGTGATGGCTCTATATTTTTCAATTAAATGATTTTCAATTTAAAAGACAAAAGCCTACAATCTTATCATGCATTTTGCATTTTGAAAATACCCACCAACCAGCAGTTATATGTGGAGATGATGAATTCATTTGAGCAATTTTCAAAATAAAGTAATCAAGCCCATCACATCTGTCATTTAATGCCAGGTAGTTTGTTTCTATCTCACTGTTTTCTGAGCATTGTGTGTTCAAGACATGCATGGACCTATCTGCTAAACTGGAGTGGGGAGCAGAAGAGGACGTCACTCTCAGGGCATGGCATGAGATGGTCAAGCTGGCTGAAGAAGAAAGGGACATATGGAGCTAGACTTACATCTAAATAATTCCAGTTTCCATGGCATAGAGTCAGGGTCCGTTGGTGAAAATTACACAGCAGGGAAGAGAGCAGGGATGAACTTGCCTGATTCTCTGGGCAAGAGATAGCACCTTATTCCAAAGAGAGTGAACCCAGAAATATAGAGAACTGGCTGCTATTTTTATAATAAATTCTTGATTTTGAGATGAATGTAGATTCACAGGTAATTATAAAAATCAATATAGAGAAATCCCATATACTCATTACCCACTTTCCCCCAATGGAAACATCTTGCAAAACTATAGTATAATATCATAATCAGGCTACTGACCTTGATACAGTCAAAATATACAGTGTGTCCATAAAGTCATGGTGCACTTTTGTCCTGTGACGGGTCAAAAGTGCACCATGACTTTCTGGACACACTGTAGAACAGAACTTTCCCATCACCAGCAGGACCCCTCATTCTGTCCTCTTATGGCCAGTTTTCCTCCCTCCTCCATCCACCTCTCCTTAACCCCCGGTAACCGCTAGTCTTCTCCAGTTCCGTAATTTTATCACTTAAAGAACATTATATAAATGAAATCATACAGTTTGTATCTATTTAGGATAGGTTTCCCAGTATAATTTCCTGGACAGTCATTCAGGTTGTCATGTGTGCCCATAATTGGTTTCTTTTTATTGCTGTGTAGTTTTCCATGGTGTGCATGTACTAGTTTGTTTAACCATTAGCCCACTGAAGGGTATCTGGATTGTCTCAAGTTTTTGGCTGTTGGAAATAAAGCTGCTATAAACGTTCCTTTTTGAGCAAACATAAGTTTTAATTTCTCTGGGATAAATGCCCAGAGTGCAATTACTGATTGGGTCATATGGTAGTTACATTTCTAGTTTTAAAAGCAACTGTTCACTGTTTCCAAGAGGAGCTCTATTATTTTACATTCCCACCAGCAATGTATAAGTGATGCAGTTTTTCTGTTTTCTCTCCAGCATTTGGTGCTGGTCCTTCCTCTTTCCCTTTCTCCCTCTCCATATATACATTTTCAGCCATTCTTATTGATGTGTAGTGATAGCTCATGGGGTTTTAATTTGAATTGTCTTAATGGCATCTTTTTATGTTTTTTTTTTTTTGTTTTTTTTTTTGCCATTTGTGTACTCTGGTGAAATATCTCTTTTTGCCTTTTGCCCATTTTCTAATTGGATTGCTTACTTTATCATTGTCAAGTTTTGAGTTTATATGCTCCACATAATGAGTCTTCCAGTTTGTAGCTTGTCTTTCTCATCTTCTTAACAGGGTTCATTACACACAAATGTTTTTACTTTTGATCAAGTTTAATAATGTTCAATTTATCAACTTTTCTTTTATGGAACAAACATGCTTTTGGGGTTTAGACTAAGGACTCTGCCTAAATTTAGATCCTGAGGATTTCTTCCTAAAAGTTTTACATTTAAGTCTGTGATCCATTTCGAATTAATTTTTGTATAAGGAGTGAGACTTAGGTTGAAGCTCATGCCTATAGAAGTCCACTTGCTCTAGCATCATGTGTTGGGAAGGCTATCTTTTCTCCATTGAATTGCTTTTGTACCTTTGTCAAAAATTATTTGGGCATATGAGTGTAGGTCTATTTCTGGGTTCTGTATTCTGTTCCACATATCTTTGTCTATCCCTTCCTGAATATCACCCCTTTTGATTAGTGTAGCTATTAATATGTTTTGAAATTTTATAGAATTATTTTTTTTCAAAGATTTTTGGTCCTTCTAGTTCCTTTGCCTTTTCACATACATTTTAGAATAATCTTATATCTACAAAATGTCTTGCTGGAATTTTTATAGAAATTATATCTGTGCATCAATTTGGGGAGAATTGACATCTTTATATATTGAGACCTCAGTCTATGAATATGGCATGTCTCTCCATTTATTTAGATTTTGATTTCTTTCATTATCTTTTGTAGTTTTCAGCATATAACTTTTGTACATATTTTGTTAGATCTACTTCTAAGTATTTTGTTTTTTCAAGTAGTTATAAATGGTATTGTATTTTTAATTTTAGTGTCCACATTTTTGTTGCCAATATATAGAAATATAATTAATTTTTATATGTTTATCTTGGATCCTGTGATCTTGCTAAACTCATTTATTAGTTCCTAAATTTTTCTATAGATTACCTGGGATTTTCCATGTAGATAATCACATCATCTACAAATTGGATACATTTATTTATCCTTTCACAATCTGTATGCCTTTTATTTCCTTTTCTGGCCTGTACTGACTAGACCTTTGAGCACTATGTTAATTAAGAGTGATGAGAGTGGACATCTAATCTTATTTCTAATTTTATGGGGAAGCATTCAGTCATTTACCATTAAGTATAAATGTTTGCTGCAGGATTTCTATAGCTGTTCTTTATAGAGTTGAGCAAGATCCTCTCTATTCCTACTTCTTGAGCTTTCTTTTTTTTTAAATTATGAATGTGTGTTGAATCTTGTCAAAGCTTTTTCTGTATTGATAAGATTGTGATTTTTATTTCCTCTTTAGCCTGTTACTATGGTAGATTACACTGATTAACTTTCAACTATCAAACCAGGCTTACATCCCTGCAATAAACCCCATGGTGCATAATTATTTTAATAGCTTGCTAAATTCTACTTGCTTATATTTTGGTAAGGAATTCTGAATCTATTTTTGTTTCAAATATTAGTTTCTAATTTCCTTTTATTTCTACTCTATTTGTCCCTGTAGTAACAGGGAAATTATTAGCTTTGTAAAATAAATTGGAAGTGTTCTTTTTTTTATATTCTAAAAAGATATTGTGGAGAATTGATGTTAAATTATTTGAACATTTGATTGAATTCTTCAGTGAAACCATCTGGGTCTAGAGATTTTTTTAAATTTTAAAATTGTTTTTACTATTGATATGCATATTCAAATTATCTGTTTCATAATGAATGAGTTGTGGCAGTTTGTGTTTTTCAATTTATTGATTCATTTTATCTAAGTGGTCAAATTAAATGTATAGAGTTGTTCATGGTATTGTCCTATTATCCTCTCAATATCAGCAGGGTCTACAGTGACATCCTCTGTTTTATTTATAATATTGGTAATTTGTATCTGCTATATTTTTTCCTTTGTCATCCTTGCTGGAGTTTTGTTAATTTCACTGATATTTTCAAATGAACCAGATATGTTTCACTGATTTTCTCTGATTTTGTTTTCAATTTCATTGATTTCTGCTCTTACCAATATGACTTCTACTTGCTTTGGTTTTACTTATTTTTCCTTTTTCTATATTCTTGAGGTGAGAACTTAGATTATTACTTTGAAATTTTCCCCTTTTTTCTAATGTATATACATTTAATGTTATAAGTTTTGCTCTCAGTATCGCTTTAACTGTATCCCACAGATGTTATATTTTCATTTTCATTCAGTTCAATGTATTTACACTTTTTTCCTTGAGATTTTGTTTTGACTCATGAATAATTTTGAAGCATGTTAATTTACAAGTGTTTGGAGGCTTTCCTGCCATCTTTCTGCTGTCGATATCTAGATTGCTTTTACTGGGGTCAAAGAACACAGTTTGTATAACTTTAAATCTTTTAAATTTGTGAAGGTCTATTTATTGGCTCGGGATATATCTTGATATATGTTCCATAGGCACTTGAGAAGAACATGTACTCTGCTGTTATTGGGTGGAGTGATCCATAGACATTGTTTAGATTCTGTTGGTTGATAGCCTTGTCGAGTTCTTTCATATCCTTGCTGATTTTCTTTCTAATGATTCTCTTTACATTGAAAATAACAAATTGCGGCCCTGGCTGGTTTTCTTAGTAGATAGTGGATAGAACATCTACCCAGTGTATAGATGGCCTGAGTTCAATTTCAGGTCAGAGCACACATAAGAAGCAACCATCCGCTTCTCTCTCTCTTTTCCTCCTGCATCCAGTGGCTTGGTTGGTCCAAGCATCAGCCTCAGGCACTAAGGATAGGTCGGTTGATTCGAGAATTGACACCAGCTGATGGGGGTGGGGGAGGATCCTGGTCAGGGTGCATGTGGGAGTCTGTCTATCTACCTCCTCTCACTTAAAAAACAAACAAAAAACCTAAATTGCAGCACCTACTACTAAACATTGATTTCATTAAGGGCTTATTATATTCTAAGCACTTCCTTAAGTCTTTTACAAGCATTATATCTTTCCTCTTTCCAGTGACCCATTTTGTCACATTATTATTATTATTATTGAGGCTCAGAGAGGTTAAATGACTTGCCCCCATGATCACACAGATCTTAAATGGCAGAGCTGGCATTCCAACCTAGGGCTGTCTGACTATGAAATGTGTGCACATAGCCTCTATGCAATCTGCTGTTCTATCAGATTCCAGAGCACTTGATAAGTTTTCTCCCAGCTCACATTTGAGTAAGAATAGAAACATTACAGTGGTGGCTGTGGGGATAGTCCTACCACAGTATGGCAGGTAGCCCCTAAGGTAGTCTCCCATGATCTCCACCTTTTCATACTCAAGCTTTGTATAATGCCCTCCCCTTGAATACGGTCTGGACCTAGTGATTCACTTCTAATGGACAGAATATGGCAAAAGTGATAGGATGTCACTTCTGAGATTAGGTAATAAAGAGACCGTGTTTTTCATCTAGCCTATTCTCTTCTTCGTCTGCTCTGAGTGGAGATAGGTGCTGTGTTGTGAGCCACCCTGTGGGTAGGCCCATGTGACAAGGAACTGATATCTTTGGCTTCCAGTCAGGGAGGAATGGAGGCTGCCAGCAGCCACATGAGTGAGCTCAGAGGCAGATCCTCCCCCGCCACAAGTCTCTATGACTGAAGCTCCTGTAGCCTTGTGAGCAAGAGGTCACCTGGCTAATCTGTGCATGGATTGTTGTTTTAAGCTGTTGTGTTTGGGTTAAAGCACCCAAAAAAAGAGAGAGTAAAGGCAGAAAGCTAATCTTTTGGGTTCTGACACAACCCTCTTCTCTTGAGGTTGGAACTCCAGAGAAATAAAGAGATGGGAGAGAACACTGACAGATTGAAGTAAAACACACGAGGAAAGAGAACCTCTGCCCTGCTCACCACGTGTCTGAGAGGGCATCCCTTCATGTGTTTTTTGTATGTCAGTCAGGGGAAAAGACAGGAGGGGACCATCAGAAGTATGGCATTTGTCAGCTGAGAGAGAGTTAGACATAGTACCCTAGAGTCTCCTGGGAGGCAAAGAGAGAGTCCACAGGTTCTCTGGTGTCACAGAGGAGCATGGAGATTAGATGAGTTGAGAGCCTCGAAGCTGGTCCTGGGACTTCTGTGGTGAGAGGGAGACTTGTGGAAGGGATGCTGTTTGGAGCCCCTCTTGGACCAGTCATCCCCTGCCTTCCTCAGGAGAATGAGGATTTAACAAGGGACTGAGTTGGTGTGTAAGAGACATTGATGTTCTAATGCTTGGCAGGTTAAGTTTATTTTGCTATTTAAAGCCTCTATTCCCTTTGCCTCCAACACCACCATTAATGGAAATACTTCTGACAAGCCTGTCATGTTGACTAACTCTAGTCACTGCTACCATGTGGCTGTCACCCCGTGGCAGCTTCATTGCTTTCACCAGGCCACTGGGACAAGCGACCCCTAGGCATCCTTTTTTCCATGTTTTGGTTGCTATCCTGACTCAGATGGAAAATGTAAGTGATGTAGAGGGGCAAGCAACAGCGATAAACAGTGAGAATGACAGAGGTGTGGGAAGGGTTGCAGGGGCAGAGAAATGGCGAGACACACCTACACACTTGGAGATGGCCTGGTGGAGGAGGGAAAAGCCTTTCCTTATTTATCTTTGGTGAAATGTCACCTAATCTTAGTGAATGCTTCTTGCTTTTGATCCTAAATCAACTGCTCTCGATTGGCTGTCACCATACCTGCCCTTTTCTTGTTCTGTGGTTACTTTGTGTCTTCCTCTTCGTTGGACACTGAGCTTGAGTCGTAGAGCTGCTGTATAGGGCTGTACAGATTTTGCACTGTAAAATCCCAGGTGGTACCATTCATATTACATGAGAATATTTGACAAGTCATCTCTCAGAAATCTTTCCACATCATTACCGCTGGATTCTCACTATTCCCACTCATTAACAAATATTTGAATATCTATTAAGTGCCAGGTGTTGTCATGGGTGCTAGGGATTTGGCACTGAACAAGATAAATAGTGTCTCTGCCCTTGGTACAAAAATAGAGAATAACACATGAACATATCAAGTAATTTTAGGTGTTATAAAGCAGAGGCTGCACATATGGGGGTAAAGGAAAATGTTTGGGAGGTAATTTCTTATGTCCTTCAACAATATACAGAACCATAGTTTATTAACAATAGGTGTTCTGTACATAGCCAATTCCCCCACCCCCCTTTAATACTTGAGACAGCAGACAATATGTTGTATATATACAATGTATATTTAATACAAGATAATACGATTAATTTCTTATTAGCTTTTGCATTTATCCCTAGGGTGAAATGGTATTTTTAAGAATATGAGTTGTTCAAAACACTGAGTGGGAATAGTTTAAAATTTTTATTATTATATAATATTTATAAAATTAAAGATACTTTTATGGGCTTGGTATTGGCAGAGGCAGATTTCACATATTTAGTACATTCTTGGCATGTGTGCAGGATATTTTCCAAGA
The DNA here is from genome assembly GCA_037038555.1 of Rhynchonycteris naso. Classification (NCBI taxonomy): domain Eukaryota; kingdom Metazoa; phylum Chordata; class Mammalia; order Chiroptera; family Emballonuridae; genus Rhynchonycteris; species Rhynchonycteris naso. The sequence continues at coordinate 225,672,098 of CM072998.1, read as the reverse complement.
CTAGGAGAGTCCTCAAAATCACAAACCTCACTGGGACACATAATATCTCCACATAGTGAAATAAAACTGAAATTTTAAAATATCTTTTATATCCTTAATGGGTCTTTATAAATATTTGTAGGGTTATTTTCTGGCTTCATTTTCTTAGACTTCTTCATTTTCATTACCAGAACTTGTTGCTTGGTTTTCTTTTGAGTCATTTAAAATCAATAAGAAGTTAAGGTTTAAAAAAGAACGCCATCAAAGTTGTCATATTCTTGACAATGGATAGAAAAATATACGAACATATTAAGATGTTGGTTCATGAGGCTGACTCATTCTTGGGATAGGGACCCACTAGATCCATTAAACTACAGAAGCCTTTGGAAAATGAGAAATCACTATGAGTCATTAACAATTAGAATCACTGAAAAATACTGGCACTGATACCGTTAAATCCACAGATGTTAAAGGTCTTTGGTATCTCAATTACAGATCTATAGCAGGAGGGGAAAAAGGAATCACTTGCTCATCTCTTTATTGTTATAGCAGATGTGAGATCATTTTGACAGAGAATACACATGATATAGAATTTTCCAAGCTGAGTATTATATGAGAAACTGCCCTGGAACACCATTAATTTGATTTTTAACCTGATGCCATATTTCAGCTACTAGCATCTGTTCTTAATTTGTCACAAATTAATAAATGCTGTGAATATCCGTTTCCTTCTTTTTAATGAGGGTTGGTAATTGCAGCCTTCAAGAACAGAGGTGAGTATAAAATGAGCCAGGGTTATGAAAGGTCTTCATAACCAGGAAAGTGACCCACAGAATCAAGGAGTTACCATTCAAGCAGGCATCCTTGTGCAGAATAAAAACACATGGGAACTACTGAATAGCTGAAACAGACATTGGGTAAAGGGTTTAACTTACTTCTTTTACAAACCACTGACAAAAGGCAGGCCCAATCCATTCTCTTGCATGAAGACCACAGTCTATCCAGACAGCTCTTTTGTAAACTCGTGATCTCCTGCCCAGCTGAAAACAAGAGTACTCAAAGTAACCAGTGCAGGCTTTTATTTGGGGATTTGCTGGTCAGCATAATTTAATAAGGGCCCAGCATAATTCTTCACTATACTTGGTTTCATTAGGTAACTCATAAAAGAAGAGAGATTCCCTGTCTATTTCAATAGGTCTAGGCTTGTTTGTGCAGAAACAATAAATTTATTGCCCTAATAACCAACCAAAGAACTGGAAAATCCACAAGGAACATGGCAATCTTTACACAGGTTTGCTTCTCTATTTTAATATAATATGTGACTGTTAAGTAAAAAGCCAAATTTTTTGCCTCTCCTCCATCCCAGGAATCAGAAATTTCCCAAAGAATAGTTTGTAAAAAATCAGCTGTTTTATAGATAGACATATTTAAATTTTATCTCAATACAAAATGGCAAAACATGAAACAACTTGATTTGTAGAAGCAATTTACAAGTTTTTCTTTATAATTCTACTTGTAACCTGGTTTTTAACCTAGTAATCAATAGGTGGTTCTTGACACTGTATTTATAGGGAATCTATTTTTCATTTGTTTATTAATTCACTCAGGAAATCTTTTTCAATATCAAGCACCACTCAGCATCAGAGATTCAAAGATGAAAGACAGAATTTATATGCTAGGGGGGAGGGCAGACATGTGAGTAATTAATCAGAATAATATGAATATGCATAAGATACTTTGGGAACATGGCAATGTTCTAGAACATGGGAACGTGTTTAATTTTTCTGAAAAATAAAAGTAGCCTTCTCAACAGAGGAGCCTTCTTCTGGAGCACTTGCGCACTTGAGCAAGACTGAACACTTGCCTGGCAAATTGGAAGAAGTCATCACAAGCTTGGAAGAGAATAAGCACATCCTCTGTGAGGAATTGCTTCTTAGGCATAAGGAAGAAATGGCAGATGAAGCTGGATACAGAGGCAGAGAACATGTGACATTCTGGGATACTATATAAAAGAGAGAAGGTTTCATCCTGGATCCCATGGGAGGAGTGTGTGTGGAGTGGGGCTGAGAAGAGAGCTCACACTGACAGGAGTGTGGAGATGGGTGAGAAGATGGGAGGGTAGAGGTCGGGGTCTTGGAGGGACATTCAATATTGAGGCCATTATTACGATAGTCTGGGGGAGAATAGATTCAGAGATGAGTGAGAACAAGAAAAGAGGTTGGTACAGACCCAAAAGATATTTTGAAGGAAGAATTAACATTCTTGGTGGTAGATTTAAGGCTAGTGGTTAAAATAAAGGAGAGAAATTTAGGGTGATGTTCATGTTTTCAGACTGGGAGCAGTGCAGTGCCAATCTGAAGGGAGGTGCTTTTGTGACTATTGAGATGAGAATGTTAAAGCAGGCAATGAAATGTGAATTTTAAAGCTCTAGAGTATGGACTTCACTGAATAGCAAAGTCTGGAAGGATTGTTGAAACCATAGGGTGAATGAAGGTGCCTATCTAGAGATTGTTCATAGATGGAGAACACATCTGAGGACAGAATCCTGTGACTGCCAGAACTTAAGGGAAGGATAAGGGATGAGGATCCAGACAATGGGACCAGAGGGAATGGTCAGAGAGACAGGAGGAAAACCTAGTGGTCATCATTGACCTTGGCAGAAGAAGGGTTAGGGGAGTGATGGAGTGCAAAGTCCAGTGAGTCAAGGTGTGAATAGGAAGTGAGAAAGCAGAGAGTCATGCTTTGGCCGAGAAGAGAGAAAGAGCTATAGGTCAGTGATGAGAAGAGAAAGCAGGGTCAAGGGCTGGGAATGACACACACCATCTTACACATGGATGTAGCTTTGCAGTGGTCATCTTTACCAGCACCAACTCACCCATCATTTTGAAGGCTATTATTATTTTTAAGTGCATTAATAACTCTGAATATGTTAATATTCTCTGGAATACTCAATGGCAAAAATTCAATATGGCTTAAAAACCTAAGGGAAATTTTTTTCTTAAATTAATCAGATGATATTAAATACTAGACACTATGAGAGACCATTTCATTTCTTTTCCCCATAGATGAAAGTTAGAACAAATGTTTAGTAAACTTTTTAGTTAATAATTTCATATTTTTACCTTTAAAACGAAAAGAGATCTTCCCTCATATGATTTTCCAATAGAGAACATGTGAATGAGGCCTGGATGAGTGTTATTCAGATGATGCATCCAATTTTGAATCTGAAAGCAAATAAATAAAAACCTTATTATGTTCCTGTAATTACAGAGCTTTCAGAGAACAAAAGGTAATAAGGCAATAGTAGGTCTCAGAACTCAGAGAACATACAGGGAATATAAAATTGAACAAAAACCAATTCTCTATTTTAAATTTCTTCAGGATTTTAAAATTACCCTTTATTTTCTGCCTCCACAAATAGTAGCATACCTCCTACTATCATTTATCATTAATATCTTAATGGCAGGGTTTTACAGAAAGTTAATCAATGTGTTCTGCATTTCTTTTGAATAATCAAAATTTATTTCCATTTCCCCCCATGAGGAAAATGAAAAAACTGGCTTCAGGAAAATCACCCAAACTACTTGAAAGTGTTCATTAAAGTCCAATATATTATCATTTGCCACTGAACAGGAGATGCTAAGATAAAGACATTGTTTTTTTGCACTTAAAGGTATTCTGTCGAGCCATGCATGGCAGGGCAGTGTGAATAAATTTCTCAGGAATAGTAATTTACATTGATCTTTTACCTACATTTATCTGTCATCAGGAGAAGTTCTATTTGAGATGAATGAATAAAGACACTTAGAAAGATGGGGGATATTTCTGACTTAAAAGCTCTACGAGGAGTAAGAAGTTACACAAAAATGTCCCACTGTTCCATGATGTAAAAGAAAGAGTCTGTACTGAAAAAGTCAATTTTGGAAAGTACCATATTATTTTCTATCTATTCTTAGGCTAATGAGTCTATATAGATATGTATGTATATAGATATATTTTTTGAAATTTGACTTAATTCTAGTGTATGTTGATAGCACTTCCATATGCTAACTTATCTAAAACCTTTCCTTGTTGTAACAAAATACACAGGAATAATTAGAAAGGAAAGTCATTATCAAGAGAACCAAAATTTTATTTAAGAATATAACAAACTCACATGAATTCTATGTCTGGGATTCTGTTGCTCAATTCAGAGGAAGCATGGAAAATATATGTGTGCATTTATTTATTCATTCTGTCCTCACTTTCTATTTGCTACTAGGGGGAACAGTGGTGAACAAGAAATGGTGTGCCCTCAGGGAAGCTGCAGCTTATTAGAGAGAAAGACATTGATCAAATAATCATACATCTGTGTGCTATGGTGCATGAAATATTCTGGAGGTTGGTGGCGGAGAGTGGAGTTCTGATCCACTCTGGGGAAGTGAAAACAGTTGTCTTCTTGCTTATGCTGAGATTTGAAGATTGACTAGTTGTTGTCCAGGTGAATAACAAAGGATAGGATAGTGTGAATGTGCTGAGATTTGAAGAGTGACTAGTTGTTGTCCAGCTGAATAACAAAGGATAGGGTAGTGTGAATAAGGTTGTGTATTTTCCAGGTAGATTAAATAACAGCATGTTAATTAGCCCTGCAGTGCCACAGATAAAGCTTGGCCTTTGGGAAGTCTCAGATTTGAAGAGCGTGTGGGTTAAGAATCAAGTTTCACTCTACCCTTCAACCAAATCATTGCCTTCAGATTCTACCTTCCATCAATAACCGCATCAGGCTTTTAAGTTAAGATTGTTATAACTACAATTATAACAACACGACTTCACTCTTCTGATGCACTTCCCATGTCCTTTGTAGGGGTGGGTGTAGTAAAGCAGGTGAGATTAAACTTATTTTGCTACTTTTTATATAGCAGTTAAAACTTCAGTGGAAGAGAGGACTGACCTGAGGTGCTCTGGCAATATGAGGAGCTATAGATATTCTACATATAGCCCCTGCATCTGTCTTGGTGCTTCCCTCCCAATCCTTAGAGCTAACTGATAAAAATGTATTTTTCCCTGGCCAGGTAAGTCAGTTGGTTAGATTGTCATCCTGATATGCCAAGGTTGCGTGTTCGATCCCCATCCAGGAGACATACAAGAATCAACCAATGAATGCATAAATACATAGAACAACACATCAGTGCTTCTCTCTCTCCCTTTCTCTCTCTCTAAAATCAATCAATAAAAAAAATTTAAAGCATTTTCAAAAAAGCAGTAAAATCTCCTTTGATTACATACTTCTTCTAAGGAATGATAAACTTCATAATTATATTCAGAGAGAGATCTTCGATTTCTCTGGGCTTGCTGACTGCTTCCCCTTTCCAGTGCTTTCTGAAGATCTTCTATGAGAATCCTGGATTTGAAATGATAGACATGATGAAAATTAAATGGGGATAATATAAAAATCAAGAAATATCAAAAGGAAATTATGCATCTATGAAAAGAAGGCAGCAAAGATTGACATTTCTAGAATACCAAATGTTGGTAAATGTTCTTTTTCAGGAAATAAAAGCTGTTAAACAAATGGTGTAATAAATATGAAATGTAAAATTATAAACAGATGTTTCATCATAATAATAGTAATAATAACTACCATTGATTGAGTAACTAGAAGAACTGAATGATAGGTACAAGCACTTATATGCCTGCCAGGTGCTAGGCACTGTCCTATGTACATGACATGCACAATCTTAGGTAATATTTATGAAGGTAATATTTTATTAGCTAAGATTTTGTGTGTAAATAAGATTGTACTATTATTCCCATTTTATAACTGGAGAAACTGAGCTGTGAAAGGGTGAAGAATTTGCTAATGTCACTCTACTATTGAGTGCAGAACCAGAATTTGAGCTTGGAATGTGGGCTCAAATTCGCATCTTTAAGTCCAGTGTGACATTATGAGAACTGAAACAAGACAAACTCTTCCAATCTATTGCCACATCCTCCTTTCCTGCTATTTCTATCTGTCCCTACCCCTCTTGGTACTGAGAGACTTTTCTTATGTCATTACCCAGCACACATGACCCAAGACTTAGGAAAGGGAGAGAAGGAAAGAAGTTACAGTCCTCAACAGGACACTGAAGGAATACACAGAGTGAGAAAAGCGCATTTCACTGCCTGCCAGTCTGAGGAATGCCAAGAGAAGACAAGCTCAGCTAACTGAAGGGCATGCATTTGGAAAGTGAAGGCAGATGCCAGGATGGGGGACTTTAGTGTCACCACAGTGGGTGGAACCAGCTCAGCTGTAGTCATTAGTGTTCTTGATGAGGCATCTGGGCTGGATGTAGGCTTGTCTCCCTAATACTCACCAATGTTCTTTAAATGGAGATGACTAGCCATGAAGTAACACATTATTATGGAATACTTAAAGATGTTGATGAGGCCCTGGACAGTTGGTTCAGTGATAGAGCATTGGCCTGGCCTGTGGATGTCCTATGTTTGATTCCCAGTCAGGGTACTCAAGAGCAGCAACTATCTGCTTTTCCACCCCTTTCCCCACTTCTTCCTCTCCTGCAGCCATGGATTAATGGTTTAAGCAAGAGGGTGAGTTGGGCTCCAGGCACTGAGGATGGCTCCAGTGGCCTCCACCTCAGGTGCTAAGAATAGCTCAGTTGCTGAGCAACAGAGCAATGGCCCCAGATGCGGTTGTTAGATGGATCCCTGTTGGGGCATATGCGGGAGTCTGTCCCTTTGCCTCCCCTCCTCTCATTTAATAATAAAAAAGCAAAGGAAAAAAGATGTTGATGAACCCCTCAATAATTTTTCTGGGCCTGGCAGGTAGCTAAAAAGCTTTGCTTTTATATTTCATCTCCAAAAGGACAGTTGCTTGGTGGTTTACATGGTAAATGAACATGTAATGGCATCTTTAAATGACTTCCAAGGTTGAGCTATATAAAAGCCACTTCAATAAAAATTATATTGCATTACCTGAATATACATTTTTTGGTCTGTGAAAAGGAGATTAATTTAGGGTCATGCTGGGTGTAGGACAGCCCTTTTGATTCACTCATTTATTTACTGAGTATTTTACTCACCATGGACAAATACTTAGGAATTTATCAGTGCCTTACTGCTCTTTTAATATCAATTTTTGACTTTACAAACAGAGATATTAACTATTAAGATAAGGTGGGGTGACACAAAGTTGGTAAACTCACTTGGTTGCTACCTATGGTGGCTCAAAATTTGAGCAGAGCGTTAGATGTCAGTCTGAACATGTTCTGTGTTTGTGCTTCCTTTCTTCTGTAAGAAAAGAAGTTATAGAGCAAAGTAGGCTTGTATGTACTAAAAATACCTTCATATATTGCCAGTGTAGGTCTTAGGAACCAAATGAATCTTTATATCTATGTCCGAACTTCCTGTGTGGTGAGAGAATGTAGGATGGTCAAGAAAGATCCAACCTTGCTTAGGGCAGTTGGTTATAGACTGTCAACACTTTTTAGATAGGTTTCCCTCCCTAGTACCATCTCTGTTTCTCCTGGCTACTTTTCTATATCTCAGGAAACTAGGAAAATATAACTGTAAATAGATTTGTCAATGCCTGCAGATTCTATACCAAAATCTCCCTTTGAATTTTCAGTTTGAAAAGATAAAATACGGGGTTGGAGGAGGGGGGGGGGCACAAAGAAAACCAGATAGAAGGTAATGGAAGACAATTTGACTTTGGGTGATGGGTATGCAACATAATCAAATGTCAAAATAACCTGGAGATGTTTTCTCTGAATCTATGTATCCTAATTAATCAATGTCACCCCATTAAAATTAATTGTCTAAATAAAAATTAAAAAAAGAACAGACAAAATACATAAACACAGGAATAGGAAAATGTTTTCAAGGGTCTAACAATTTCCAAAATTTTTTCAAAATGGAGCTGTAGCATACTGCTTTTGCAATATTTCTAAAACAGACTGACTGGCTAAGCTTAAACAAGTGCAGATAACTTGTTTCCACAGAGGTAAGAGCAATCCTCACACAGCACCAGGAAGTTTTGAAGTTCAAATGCTGACACATCTGTTTGTTTGGCTGCTTTGGATAGAACAAACATTGAAAAAGGGGAGAGAGAATTAGGACACAATACATGATAGATACATGTAGAGGAAAGACAATATGAAGACACAAAGGAAGAAGATGACTGTGTACAAACCAAGGAAAGTGGTGTGGGGTAGGTCCCCCTCCCTCACATCTCTTAGAAGGAACCAACTCCGATGACACCTGGATTTCAGTCTCTAGCCTCTAGGATCATGAGGCAACACACTTCTGTTTATTAAGCCTGCCAGGCTGTTGCACTTTGTTATGGCAGCCCTCGCAAACTAATACAGTTCAATAAGTTAGACTGTACCTTAATACAGACCCTAAGACACCAACGTGAAAATTAAAATAATTGTGATGTGGCAGGTCTAGCCCATTTTCTTCATCAAATATTTGGTTGGAAGCTAGTGGACTGGTGGCCAGAAAATAGAGCCTTCCCACCAAACCACGAAGTGGTTTTTGTAACTGCTGTATTTATTTACATAGTTCTTTATGGCTGGTTATTATCCCTACCCCAATTGTATGCGTACCTACGAAGAACTTTCTAAGTGATATCATCACTTAGCACAAAACCACCTCCTTCAAGCTTCCAGAGTGAAAGGGGACCTCAGACTTTGAAATTTCATGACCTATTTTTTCAGGTATTTAATTTACAAAATGATTGAAAAATTTGATGGCAGAATGAGTCATCTCACTTTTCATGTCATTAAGAGAGATTGATCATTTAGGGGCCAGACACATGGGGTTGCATTCTCTCTGCTTTATAGATGACTATAGCTATCCATTATGTATAGTTATACAGAGTAAATGATAATCTTTTGAAAATACCCCAGACTACAATAATAAAAAACAATTAAAATGACCTTTACTGACTAGCTCCATGGAATTTAATGGACTCTTACGTGTTATAATTTTGGGACCAACAAAATGAATAATTTTGAAATAATTGTTCTACATGAGAAGACAAGTGGTTTAAAACATTCATTTTAAAGACATACAGTGTGATATTTTATTCTATGTTAGTTCCACATGACCTACATTTTATGGCAGGAAATAGAGATTTGTTAAAATAACTGGTATATTCTTTTCTACCAAATGATAATTAATGAATCATGTGAGCTGTTACTGAGCAGCTATAGATATAATTACCAAGCTCTTTCCTGCCAGGCACTCAGAGAATCAAAGCTACAGAAATGACTAAAATACGTTCAATATGAACAATAGTTTATGCACAGCTGCGACTCTACCCTGTTCTAGAAGCACAGATAAAATATCTCACTGAAAAACCAAACAGTACTTTAATAAGCCTGCAGTTGTCTTTCTGGCAGGGAAGTATTTGTGTGAACCAGAGAGGGATGGCACTGTCACGCTGCAACTGTTGGCCCAGCCTTCCACAGAGACTAACGCCTTCACTATGAATTCCAGAGCCATGAGCTCAGGCTTTGCCAGACATCATTACAGATCTCTGTGCCAGTTTTGGCAATACCAGAACTTGCTAGAATGTTGGTGTAGTTGAGGTTAGTGATTGACAATAATGCTTGTCAGTTCCCAGATCTTATGATTTCAAATGAAATTAATTCACTACATTTCACTTTAGATCCTGCAATCCAGTCTCATTAATTCACTACATTGCACTTTAGATCCTGCATTGACTCTCCACCCTCCATTACTTCCTTTTTTCTTGTACCCGCTGGCATTTCTCTTTCACTGTAAATAAGCTTCCTATATCCTCCAGTCTCTTCAGAGAACTCTCGCTTCTCATATTCTTGCCCCAAATCGAAATTGGACTCCGTTAAGGATGCAGATTCTTTTGTGGCTTTCTCTTCTTCCACTCCTACCTACCATGGGGCCAGAAGGGAAGGAGGTTAGCATTCTCCTGGACTCCCATTTCTACTTCCCCCTTAATCTTTTAACTTCCAGGTAAAGCTCATCCTTCTTCTAGCCTTCATTACACCACCCTCATTGCTTTTCTCTAACTTCTGGATACTTCCTGCAATTCCTACCCAGTAATATAGAGGTGGCATCTCTCCATTTCTAATCTTGCCATCAGCCAAGGAGAATCAAGACTGCTATGATTCTCTGGTGATTGAGCCCACCCATTCTTGACCACATCAGCCTAAATAATCTCCACTACACTTCAGTGTATCCCCCAAATCCCCCATGGCCACCTCCTGCATCTTTTCACCAGCCATATATATTCTATCCCAGAACAGTTAATAGCCAAGAGCCAGCATTCTGTCAAAATTTCCTTCCTTTCAGTTTGCTGTCCTCAGTTACACTATACCTGTTTTCAATATAAACATCTTTACCCCTTCCTTGATTCTTTCATTTTGTTCCATCATTCCTCCCAGACTCTTCTCCTTTCCTATGAAGATTAGACCTCATGGATGAACATTTGATTTAGAACCTCACTAGGAATTTCAACTTCTTGGCAACCTTGACCTTTCTGTGGTTCTGTCCAATGAGATCTCAGCTCTGTATCAGGGCGACAATCTCTCTTCTCTGCAACAACTACTTTTATTGGTTCCTATCTCAGTTTTTCTCTGGGAACACTCTTCAACCCTTGTTTCTTCACTTTCAGAAGATAATCTTGTTTCTTACTTCAGAAAATTTAGCTATCAGTTATGATTTCTTTCAACTAGTTCCACATTAACCTTTTCAGTCTTAGAGGGTAAGGTTCCCTCCTACTGTTCAAACTCACTCCTCCATGTGTGCATTCTTTCCTGTCTCATCATCAGCTCATTCCCTCAGCTTACAAACAAGCCCAAATTGCCCCTCCCCAAACAAATCCCAATCTTAAGCAGTCACAGATGCAGCATCTCGCTGTAGTCACTTCTCATTCTCTGCTTCTCCTCATTCTACCTTCTAAGAGCAGTCATCTGCTCGCTGCTCCATGTTCTCACCTCCTGTTTACTTCTGTATCTCCTGCTCCTGGCAATGTCGTCCCCCTAAGTTACCAATACAGTTTCTATTGTCAGAACCAAAGGAAACTGGTCAATCCTTTTCTTGCTGGAGTCACTGCAGCACTCGGCATTGTGGACATTCCCTCTCTTGAAAGTATTTCATGAAGATTTAAAAAAAAATTATTGATTTGAGAGAGAGAGAAACACTGACTTTTCCCACTTGTTTATGCATGTATTGGTTGACTCTTGTATGAACCCTGACTAGAGATCAAACCTGCAACCTTGGGGTATTGGGATGATGCTCTAACCAAATTAATTGAGCTTCTTGGCCAAAGCTTTCCTTCCTTCTTTGACTCCTGTGACTATCTTTCACTTACTCTATTCCTACTACTCTAATTAGTCCCTTAAAAACCCCTCAAAATATCCAAATATTCAAATCTATTTGAATCTGTCTCCTCAGTAGCCCAAGGTAGAAGACTTGACATTATCTTTGGCTTCTTCCTCTTGCACCTTCATTCAACCAATTGTGGAGCCCAGGTGGTTTTTCCCTTGAATGATTTATTGAATGCTCTTCTGATCCTACCACTCTAGTTGTGATGTGGGGCCTCATTATCTCTCACCTGGACCATGACTGCAGTCTCACATCCTCCACTCATGCAGCACCACCCTGAGGATAAGGTCTGAGCTCTGGACCCTGACCATTGGTCTTGCCACAACCTGGCCTCCTCCACCTCTTCAGCATTTTTTCATTCTACTCTTTGATTTACATTTGTACACTAATAATACTGAACTACATCAATTTCCTGCACACATACTAGTTTCTTCCTCCCTTTGCTCTTTTCCTTTGCCTAACTGAACAGTCTATAGGAAGCTTCCTCTGCCCCTACCTTCCCATCCACCTTCTAGGCATTGCTAGGCTGCTCTTCTTTCTTTCCACAGTCTATAGGAAGCTTCCTCTGCCCCTACCTTCCCATCCACCTTCTAGGCATTGCTAGGCTGCTCTTCTTTCTTTCCACAGAAAAAACCTTCTGTGTTTATACCAATCACTTAGTGATGATGGTGAGATAGTATGTCAGTGTGGTTCCTCTCTTTTCCCCCATTACATTAACAGCTGAAAGGTAAATATAATTGTTGTATTCAAGCTGGTTTACCAATTTGATAAACAGTACCTGAAACATTGTTATTGGCATCAGTAAATAACCTGAGTGCAGCTATCATTCAGTTCAACTTAGTACACATGAACTAAGCAATGGAAAAAATGCTTACTTGTATGGGATGTTGGCTTCCTGTAAGAAGGCTAACAAGACTCGGGTACCATTTTGGGGAATATGGACATCAGTAACTGTTCCCTCTGCGACATAGGAGATACTGCTGGGCTGCCACAGGTCCACCTGTAGTGCAGGAACCAACCTATAGTTCATATTCAGTGTAGATGGGGAAAGATCCGTGGCACATGTCAAGCAAGTTATCTTGTTTGCAATCAGTAACATCAAACACATTTTGGAGTTAGACTCAATGCTTGGATCATTGGGGAAAAACTCTGATTTGATTTTGAATTTGCCCTCCAAATGATATCCGTATAAAATTTGATCATAATTTATAATAAAAGGCAACACATTAAAGCTGCAAGATAAAGAAAACATAATATAGTTCTAAGTATGACTTTGATATTGTTTAAAACTATTTATTGCATATTTGAATAATAATGAGAAAAAATGTAAACATTACTATTTGTCCTACTATACAAGCAAATTGTGGTACTTTGACAATATTTTGTAACTTCAAATGGAACATTCTTCAGGTGCCTCCTCCTTCCCCAACATGTCTCATCAATTCGTAACAGGTTTTCACATGTGAATAGAAACACCCCTTTTTCAAGAAGGAATCGTCAGCTAGGGTAGGTCTCCTTGTCATAGTTCTTAGAACACCTTATGCTTTCCTTATATAACTTCCTCTTACCAGAATGTAAGCTTTATGTGGGCAAGGGATTTGCCCATTTGGTTACCACCTCATTCTAAGTTCCTACAATGGTGCTTTGTGCATATTAGCAACTCAGTTGTTACCTATTGCATGCATGTAGACCACACTTAGTAATTCACTATCTGTTTACCATGTGTTCTGTGTTCTGCAGGGAAGCAAAAACCATGTCTGTGTGGCTTACTATAGTGTCCCTACTGTTTTGTCTAGTGCTCTGCACCCAGTAGGAGCTCCACAGTCATTAAAAGAATGACTGTAAATTTGCAAACAAAACCTCCAATAAGGGGTTAATATTTAAAAAATATAAAGAACTCATGTACCTCAAAAAAAAAAAAAAAACAAAACACAACAATAACAACAGAACAAACCATCCAATTTAAAAGTGGGCAGAGGACCTGTCCAGGCATGTTTCCCCCCCAAAATACAGATGGCCAACAGATATATGAAAATATGTACAATTATAAGGGAAATGCAAACCAAAAATGCAATGCAGTACCACTTCATATCTGGTAGAATGGCTATTATCAATAGATAAGAGACAACAAATGTTGGAGAGCATGTGGATAAAAGGGGACCCCGTATACTGCTGGTGCAAATGTAAATTGGGACAGCTACTATGGAGGTTCCTCAGAAAGTTAAATATAGAGTTACCATATGACCCAGTAATCTCTCTCTTGGGTATCAACTCAAAAAATTTGAAAAGAGTTATTGTAAAGGTTATGCACCCCTATGTTCATTGCATCATTATTTTATAATAGCCAAGACATGGAAACAATCTAAGTGTTCTTTGATGAATGGCACATATATACAATAGAATATATCTCAGTCATAAAGAATGAAATATTATATTGCATAATGACATGGATGATCTTGAGAGCATCATGCTAATCAAAATAAGTCAGATGGAAAAGGAAAAGAACCATATGATTTCACTTGTCTGTGATATAAAACAAAAAGTCACAAATGAGCAAACAAACAAAAAAAACTCCTAGGCACAAACAACAGTATAGTGGTTATCAGAGAGCAAGATGGGTGGGAGGAGAGTAAAGGAAGTAAAAAATATAGTAACAAAAGGAGACTAGAGTTTGGGTGGTGAGGACACAATTCAATATACAGATGACATATAAAATTGTATACCTGAAACTCATGTAATGTTATTAACTGATGTTATCCCAATACATTTAATTTAAAAGAAAAGAATGAATGACTGAATTCAGCTGGGAGGAAGGAGAGCCTTTTCTTCTGCATGAGCCTAAAACTACATTTTCATTAGGTGCAGTTTGTCTGTCTTCTCTCTGCTCTGGGAATTCATCTTCCTGCATTTCCAGTCTTGGATTGTTGCTAAATTTTCATCAGATAAGGTTGAGTTTATCTTCACTTAGGTATCAGTGCCTGCATTCAGCTAAGAACTCTATATTCAACTATGAGCTCTATAAGACTAAAAATACTTGTGACTCAAGGGAAAATGCACATTTAGTAGTGTAATTTAATCTGGAACAGGGTAGAGAGGCATTATATTTTTGGGACAAGGAATCTATCTGTTTTCTTTCAAGCAGCTGACTCCTCCAGTAACCTGCAAGGGCAAATCTGACTCAGCTAACATCTTCGTCCAACAATCATAGTGAAACAGAAGTGTGGGGCTGGAAGGGATGCTGAGAGATCACTGTTCCATCTGTCAGCCCTTGAGCAAGGAGACATCTAGGACTCAATCAAACTGTCCCCAAAAGACGCAACTAAACCACATCTTTTAGTCTCCAAAAAAGGAGAATTGGTAACTTACTATTTTAACTAATATCCACATTTAACAGATAGCAGACATTTGTCTTAATTTCTTATATTGCAATATAGTTTTATTTCTTTTTCCATCCATTCCTCAGTGAGTGGTGCCTGGTTTTATGAGATAAAGCATGTTGGTATCTTTTCACTTTTCTTTATATGTTAGATTTTCTAATCCTTTAATTATCTTTGGGACAAGCCAGATTTTTTTCCTGTGTTGGTTTTTATTTTCAAATGACTAATTAAAAATTTTTTCCATTGATGAGAGAGAGGGGAAGGAGGAATGGGGGGGGGGGGAAAGCATGAACTTGTTTTATTTAGTTGTTCCATTTAATTGTGTTTTCATTGATTGCTTCTCATATGTGCTCTGACTGGGGGTCAAACTTGTGACCTATGTTGCTCCCAGTCAATACTTTATTCCCTGAACAACCCGGGCCAGGGCCAAAAACAATTTTTTGATTACAGTTGACACTCAATATTATTAGTTTCAGGTGTATAACATAGTGATTAGACACTCATATTCCTGGTGAAGTGATCATTCCAATAAGTCTGGTACCCATCTAACACCATGCATAATTATTACACTATTATTGACTATATTCCCTATGTAGTACTTTATATCCTTGTGACTATTTTTTTTAATAGTGACTGGCAATATGTACTTCTTAATCCCTTTCCCTTTTAATCCATCCAACCCTTCTCCTATCCGGCAACTGTCAGTTTATTCTACAAGCATCTTTTCAATGTTAAGGTTTGCTGCCATCCCTGAATGCCGGGGGAGATGAGATAGTGCCGTGTGCATAGGACAAAGAGCTGAAGCCTAACATACTATGAATAACCACTCTGGAGATGAGTCTGGAAGTGTTGTTTTCTGGAGTACATGCTAAAATAAGAATCCTCACCCCACAGAAGAGGGTAGCCTCTCCAATCCAAAGCTACATGAAGTACCCATTGTGCAGCATGACCTGGGGAAGGCCTTCTGGAAACTAGCATGTCATTAAAAGTAGCTTGTCTAAAGGAAACCCACAAAAAAGAATTTGAAAAATCAGTGATGGTATTTTATAATATTAAAAAAGAAAAAAAAGAAGGAAAGTAAATTATAAAATTAGGAGAGCAAGTTTAAAATGAATTATCACCTTTTCCCTACTAATATTTTAGGCAAAGGCTGCTTGGATAAGTAACATGGATATTTCAGTCTGGGTGGCAGGCACATACATGCCTCTGTCTTGGTTCAAGACACAGTAGTAGTCATGTGAGATTTGTAAAGTGCCACCTGCCTTAACAGACATTTCTAATCTTTTCAATAATACCTGAAAATAGGAGTTAATAGTCGATTTATAAATGGGAAGACTCAGGTGCCTAAAGAGCAAGTCTCTTTTCTAAAGATGGTCAGCTACAAAATGGTGACACAGGGTATGCCTAACTCAGCTGCCCATAACTCACTGACTGCGTAAGTGTCTCAGGATCTTCAGAGAATATTTCAGAAGAACAAGCAATTTCTAACTTCCTTCCTTAGTGTTTGAAGGTTCAGTTGATGGATTTCACACTCTGTCTGGTCTTTCCTGTCAGAGTTTATTTGCCCTATAAATCAATATGCAGGTATTTTAAAGTTCCATTTGGCCCATTGGGGGCAGGTTATCATCAGTTATTTCCATGTGGCATAAGCACATCTAGATGAAGCTGTAGTCTCTGGGTGACCCTGGATTATGATGACAACAAAGCATCACCAACCTTGTCAGTCTAAGGCTGTTTGCCTGCTACCACAGGTCTCTGCTGCAAACAGCCATCTGATTCCAAGGAGAGGATGCTCCTTTGTAGAACCTTCTGGGCTTGGAATCAGGGGTTGCTCCCATACATTCCTTTCCTGTGATTACCTATCACATACAGTCAGATCTGTTCAGAGGGGGAGACAGTTCAGTGTAATGGTGGAGAGTATGGATTTTGTAACCCAATGACCCTGAGCTGAATGCTGGCTCTGGTAGCATCGGCTCTGTGACATTAGGGGAGAATTTTAACATTTCCAAGACTCAGTTTCTTTATCTGTCCTGTGAAGAGAATTTAAAAACCTACCCGCAGGCTTTTCTGTGGGATTAACTGGAATAATAGAAGTTAAACACGTATCAGGGTCTGGCACACAGTGAGAGTGAAACAAATATTAGCTATCTGTTATTATTTTTGGAAAGCATAATAAAAGGAAAGCTGGAAGCAATAAAGATAAAGTTATACTTTACATGTTTCTGGTTAAGATGAAGAATACAGTAAACACCTAAAGATGTCTTTAAGGAGGGTGGGGGAGCAATAACTGAACCACGGATACAAACATAGCTGGACTGTGTTCCAGCATAAGGCAATGAGCTGGATTAGAAGCCACTCCAAGGTACATTCCCTGAACTCTCGGTCCCTATGATTAAATCCAGGGTCCTCTGATTAGCCTCTCTGTGATGTAGGGCAAGTTTCTTAACCTCTCTGGGCCTCAATTTTTTTCATCTGTAAAATGAAGATGATAATTAAACATCTTGATTAATTTAATATTTGATGTTAGTCATTATTGTTGTGTTGTTATTATAGGATAACAGAGATTATAGAATGTGGTGATTAAGAATATAAGCTCTAGAACCAGACAGGCATAGTTGGAATCCCAGCTCTGCCACTTATCAACTCTGGGACTGGACAATTTACTTTCACTCTCTGAACTTTCATTTACTCATTTATAAAGTGGGGTTATGGATAGTACATTTTCATAGATTTGTTAGACTTACATTAATCAATACATATAAATTGTTTAAAACTGTAGCTGGTGACTAGGAGGCATTCATTAAATAAATGTTTCAAAATTAAAAAAAATATATATTTTTTTGCAATTTAAAAATAATCACAATTCAGTCTGGCTCTAATCTCATGGCTCTTCTGCTTCTTGACCTATGCTCATTTACTGGCCTGGTCCAGCCTCCGTGAAGCACCCACCTGTCTTTTAAGCCCAAGGCTGATTATACATCTTGTTTAGGTGTCACTAGAAGGGTGATTAGTGTCCTCCAGCAGGTTCAGGGTGAGTCCCATATGTGGATATGGAAAGACGTCTGAGGCATTCCTTCCACTTGGTAACAGATGGCCCAGCTGCCCAAAGTAACACAGACGCATGGGAGAGGACAGTCCTGCTCTATATTTACTCTTATGCTTTTATTGGTTTGGAAAAGTCTTAGGCAGTAAGTTTTCTAAGTAAGAAAACTTAATATTGTTTGTTGTCAACTAGTGCTGATTAAATTCACAATCATATTAACATATTAGCACACACAAAATTTTAATGCACTGATGAGTACTATCTCTTATTTACTCTTAAAATTGTCTTTTTGGTCTGAACCCATTTAACCTTCTTGAATCTTCTTTTAGAATCGTTGTCTATAAACTGTTGGGAGGCTTCTCTGACTGCCAAGTTTAGGTCAAGGACCTCTGTTATCTCCTTTCATAAAACCTTAGTTAAATCTTACTTGTATAGTTAATTGTCTTATTACTTTCCTAGGGCTGCCATAACAAATTGTAATAAACTAGATGGTTTAAAGTGAGACAGAATTTTCTTTTTGGTTTTAAGTTCTGGAGGCCTGAAGTTCAAACTTCAGTAGTTAGCAGGGCCATACTGTGTCTGAAGGCTCTAGGGGAGAATCCTTCCTGGTCTCTTCCAGCTTCTGGTTGATTCAGTACATTTGAAAATACTTTTTCCAAATTAGGTCTCATTTATAGGTTCTAAGACTTAGGGCATAAACATACATTTTTAGGATACCACCATTAAACTAACTAATATTGCCATATATATATTTTAGCAAGAGAGACAGAAACAGAGAGAGAGACAGAAAGAGGGACAAATAGACAGGAAGGGGGAGAGGTGAGAAGCATCAATTCTTTGTGTGGCACCTTAGTTGTTCATTAATTGCTTTCTCACATGTGTCTTGACCAGGGGGTTCCATCCAAGCCAGTGACCCCTTGCTCAAGCCAGTAACCTTGGGCTTTAAGCCAGTGACCTTTGAGCTCAAGCCAGCAACCATGGTGTCTTGTCTATGATCCCATGCTCAAGCCAGTGATCCTGCTCTCAAGCTGGTGAGTCTACGCTCAAGCTAGATGAGCCCGTGCTCAAGCCAGCGGCCTTGGGGTTTCAAACCTGGGTCCTCCACGTCCCAGGCCAATGCTCTATCCACTGCACTACTGCCTGGTCAGGCTAATATCATCATATTAATAATTGTTTTCCCCATTATCTCCACGACAGAAGAAACTAGAATTCTTTCCCCCACCCTCGTCATCTTTATATTACTAGTTCTTAGAACATGCACGGTACATGCTAGGCACTAAATATTTTATAGATGGGATACATGAAACTGCACAGTTATCTCTTTCCTCTTTCTTCAAATAAGTATCCTCTCTAAAACTGCTGCAGAGCATTTCTAGGTTCCCAATTCTAGCTTCTCTTACCAAGAAATTGCTAAGGTAGTTCACTTACATTTTGTCCACTCATCCCACTTCTCAACTCACAAGTTCTTAATTTTGAATTTATTGCATTTAAGTATAATCCTGCTTCTTAGGTCACAGGTTCTACATCCTCTTCCGGTGACTGTAGTGGTCACCTTAGCTATGCAGGTAAAGAAATGCTTAGTTTTCACTGTAGTATTTGTCCTTGCTCTACTTCTTATGACTTGTCAACATTTCAAATGATCATTGGGCTGCTGGAAGGGAAAGTTAGCCTGAGAACATGGTCTCCTATAAACCAAAGGCATTTGATAGGCTGTTAAAGTCCTGGGGCCAGTTTCCCCTAGCCCTGTCTTCTCTTTCCAAGGAGCATTTTGTAAGTTAACACTTCCCTAAAGCACAGCCCCAATAGACTCAATAAAAGGCTCCAGAAATTTAGGCAATTTAATTTCCCATTGTTTCACCATTAAAAAAAATGAAAATATATTAACTAACAACTAAGTAGTGATTAAAATAAGTTAATAACTAGTTAGCCATTAAAAAAATAAAAAATAGTGGAGGCCCCATATCAGAATAAAATTAAATCAGTCCAAATAAAAGCATTGCTTATACATTTTAATATAATAGCAATTAACGCCACCAACCTGAGTATAGTAATCAGACAAATGTTATTTCTACAACATGAGGTAAAGGAAAGCCCTGGAAAAGATTTGCTTTGGTGCCCAAGTTTTTCCTCTAATTCTCTTTAAGGTTGATTGTAATAATTGGATAGCCAGTCTCATTTATCAAAACAAAGCAAACATATTGGAAAAGGGAAAGAGTCTTAACGTCTCCCTACACTATTAATAAGTACATTCACCAATTTGGAAGGATTGTTGAAGCCTATTAGTCAAAGGCTCAGAATATATAGGTTGTTAAAAAAAAGTTTGGTTTATTAGATTGGTGCAACAATGGGTAATCTCAGTTTGAGGGTGTTAGAAAGAACCTGTGTGATTAGGGTTCATGCTAGGTGATTTTGTGAAGGGGTAAAGGGAGTGGGAGTGAATGCTATCCTAAAAAGGGGCAATTATGTCCTTGGCTAGCTTAATAATTTTATCCAAAAAGTGGGGGAAATAACTTGAGGCTATAGCTATAATCGATAAAGAAGTTGCTGTCACTTATACCAGCCAAAAAAGGGGGTGTTTGGTCATTCTTCTATTTTGGACAATGTTCTTTTTTGGTCTGTGCTTAGCCATGATCACTGTGGTCTTATCTTTTCATTTTATTTCATGACGGACACAGCATGGTCTTATCTAAAGTCAGCACTCTGTGAAATGGTTTGTATTCACCAGGACAACACCAAGTCTAGCAGTTAGTGTGAGTCAGGTCTGGCTGGCCAGGAGCTGCTTTTCCCCTTTTCAGGGTAAACACTGTTCAACCTAGGTCATGTGAAAACTAACGGTATGCTACATGAGGGCTGGGAACTCTCAGCATTATCGGCCAGGGTGACTCGGAGGTGATTTGGTGGCTAGGGAGTTTGGGGTTATGGGATGTAGCATGCAGAGCTGTGCTGGTCCACCCAGGAGAAACCGGGAAGTCCAGGACATCTACCTCTGCCACCTGCATCTTTCTGTAGCACCTGCATACCATCACCTTTTTCATATGAAAGAGTCAATACTACCTTAATTCTCACCCTCTAGGGGAACCTTTGAAGACTTATAAAACTAAGAAAAGGTTCCTGGTTCCTATGCTAGAGGCACTGAAACTCAGCAGCCATGCAGGAAATTTATTAGATTAGAAAAGTAATATTTCACGATATTTTGCTAGCTTAAAATAATTCTATACCAGAGAATTGAGTTAGCATTTTTAGCCTTCAGCTTTGCAGAATGGTTAGAAATAATCAGAAATCACCTGCTGCAACACCTGGCTATTCATTAGGAAGTATATTTGAAGGCAAGAGCCCCTGGGCTGCATCCCATGAAGTAATAAGAGATTTCCCTCCACGCTCTTTGGATAGTTTATGGTTTTAACATTGATGGCTCCTTCATGATATTTGATTGCTACATTCAGAAGTATTCCATTTGGTGTTTTAACAACAGCATGCTAGTGCATTTACATTGTAAAATTCTGGCTATTTTCTGAGGTTTGATACTCAATGAAAAGTACTTCAGATTTTGTTATTCATTTTCTTTGCAGAAGCTGGCTCAAGAATTTGACTATGCATTATCCAAAGGAATCAAACAAAACACCTTTGATATAGTGAAAAAATTCAGAACTTAGGATATAAAAGAAATGGCTTCTTTCTGATTGTTTCTAAATTTTGGTGTCACATTTCAGAGCCTTAATTTTCTTAATTACAATAAGTATTTAAACCACATGATTTCTAAATACCCCTTAAACTACAGTTCTGCGAAACTCAATGTTTCTTTCTGAGTATAGAAGCTTACATTTCCCTAAGAAAATCTTGGTCAAATTTACCCATATCTTCTTCTTACCCTGAAAGTAGAAAACAGACCCTCTCAACAATTAGAACTAGGATCACCTTTCTCACACTTATATAGATCAGTATTGAATATAAAAGCAAAATAACAGCCCACTTTTTAAGTATTTTCAGACCCTTTGCAGAAAGCATTTTTCCAAAACAGCTGAGAAGATGAAATGGAAATTAGCACATTATTTTCTTCCACATTAATTGCCACCTGATGGTAAAGACCAGCGAGAAATCCTTCAAATGGAGGGCTAGATCATCAACCTTTGATCAGTCTGCAGGATCTGGAGGTTGTTCTGCCTTTCAGTTGTTTGTAAGAACAGGCTGATTTCCAACAGACAAAGCCACAGTAACCACCCTGCACCCATTTGCTGCTCACTGAGCACTGACTGAGTCTCAGCAACTGAGCTGCATGCTGAGGATGCAATGATTAGTAAGACACAGCATTCCTCTCAAGACTAAGCAGACATTACGTGCTTAGTCTACAGAGAGAGACACCTGCGGACAGTTCTAACACATTTTGAGAGGTAGTTTGAGGCACCTTCCCAGGGGAGGTGTTGCCTGTGCACAACATTGGTTGATGAGCCTGGCAAGAGGCATCAGTCAGAGGCTCTCATGCAAGGTGGCTTGGATCAGGGAGAGGAAAGAGGAGAAAGGAGAGAGAAGGACAATGTTAAAGTCTACCTGAGCCCTGTAATCCTAGAATATGATGGTTACACTGCTCCTCTGTGTTCTAGATATGGCTTCCTGCAAGGAACCACTGTCCCCAGAATGACTTAAGAAAGACTCATGGATTCCACTCCTGTTAATTATAGCAAGCCCATATATTGTCCCTCATATTTCTATTTTTTGCCTCATAAATAATTAGCTGACCCATTCATCCTCCTGGACAATCTGGGCAAAATACCTATAACCTTGACTTGACCATTTGTTAAGCTTCTCTCTTTCTTCCAGGCCCCGGAGCTTTTACCCAGCCTCAGTCCGAGACAGAATACGACCTCTCCATAATAGCTGCTTCTGAGCATCAACCGATCTCATGTGAACATTCTTTCATCTATGGTCTGATCAAGCCACCTCCACCTGTTCATCCCACTTTTTCATACCTTCTTGTCTGTAGCCTTGTTCACTCTTCTCCAAAAAAGCCATTTTGAGATTGACAGATCTTTAGGTTGGCCTGTTCTTCCCATTGCAGTATTTCATTTCTCACATTTGCAATAATCCTTTTGAATAAAGTTTCTGCTTATGTAATGCAAATTTATTTTTTATTTGACAGCATGCTCATGGTTTATTTCAAGAATAAAAGTACAAAAGAAGTTCTTTTAACCAACTTCCCTGTAATGGATCCTGATTTAACTAGTAATGATCTGTATTGATAGGACATCTTGTTATAAGATGCAAAATAAAGACATTGCCATCCCACCGCCTCCACACGATCACTTTAGAATAACAAGGAGCACTTAAAAGAGAAACACCAACCTTATTTGATGGAACTAGCTGTATACCTGAGCAACAAAGTATAAAGATTGAAAGCAAACAGAGAAATGATAAAGATCTAGTCAGAAAAATTTCAGATTTAACCAGCAAGGGACATGGTGTGGGCTATCAATGAAACGCAAGTTCATGAGCTCCGCAGAAGCCTGGACAGGCTCAGGGACTGGTATTGCTGCGGAGAATGAAAAGTGGGAATGAAGGATGGTGACAAGAAAACAAAGAGACCTTGTGAAATCTGAGTAAGGACTCAGAGCACCGGCACCACAACCAATCAGTGGGCCCTCCCATGTGTTCTCTGGGGAAAGTGAGAGGAGCTTTGAAGTCACAATACAGCACATAGAAGAGGCTGGGGGCAGTATGGTTGGCAGATTAAGCAAAAATCTATACACCATCTGGCTGCTTTTTAAAAAATAGTGATAAAATATTCAGTTTACTAGGAACATACAAATACTATTAATCTGAATGCATCCAAAAACTACATGGGACAACCTGACAATATCGTAAGGATTATGAATTATAAATTCTTAGTTATATCTCAGTAACTGAAAGATCAAACTTCCCTCCCAAGCACACACAGAATTTTTTTGAAAACTGACTCAATATCAGGCTACAAAACAAGTCTCAACAAATGTCAGAAAATGGATGTCAGACCCGTGTTCTCTGATTACAGAGTAATTAAATTTAGAAATCAGTGACAAAACTTATATACATTTAGAAATTTAAAAACACACTTTAAATAACTTGTAAGTTAAAAAAGACACAGTGGCCCAGTGGATAAAGTGTCATCCCAGCACATGGAGGTTTGATCCCTGGTCAGGACTCATACGAGAAGCACTCAATGAGTGCATAATTAAATTGAACAACTAAGTGAAACAGCAAGTTGATGCTTCTCTTTCTCTCTCCCTCTCACCCCCATCCTCATATCAATGGGGAAAAAAAGACAGATGAAAGTAGAACCATATCAAAATTAAATACAACATATCTAAGAGAGAAATTTATGACCTTAAAAACTCATGTTACAAAAGAATAAAGATAAGCCTGACCTGGCAGTGGCACAGTGGATAGAGCATCGGACTGGGATGTGGAGGACCCAGGTTTGAAACCCACAATGCAGGCTCATCTGGTTTGAGCAAGGCTCACCAGCTTGAGCCCAAGGTTGCTGGCTTGAGCAAAGGGTCACTCAGTCTGCTGTAGTCCCTCTACCCCAACCTCCGGTCAAGGCACATATGAGAAAGCAATCAATGAACAACTAAGGTGCCACAACGAAGAATTGATGCTTTTCATCTCTCTCCCTTCCTGTCAGTCTGTCTCTATCTGTCCCTCTGTCTGTCCTGTCTCTGTCACATACACACACACACAAAAGAATAAAGATGAAGAATTGATGGGTCATATGTCTAAATCAAAAAGTTAGAATAAGAGCAACAAACAGTATACTGCAAAAAGGTAGAATATGGGCATGATGTAGCTAAGAGGAAAAACTGAAATGAAAAGCAAGGGTAATAGGATCAACAAGACACAAAAGTTGGTCTTTGAAACATTTTAAATGGAAAAGTTGTTAGCAAATTTGCTTATCAACAAAGGAATGAAGACAACCAGTATTAGCAATGAGAATGATGTAAATTCTGATTTATCAAATTAACAGGAAATGAGTACTATAAATGATCTTAAGCAACAACACATTTGAAAACAAAAGATTTCATAGGAAAACACAATTTACCAAATTATAACTTAATATTAGCTTAAAAATAAATAAAAACCTGAATAGACTTATTATCAATTAACAAAATTGAATTAGTAGTTAAAAAATTTATATCCTTCCCAACCCCTGCATGCCTCAAACCATATTAAACAAGACTAAAAACAGCAGGTCCAGGAAGTTCTAACAAATGCAAAACATAATATTATCCCAATCTTATTTTAATTCTTCCAGAGTTTAGAGAAAGAATTCTTCCAATCACTTCATGAGGCTAGTATAATTTTGATAAGAAAAAAATAGGCAAGGGTATCATGAGCAAAGTAACTATAAGCCAATCTTACTTATAAACACAGCTGCCAATCTTAAAAATGTATATTAGGGCCCTCACTATTTGGTTCAGTGATAGAGCATTGGCCTGGCATGTGGAAGCCATGGGTTCAATTCCTGGTCAGGGCACACAGGAGAAGCACCCATCTGCTTCCCAACCCTTCTCCCTCTTGCTTATCTCTCTCTAGCTCTCTTCTCCTCTTGCAGCCATGGCTTGATTGGATGGAGCTGGCCTCTGGCACTGAGGATGGCTCCAAGGCCTCCGCCTCAGATGCTAAAGAGCTCAGTTGCTGAGTAATGGAGCAATGCCCCAGATGGGCAGAACATTGCCCCCTAGTGGGCCTACTGGGTGGATTATAGTATGGGTGCATTCAGGAGTCTGTCTGCCTCCCCTCCTCTCACTGAATAATAAAAAAAATGTATATTAACAAACTAAATATAAACAATTACTAAAATCATGACTGATTGCAGTTGCAGTTTAACGTTAAAAAACTATTAATGTATTTCATATTAATAGTAATTTATTAAAGAAACATGTCCTATCAATACACTCAGAGAAATAACTTTTAAAACTTTTACATCTATTTAATTATAAAATATCTGTAGAAATTTGTAATAAAGTATATTTCCTTAACCTATTAATAGGTATCTACCAAAAATCTTCTGCAAACTTTTATATGCAGTACTGGTGTTATAAGCATTTATTTTAAAGTCAGATACAAAATAAATGTGCTGTTATATCAATCCCACAGACTGATACTAAGAGTCATTGCTAAAGTGCAGGAATAAATTTTAAAAAGGCTAAGAATCAAAAGAGAAGAAACAAAACTGTCATTCATAGAACAAAATCTACAGAGAAGCCAAGAGAACCAATTCAGGTAAACTATGAGAATTCAAAGGTTAGCAGCATTTAGAGATATAATAGCAATGTAGTAAATATTTACACACATCAATTTCAATGTGTATTTATTGGCATTGAAATGTCTTCACAAAAATAACATTAAGAGAAAAAGGCAGGTTATCTGAATAGCAGGAATAGTGACATCACCAAAATGATAACATAGCAGACCTCAGTCTTTGTTCTCCAACAAAGGTCAATGATTAGCCACCCATGAACAAAAACAGCTGTGGGAGAATGCTGGTTTCACTTGAGAAAGTTTAGCACACAGAGGAACAGAAACCATGAGAATAATTATGCAACAAGGAAAGAAAGGTGGCTGCATGTTGCCAGCATCATCCCACCCCATTGCTCAGCAACAGGAGCTCCCCTTGACAGGAAAGGAAGAGCAGGATGAGCCACCAGTGTCTCCAGTTTTTAGGGGTACCACATGAAGGTCCTGCTTCAGTTTCATCCATTCCAGCCAACACAGCCGAGATGCAGAGGGATGGTATGAACAAGGAAGAAAAGCAGAGGCTGCCGATAGCAGCCATGTGGCGGGAACAGTCACAGCTCACAGTGACCTGTTCTGCAGATGACCCAGCAGTTTGCACCACTGGGGAAGGAACCAACTGCTTGCACAGCAGCCACATACCTCCCTCATGCAGATTTCACTAGTGTTTGCCCCACAGTTCACATTTGTTGATTACTTCTTCCAGAGTCCCTCTCCCTCCCTGCTCCCCCCCCCCCCCCCACTGGAGCTGTGCCCGCAGCCAACTCAGGCCTCTGTGGCTGTGTGAGTGCAAGATGCCAGCCTAGACCCCTTTGACTGCCCTCCCTGCTGTGTATACGCTTCTGGTTGCACCCCTAACTGCATGCTATTGGACTGATACCTGTCGCCAGCCCCTCCTGCAGTGTGAACACTTTGGGGGAGATTGTATACCCATGGGAGAGCATGCTGACAGCCAGGACCCTTGCAGCTGCTTGTGACTGGGATCAGGTCCTTTCCTCTGTCATTGGTCAGCACTGTCATACTCACTTGTAGTTAGCCTTTCTAACTGCACAACATGGCCCAATTCCTGTCACCTGCCTCTACTGTAGTGTATATGTCCGGAGGAAGATTGAGCCGTCATGGGAGAGCATGCTAAGAGCCAGGGTCCCTATAGCTCTCAGAGAGCCTGTAGTTGGCCCCAGCTCTTGCTGTGTGTCGTGGCCCTTAATACTATGAACATATCCATCTCCAGTCCCTGCCACTACACAGGCATCTGCACTTGACCACTGCAGCCAAGTGTGTGCATCCTACCAGCTCTGGCCACTAAACCTGGAGTTACTGCTGAGAACTCCAGCAGCTCTTGTAGCCACTGTGGTTACCCCCCATTTCTCATCAAGGACCACAATTTATTTTATTTTCTTTTTCATCAACTTGTAGTTGCTTTACTTTAGTTGTTCCTAGTGATTTTGCTTCTCATATGTGCCTCGCCTGGAGGACTCAAGAGGAGCCAGTGACCCCTTGCAAAAGCCAGTGACCTTTGGGCTCAGCCAGTGACTTTGAAATCATGCCAATGATCTTGCCCTCAAGCTGGTGACCCTGCACTCAAGCAGGCATGCCTGTGCTCAAGCAATAAGCCCATGCCCTGGCTAGCAACCTGAGTTTTCTAATCAGGGCCCTCAGCATTCTGGACCAATGTTCAGTCCACTATGCCACCACCAGTCGGGCAAGGACCACACAGTTGTTGATGCAGTGAACCCCAGTGGCCTAAGTTGAAGAGCCATAATGCCGTCCTGGACCTAGTGCCACAACATGCCCCTGTACTTGGTACCTTGCACCACTAGACTCAGAGTCACAGCATGTCCTAGCATCCCCCCACTCCTGCAACTAAAATTCTTCCTTTACTGAAGTCAGTCCATGAAGTCTGGAAAAAAGTGACTGCCTATTCAAATTTGTACAAATCTATGCAGAGCTACAAGAATCACAAAGAATTAGAGAAACAGGACTTCACCAAAGGAATACAATAAATCTCCAGTAACTGACTCAAAGAAAATGCAGATCTAGGAATTGCCCAACAAAGAATTCAAAATAAGTACTCTAAAGATGCTCAGAGAATTACAGAAGAACACAAATAAACAATGATATCAGGGAAACATTACGTGAACAAAATGAAAAAGTAAAAAAAATAAAAAAAAGAAACCAAAGAGAAATTTTGGAGCTAAAGAATACAATGACTGAACTAAAGGATTCAATTATTAAAACATCAGACTTGACCAAACAGAAGAATTAGTGAGCTAGAAGATAGGTAAACTAAAATTATCCAATTATAAGATCAAAAAGAAAAAAGAATAAAAAGAAATGAAGAAAGCCTATGCAATTTTTGGGATGCCATAAAAAGAAATAATGAACACAGAAAAAGAGAGGGACAAAAAGAGGGGGGGGAGATCATTTAAAGAACAATGGTTGAGGAATTAAACCTGGGGAGTGATTTGGACATTCAATTTCATGGAACTAATAGGTTACTGCATAATTTTAATCCAAAATTATATTCTCCAAGACATGTCAAAAAAAAAAAACAAACCTCTAAAATTGAAGACAGAGAAATTTAAAAGCATCAAGAGAAATAGAATTGTCTTCTAAAAAAGAAGCCCATTAGGCTACTAGTGGATTTGTGGCAGAGGACTTGCAATCAGAAGAGAATGGGATGATATATTCAAAGTGCTAAAAGAACAGAACTGTCAACAAAGAGTACTTTACCCAGCAAAGCTGTCCTTCAGATATGAAGGTCAGATAAAGACTTTGCTTAATAAACAAAAGCTGAGGGATTTCATCACTGAACCTGCCTTACAAGGAATGCTGAGAGGAAGTCTTCAAGCTGAAACAAAAGGAGGCTAATTAGTAACATGAAAATATACAACACACTAGTAAAGGTAAGCACTTAGTCATATTCAGAATACTCTTGTACTGTAATGGTGGTGGTGTATTAACTACTAAACTCTAGTATAAAGGCTATAAGATAAAAGTATTGAAAAAAGGCTATAGCCACAACAATTTGTTAATTGGATACACAATACAAAAAGATATAAACTGTGACATCAAAAGCATAAAAATGGAAAGGGGCAGAATTTTTGTGTGATCAAAGTTGAGTAAAATAGGGTGATCTATATAGGCTGACCATAAAATTGCTGTTTTATGTAGGCCTCACCGTAACCACAAAACAAAAACTTATAGTAGGTTCACAAATGATAGAAGGAAATCAAAGCATACCATTACAGTGGTATCAGTTCACAAAAAAAGATAGCAAGAGAGAAAGAAACAAGGGAACCACAAAACACCCAGAGAACAATAAGATGGCATTAGTAAGAGCTTATCTATCAATAATTACTCTAAATGTAAATGAATTGAATTCTCCAAAAGACAGATTAGCTGATGGATAAAAAACAAGAACCACCATATGCTGCCTATAAGAGATCCTCATTAGCTTAAGGACACACATAACCCAAAGTAAAGGGATGGAAAAGATATTCCATGTAAATGGAAACCAAAAAGATCAGGGGTAGCCATACTTATATTAAAAAAATAGACTCTAAGTTAAAAATGGTAACAAGGAAAAAAGTCATGCCCTGACCGGTTGGCTTAGCAGTAGATTGTTGGCCTGGCATGTGGATGTTCCAGGTTCGATTCCTGGACAGGGCACACAGGAGAAGCGACCATCTGCTTCTCCTTCCTTTTCTTCCTCCCTCCCTCCCTCCCTCCCTCCCTCCCTCCCTCCCTCCCTCCCTCCTTCCTTCCTTCCCTCCCTCCCTCTCTCCCTCTTTCTTCACCTTCCACAGCCATGGCTTGATTGGTTTCAGCAAGTTGGCCCCAGGCACTGAGGATGACTCCATGGCCTTGTCTTAGGCACTGAAATAGCTCGGTTGCTGAGCAATGGAGCAGCGTCCTCAAATGGGCAGAGCATTGTCCCGTGGGGGCTTGCTGGGGGTGCATGCAAGAGTCTGTCTCTCTGCCTCCTTGCTTCCCTGCCTCTCATTTAATAAAAAAGAAAAGAAAGGTCACTATGTAGTGACAAAATTGGTACAGCTACTATAAATAACAGTGCGGAGGTTCTTCAAAAAATTAAAAATAGAACTACTGTATGATCCAGCAATCCCACTTCTGAACATTTATCCAAAGGAAATGAAAACAGAAACTAAAGGGATATCTGTATCCTCATGTTCACTGTAGCATTAGCCATAATAGCCAAGATAAGGAAACAATTTCAGTGTCTCTCTTGGATGAATGGATGAAGAAAATGTGGGATATTATTCAGCCACGAGAAAGAAGAAAATCCTGCCATTTGTACAACATGGATGAATGTTGAGGGCATTATGCTCAGTGAAATAAGTCAAAGATAGACAAATACTGCATAATATCATTTATGTGTGGAATATGAAACAGTTAAAATAATAGAAACAGAGAGTGAAATGGTGGTTACTAGGGGGTAGGTGGGAAATGGGGAAATGTTGGTCAAAGGTACAACCTTTTAGTTATAAGTACATAGACATGTGATTATAGTTAACAATACCATATTATATACTTCAAAGTTGCTGAGAGACTAGATTTTAAATGTTCTCAACACATAAAAGAAACAGTAATAATGTGATGGAGGTGTTAGTTAATGCTATGGTGATAATTGTTTTGCAATATATAAATACATTAAAAGAACATGTTGTATACCTTAAACTTATACAAACTTGTATGTCAATTATATCTCACCGAAGCTGAAAAAGAACAGTAGGGCCAGGAAGGGGAGAGGTGGAGTATGGGGCATAATTGGTGATGGACAAAGATTTGACTTGGGGGGTGGTGAAGACACAATATGGTATATAGAGATGTGTTGCAGAATTGGGCACCTAAAATCTATATAATTATGTTAACGAATGTCACCCTAATTCAGTAGAAAAGAATACTAGGTACAGTATGATGGCATTTGTATAAAACAAATACAGTGTGTCCGTAAAGTCATGGTGCACTTTTGACCGGTCTGGTCAAAAGTGCACCATGACTTTACGGACACACTGTATATATAGAAAAAGACCCATAATTCAAGCCATTTGAATTCTACAAAAGGATATTTGATTTCTGGCACAGAATGCTACCCAATTTTGCCACCCACAAAGTTTTTTATCCCCACTGTTCCTTTCAAGTGTTTTATACATTGTGGATAGAAACCTGCTTGTTCACCAGGGACAGGTAACTGGCAACATTATGGGAAGGTGGGATCAGTCTCACTAGCAATTAGGAAAATGAAAATTAAGACAGAATAAAATAATACCACATAGACATTAAAAAATTTTAATGGACATACCCTGAGTATACCATTATTAAGTTATTTGAACCTAACTACTTGATTAGGAGAACTGTTAGGGATTTATTTTTTCACTTGGCAAAGTATCAAGGACATTTTTCAGTTAGTACATACAGCTCTAATCCAAAATGTGTACACCAATAATTTATAGATGAATTTGGGTCCTTAGAAAACAAATTTTGCCTGACCAGGCAGTGGCGCAGTGGATAGAGGGTCGGACTGGGATGCGGAAGACCCAGGTTCGAGACCCAGAGGTCACCAGCTTGAGCGCAGGTCCATCTGGCTTGAGCAAAAGCTTGTCAGCTTGGACACAAGGTCGCTGGCTCCAGCAAGGGGTGGCTCCTTCTGCTGAAGGCCTGCGGTCAAGACACATGTGAGAAAGCAATCAATGAACAACTAAGGTGTTGTGATGGCAATGAAAAACTAATGATTGATGCTTCTCACCTCTTTCTGTTCCTGTCTGTCTGTCCCTATCTATCCCTCTCTCTGACTCTGTAAAAAAAAAAAAAGAAAACAAATTTCAAAAACACAACTAGTGTACTCTCTCTGAAATATGTGAAGACAGTTTTCTTTAGTGGCATACTTTTTCTTTTCTTTCTTTTTATTTTTTACAGAGACAGAGAGAGAGTCAGAAAGAGGGACAGATAGGGACAGACAGTAAGGGAGAGAGATGAGAAGCATCAATTCTTCATTGCAGCTCCTTAGTAGTTCAGTGATTACTTTCTCATATGTGTCTTGAGAAGGGGGCTACAGCAGAGTGAGTGACCCCTTGCTCAAACCAGTGACCTTTGGGCTCAAGCCAGCAACCATGGGGTCATATCTGTGATTCCACACTCAAGCCAGCAAGCCTGTGTTCAAGCCTGATGAGCCTGAGCTCAAGCCGGTGACCTCAGGGTTTCAAACCTGAATCTTTCATGTCCCATTCCGATGCTCTATCCACTGCACCATCACCCGGTCAGGCATGGCATACTTTTTCTTATAATCCTGAAACTCATCTAAATTTAAAGGAGGTGGGCTTGCAGAGATGGTAAATTTCTGGAAACCTGATTTTCCCATAGTAGTTAGCTGAGCACCTATGAGATGTCTCTCCTCTATAGCTTTCTTTGTTAATTGATCAAGTTGGTGCTTCTACTCTGTTGGTGGAACTTTAAATCCAGATATCTCTGCTTTTGAATATACCATATGCATTCCCCAATCATGACAGGCTTTCCAAAGTGGTGTGGCTCCAGTTCTGTTTTTGTTGCTGGCATTCCACTCCTTTGTCCTGCACTCTGCATTGTCTCGAAGGTCAGGAAAGGACTGATGACAGCTAGACATCAGTGTAGCCCATTAGCCTTACAATGCTGAAGTGAATGCAATACTCTGGAGCAGTGGTTCTTAACCTTTTTTGAGGTACCGAACCCATCAGTTTCATATGCGCATTCACCAAACCCTTCTTTAGTGATAAATAAAATATGATTTTTTTTCCAAATTCAAGACATAGGTATATGTTCTTTTACTGGTGCACAAAATGAGCCTTGCATGAACATCAACTTGCTCAAAGAACAAAACCAACAAAGTGCATGAACTCACAGCAAATTACGGTATTACTTTATTCTGGCCTCCGCAGCAGAGGCTTCTCCGAACCCCTGAGACCGACTCATCGAACCCCTAGGGTTCGACAGAACCCAGGTTAAGAACCACTGCTCTGGAGACTTAGCCTATAATGAACAGGCTCTGTTGGTACCAACTGACAGTTCTAAGAATCTTGTCTTCAACACTTCTTCAAGATCACCGCTTTGGGATTCTGCATGACTATGTTCCCTTTTCATTCCTCTAAATAAATGCATGCTCGTATCAGTTGTTCCTGACTCCACTCAGTTGTCAATACATTCCTCCATTATTGACATTTCCTATATCTGGTGGTCACCAAATAAGTATCATGAAATTAATGTTTTATTGATGTTTATTCTAAATTTCATGTGTGAGGAAAGGTGGGCGTATAGGCAACAAGGCATAGCACCTCTGAAAGTTTTTGAGGATAAGTACATTAGATTTAATAATTAGATGTTTTAGATATGTATTTGCAAAATAGGTGCTGTTTCTAGCTAAAAAAAAAAGACTTATTCTAGGTTCAGTACAAGTGGGGCTTCATTTAAATAAGATTTTCTTTAGGTAGTAAATAAAATGATGTTTTTGTTAATTTAACTTCTAGTTAAACTGGAACAAAAACCATTCAAACATTTTGCTCATCCTGAATGGGACAGAAGGTCAGAAAGGGTGGTTGCCATTACAAGCTCACCTCCATCACTTTCTCAGAGTCAGATCACCTGTGTAAGACAAGAAAATGGCAGTAGCTGTAGGAAGGGGAAGAATAAAAAAGATTGCACACACTGGCAGCCAAGTGTTTCTTTTGGATAGAAGAGGATTGCTAGTTTTTAAAAGGATTAAAATTTTTCACATGTTCAACTGATTTTAAGTTTTTTAAGAAACCAAGAACATTCATTACTGAAGTGATAGTTTCATTTGCATCACTAATGCCTGGGTAATATTAGAAAACTATATTTTTGTAAGAAAAAGAAAAGAAATGCATTCAAATCAGAAAGAAAAAAGTAAAAATTGTCTGTTTGCAGATGGCATATTATATCTAGGAAGAGCCAAAGACTCTACCAAAAAAACTGTTAGAATAAATAGACTCAGTAAAGCTACAGGATACAAAATCAACATGCAAAAACTAGTTGTGTGGTTTTTTTTTACACCAATAAAAAACTACTAGAAAGAGAAAGTAAGAAAACAATCCCATTGAAAATTGCATCAAAAAGAATATATAGAAATAAATGTAAACAAGGAGGTGGAAGACCTGTACACAGAAAACTATGAGATATTGAAAAAAGATATGGAAGACAACAAATAAATGGAAATATTCTGTGTTCTTGGATTGGAAGAATTAGTTTTGTTAAAGTGTCCATTTACCCACAGCCATGCCCAGATTTAATGCAATCTTGATCAAACTTCAACGGTAGTTTGTACAAAACTAGAACAAACAATCTTAAAATTTATATGGAACCATGAAAAGACCCCAAATAGCCAAAGATATTTTGAGAGAAGAACAAAGCTGAGGAAGTACACATTTTGATTTCAAAATATATAATAGAATGATAGTAATCAAAACAGTTCAGTATTGGCATAAAAACAGACACATAGATCAATGGAACAAAAAAGAGTGCCCAGAAATAAACCCACACATATATGGTCAATTAATTTATGACAAAGAAACCAAAAATATACAGTGGGGGGAAAAATAGCCACTTCAATATGGTGGTGGGAAAACCAGGCCCCTATGTCTCACCACACAGAGAAATCAACCTAGGATGGATTAAAGGCTTAAACATAGACCTGAATGCCCTGTCAGGGAATAGATGCATATCACAGACCAATGTCTCAGGTGTAATATCTCCTAACAGTATCAGGTATGACTTGCCTAAGCCTATGGCTGCAATGCTTTTCTCCCTCCAAGGCCTGTCATAAGGATGTACCAGATTTCTAAGTAGTACATGCTTTAAAAAATATATTTTAGAGGCTTAGAAGTCTAAGATCAAGGTGCTGGCAGAATCAACGTCTGGTGATAGCTTACTTTCTGGTTATTAAGGCCATTTTCTTGCTGTGTCCTCACCAGGTGATGGGACAAGGAAACTCTCAGGGGTTTCATTTACAAGGTCACTAATTCCAGGCATGAGGGTCCCACCCTCATGACCTAATCACTTTCCCAAGGCCCTATCACAGTGGGGATTAGGTTTCAACATGAATTTGGGGGGGAGCACAGACATTCAGTCTATAGTAGTAAATACAGGGTAATGTTAAAATCCTGAATTTCCATTGGTTCGTACATAATTTCCCCAGTGCACTGCCTAGTTACAGAAACTGAAAACAAAGTGTACTAGAGCACAGAATGGCACAGAGGAATACATACCACTCATGATTCCATTCACCCCAGATCCTCACTGTTTTCTCAGCTTGGCCACTGCTCTGTCTTAGAAATAGCCTTTGCTTGGTTTTCCCTGATTCCTCTGAATGTTGTCCTGGTGACCTTGTAGCTCATTGGCCTTAACCCTTCTATCACCCCTTTCCATCAAGCTGCTGTTATTTACTGCAATAACTGCTCATTTTACCTTATTTATATTAACTGTCATATTTATTCATTAAGAATTTAATATATATTTTAAGTGGTGCTAGTATTTTATTATTGTTGTTTTTGTTGTATGATGGTTTATTGTTGTTAATATTCTCTTTATACAGCTCCATAGGTTTGAGTGGTCAGTCATTAGTTCAGTTTTTCTCAAAACCCATTATTTTTAGTATATAATTTTCTAGAATGCAAGGTTTTCTAGACTACATATATGGCATTACAGCATAAACACCTACATTCTTAAACAAAATGGAAATGACCATCTATCTATGTGCTGTTTCAAGTCATTTAAGTTTTTGTTTAGTTCCATGAAGAGAAATGCTGAAGAATGAATGGGTTTTGGCTTTGATTTCATAATCATTGTCTTGTAATCATTGCACCACATCAACGGGTCAGTTTATGAATCACATGACCTCTTACAGCATCAGATTGCTGCTCAATTTCTGTCTCACAAATACACAGTTAAAGACCCAAGAATGAAACCAGGAACTCTATACAAAAACAAGTATGTAATGGAAGAGGTTGCTTTCTTTGGCGATGATAAAGTTTTATAGTATCCATTAAAGGTCTTGTGTTTTGTTTGTTTGTTTTTGGCATTTTGCATAGTAAGTGAGAAGTTTTATCCATTATTATTTTTTTAATCCTCTTAGCCATTTTTAAGTATACAGTTTAGTAGCATTATATAGATTCACATTGTTTTAAAACAGATCTTCAGAACTTCATCTATACCCAATATACAACTCCTCTTTCCCCTCTACTACTATTTTTTAAATTCCTGACAGTCTGCCAACTGAGCAGGTGGTGACAGTATGCATAACTGAAATGGCCTTTAGTTGAGGAGTCATAAAAGATGCAATTAACTTTAACCAGTTTGAGATAAATCCAGGAAAAGAGGGAAACATTTCTAATCCTAAGAGTAGAAATGTGATCAGGATGCATTGTCAGAATTCCAGGTGTATTGCCTCATAATTCACAGAAAGGAGCTCTGATGTCTGTTAAGCTGGCCCGAGGCCTCTCATGACAAGTCCAGAGCCACGTGGCTTCTTTCTGCCGTGTCTGCAGTGCCATGGCCCAGCACACAGAGCACTGAATTAGGACCGGGGAGCCCTGGCAATGACTTTCCTGTTATACGGCAATAAGTCATGAAGTCTAACAGACCATGCAGAGCTCATGAACCCAAATCACATTTCCCTCATCCTCGACAGAAGTTCATGCTTTCCAAATAATCTCAGTGAACAATCACTCAAGTATATTTAGATGACCTTTTTCTTGGGACATCATGCTGTTTTATGCTTTGCTAAATGTCTAATCCGTATAATTATATCAGGGCACAAAATCTGTTTAGTGTTCTTTGGTGTGGATTGCCCATATAATTCACTACTTTTATCATGCATATCTCTGACAAGCACCTTTAAACTTCCACTAACCCACCACCTCCACCTGGATCCCAGCAGAGCTTCCTCTTACTTCTCCTTACTGGCTCTGCCAGCTTCCATATAATGATACTATAAAAAGGAGAGTCTTCTGAACTTTTCATCCTAGAAACTGTCTGCAGAGACTTTAAAACTATTTTTCTAGCCATCAGAGAAGGTGCTAAATTATTGTAAAGACTGCTTGATTCATATTTTATCAGTAAGGCAGAGTTCAACCTCTATTCTTAAATCCCACTTCATATTCTTTAGAAATAGCAATTTAATCAATGACTATGGAATATAGCAATTTTTAGAATAATGATATAGTATCATCATAAAGCTTTGGGCGATATGCATAAGCGATTTTTTCTTTCAAATGTGTAGTTCTTCTTGCAAGTATTTAA
Organism: Rhynchonycteris naso; assembly: GCA_037038555.1. Lineage (NCBI taxonomy): Eukaryota > Metazoa > Chordata > Mammalia > Chiroptera > Emballonuridae > Rhynchonycteris > Rhynchonycteris naso. The sequence continues at coordinate 225,634,781 of CM072998.1, read as the reverse complement.
GTAGAATTATACATATATTTCAGAATGATGGAAGCAACTAATTGAAAATGAGGCTTATTATTTTCTCTCTGAAACCCACAGCTTCTCCCCTATGTTTCTTTGAGTTGAGGTTTATTATCTACCCAAACAACCAAACTACAGGTATAAAAGTCACTTTTAATGTCTTTACGTGGTCCATCTCCCAATTGATCTTGAGGTAGAATCCCTCTCTGAATTTTCCCTCAAATTCACTCCCGTTGACTGAATCTACACATTCAGTATTTTCCTGCTGACCCATCTCATCATGTTGCTAACCCACATGCCTCACTCCAGCCTCCTTCTTCAGCAATGTTTCTTTGTATAGTTGTTAAATGCAGGCAGGCACCCACTGAAAACTCTCTCATGTTATCTATTGAGTAGAAGATAAAGTCCAAACCCCTTGGCAGCACATCCAAGGCCTCTGGTAATGCACCTGTCACTCACTCACACTCTGGTCATGCCAACAACGTGTCAGTCTCTGCCTCTGTCCCAGCATGTATGTTTTTCTTTACCAAAAGGTCCTGCTTGCTTGCTTCCTTACTATCTACCTCATACACATAAACATAGTGAGTGTAAGGTAGGTCCAGGTTTTGTGGGGGATCCGAGGCTTTTACAAATTTGGAGTCTAATATCAGAAAAAGAGCACACACTTACATATTCTTATAATTTTGTATAGTTACAAAACAGAGACAGGGCATTGCAAGGATTCCAGGTAAGTGAGGAAGCCTGAAGCTTCCACTTGATAAATCTGCCTCTGAGTTATTGTCCAATAACTTCCATTGAACTACTGTTTATTAAACTTTCTCAGCCTGGCAGAGTGACTAGGATGGCGTGAGCTCACTAAAGATTTGCTGAATTGAAGAATAAGATTCTATTCACCCTTAAGTTTGGCTAAAATGTCATCTCTCTTGTACACTCTTTCTGAATTTTCCCAGTTATTTGCTGTCTCTCCATTTTTTCAGAGAGTTCTGTAGACACATTTAATGTGGCACTTTCAACACTACCTGCTAATTGTTTATCTGTGGACCAGTGGTCCTCAAACTTTAGCATGCATCAGAACCAGTGTACAGGATTTGTTAATCTCACTTCCAGAGTTCCTGACCCAGTGGTGCTGGAGTGGGGTCAGAGGCCTTACATTTCTAACACGTTCCCAGGTGGCGCTGATGGCCAACTTCTACAAGCAATACACCCCATTCATTCTAAGTACATTCCTGGTTCATGGCGGGTATTTAAATATAAAGATTAAACTGAAAAATAATTAAGCATGCACCTAATGAAGGGCATCAGGTCCCCCCCCCCCCCAGTTTGAGGCTATTATGAATAAATCTAGGAACATTTGTGTACAGGCTTTTGTGTAAATGTAAGTTTTCATTTCTCTGGGACAAATGCCCAAGAGGGCAATGTCAATTACTCATAAAAGGCCACTTACCCCTTATTTGAAAATAACCTATATTCTAAACACGTAACAGACTAAACACGTAATAACTAAACAGGTAACAAACTAGTTTCTCTTTAAAAAAAAAAAACGGGAAGAGAGTGTGTCCATTTGAATAATCTTTTCATGTATAATATAAGGAGTTGCCTTTATGTACATCTATCTTCAGACCACAGGGATTAAGAGAAAGCCTGTCTGTCATGCGGCAGTTGATGAAATGGTCCAGTGCAGAAGTTCAGTAGGCGGTTCCAATAACCTGCTATAATAAACAGACTTCCTTTAACAATAAGATTTCTTTTTCCCTCTTTCATCTGTATATTTCATTTACAACATACAAACACATTTTTTAAATGCCTCTTAGTTTCCTTTCTTCCAAATCCTTTCAAATTAAACAAATATGTTCATGCAGTTTGTAAGGAAATGTTTTCCCCCGGCTATTAAAACTGCCAAGCTTACAAGTGGAGCATTAGAAAAACAAGGCAGCACACACACACAAGTAAATTGGAATTCACAAATAGAATAGGAGCAGCAGCAGGTTACTTACTAAATAAAGCTCGGGAGAGGGCTGGTTGGTCACAATGCTGTGACCGTTGCTTCACATAGACAAATGCTAATTGCTTCGTGGAGGCTTTACCTGTGGCTTCAGGGCTCAGATGGCACAGGGATAGCATATAACTGCCTCACGCCATGGCTTTCAGCCGGATATGCTACTCACCATATGGACTCAATATATAATAATTAGGTTAATACAAAACACTAATTAAGGTGAAATATGTCCTAATATTTTTGAGTAAATAAGGGAATAAATAAAAGGACAACAAAATCTCTGAAAGAAGGGCCCATGTCTCAATTTTACGGCAGGATAAAGATAATCAATTTGGTTAAAATGATAAACTTCATTTGGAGAGTTATATTTTCATTTGAACTGCTAAGTAACAAAGAAAAGATGATAATGATAAAATTTGGGTGAAACTTTATGAGGCTGTAAAACTGTGAAAGAGTATTTAATGTCACACTCATGCCATCATTTTATAAAATATATTTGAATTAATATAATAACTCTAGAAAAGTAACCTTTAAGTAATTTATTAATGACCCATGTTTGATCCAACCTAATATGCTGTGAAGTTGATGCTTTCTTAATTTTATCAAGAAATACTGAAAATTTTCAAACTTGGTGGGCCATGATTAAGCCATTATCAATTACAAGATGTATACCAACTTTTGAGATGTTAAAATGTGAAAACATGTGCATCTTTTTTTTTTTTTTTAAGTGAGAGGAGGGGAAATAGACAGACTCCCACATGCACCCTGACTGGGATTCACTTGGCAACCTCCATCTGGGGCTGATGATCTGCCCATCTGGGGCCATGCTTACAAATGAGCTATTTTTAGCACCTGAGGTGGAGGCTCCACAGAGTCATCCTCATCAGTCAGTGATGCGCTCAAACCAATTGAACCATGCCTGTGGGAGGGGAAGGAAGGAATAAAGAAAGAGAGAGAGAGAGAGAGAGAGAGAGAGAGAGATAGGAAGAAAGAGAGAGAGAGAGAGAAGGGGAAAGGGGAGGGGTGAAAAAACAGATGGTTGCTTCTCCTGTGTGCCCTGACAGGGAATCAAACCTGGGACATCCATATGTCAGGGACATTCACATGTCAGTTTGAGGCTCTACCACTGAACCAACTGGCCAGGGCCCATGCACATCTTAAAACAGATAAAATATGGCAATATAATTAGCATTTATCAAGCATATACTCAACGAATGATAACAATTTTGTATACAAACATGAAGAAGATACAGGCTGTACATTGAATAAATATATAGCCCAGAGGAGAAAAGTAGAGAAATCTAACAACTTCAGGTATAAAGAATAATGATCTTATGAGTTCTCAAGTTAATTTTCTGTTCGCTCTAAACACAAAGAGAAACCCTCTGGTAACATCATTATACGGGGGACATTGATTATATGATAGCTAAAAAGTTGAAGTAGTTTTGTGAGCATCCAGGAAATAACCTGTAACAACCCTTTAATTTATTGCTCAAGCACATGTGATACAAATCCACCACAGCCACTTTAAAATTGATCTATTTTAATACATTACAGTAAAAAAACCAATCATTTTCTTATTGGGTCTAAAGATTCAGAAGTGACCCAATAGTCAACTCATTCGCTTCTCAAATAAATATTTTATTTTCTTGCAATAAAAATAAAATGTAGAACTTTAATCCCAAAGGAAAACTACTAAAAATAATAAAATTAAACAGAATGACTTGGTCTTAAAATAACCCCCAATACTCTGTTTGTACCTCATTCAGGTCCCCAGAATGTTGGGGAGAGAATAGTCATTGGTGGTGGAAAGAGAGAGACAGTGTAGATTTTCAAACCCAAATCTTTGACTTTCTTCAAACTGTTAGATTCCTGTAGGGTGTGTATGTGTCCCTATTACTGTGACAACTGTGGCATTATAAAAAGTAAGTACTGATCTTCTGCCCCCAGGCCCTGGCATAGAGCTCCTGAAACCCTGGGAATATACTATGTTTTGTATGCAGGAGACATGACTCATGGGTGTGGGGAGAGTCAGTAGCTTCAGGATTGGGGCTAGTAGTCAGAAAACCAACCAGATGATGAGGTTTGAACTTTCAGCCTCCTCCTTGATCTTTGGGGAGGAGAGAAAGGCTGGAGCTCGAGTTCAATCACCAATGGCCAGTGATTTCATCAATCCTATCTACTAAAGACACCTCCATTAAAACCCCTAAATGATGGGGGTTTGGCGAGCTTCCAAATTGGTGAACATATTGAAGTGCCCAGACAGGGCATGGAAGTGCTACCTTCCCATACCTTGTCCTATATATTTAGCTGTTCCTGAGTTGCACCCTTTATAAAACAAACAAACAAACAAACAAACAACTGGTAAGTAATTTCCTGAGTCCTGAGTGAAATTCTAGCAAGTTGTTAGACCCATGGAGGGAGTCATGGAAACTCTATATTGGCAGTTTGCTAGGCAGAAGTGTGGGCATCCTGGGCACCTTATTTGCAGCTGATGTCTGAAGTGGGGGCCGTCTTGTGGGACTGAGCCCTTAACCTGTTTGGTCTGTGCTAACTCTGGGAGTTAGTGTCAGAACTGAATTGAATTGTTGGACACCTAGTTGTTAAGAATTGTAGAATTGATGTGGAAAAAATGACACATATTTATTGTCAGAAAAAAATATATACATATTGTATTATGTTCACCCATTTCCCTGTTGAATTCAGGCATTTCTGTGGGAACTGCTTTGACCAAAAAGGTGTGAGGGGATGTGATAAGAGTCCCTATCAGGAAGAGCCTTAAGAGTAGGGTGTCTTTGTCTAGGTGGCACAATGACCAGCAATGTCCTGAACAGAGGCTGCTCCTCCAGCCTGGGCTCCAGAGCAAGATGATGCATAACAGAGCTATGGATGGACTATGAGCAAGAAGAAATAACCCTTGTTGGTAAGGTTGAGGCATACCTTGTCTCTACAGCATAACCTAGCTTATTATATTAAAGTTCAAGTGATAGGGAATAAGGGATTTATTATGGGAACTACGTAGTTACAGGAACTGGGGAACAAGTTGGTTAGAGGGTGTTACCTCTGGTCTCCTGGTGGGCCTGGAACCACCACTGGTCAGCCGGGCTCAGGGACAGGGAGTTCAAAGTGGAACCTGCCTATTGCTGGCTGCCTCTGACCCTCACTGCGTGGGAACCTGCAGAAGGAGCTGGCAGTGCTACAGACCTGCCCGTGCACCTGCACAGTACTTGAAGGTGAGGAAAGAGATTCTGTGGGACCTGAGAAGCTGTGGGGCAGACTGCTCTCCATGGACGTGGTGAGGGTAAACCGGGAGGTCAGAGGCCACAGTGTGAGCTGTGGGTGACTGGCCGCTGACTTGGACCTCAGAGCAGGCTGGCTTCTGCTGTACCTCCTCACTTATTTCCAGCAAAGGTCTCCCGTGGCCAATCCAACCTCAGAACTGGATGGGAACGCTGGGAAGTTTAGCTACATCAACACACATGAAAGCACCAGTGTTATGAGCACACGCCAGGAAAATATGCTGGCTCTACTATGAGCCAGAGCCCTCTTCCCAAACCTTGGTCTGGACTTAGACTTGGTGAATCGAGAGGGATCATTAAAAAAATTATTTGTTGACTTCAGAGAGATAGGAAGGGAGAGAGAAACAGACAGAAACACTGATCTGTTTCTGTATGTGCCCTGACCAGAGATCAAACTTGTAACCTTTCGGTTTTGGGACAATGCTCTAACCATTGAGATATCCAGCTAGAGCAAGAGGGACCATTTTTGAATGTCAACCTCTTTTTGCTTCCTTTAGGCTGAAGACCTCCCAAAATCCAGGCTAATGGTCTGTTGCTTAGGCTTTTTGTCACTGGACTGTATATGAGCAAAAGAAGATGACATTTTTCGCCTAAGACCTGAAGTTGAGCTTTACTAAGCCACCTCTGTCTACATCTCTTAATCTGGGTCCTGCCAGACATGGCAAAGGTGGTGGTGGTGGTGGGGGAGACAGAGAATAAAGAACTTTTACTCCTGTTAAGTACCATTTATTGTTCTTTACCTGTCCCATTAATTTGGTACCTTTCTGAGGGTTACATGTTATCTTTGGTCTATAATAGAATTCTCTGCTTTTGGAAATAGTGACAAGTGGTGAGGTTTGACTATGGCAGTGGTTCTTAACCTTTTTTGAGGTACTGAACCCACCAGTTTTATATGCGCATTCACCGAACCCCTCTTTAGTGATAAATAAAATATGATTTTGTTTTCCAAATTCAAGACATAGGTATATGTTTTTTTACTGGTGCACAAAATGAGCCGTGCATGAATATCACCTTGCTCAAAGTACAAAACCAACAAAGAGCATGAACTCACAACAAATTACGGTATTACTTTATTCTGGCCTCTGCAGCAGAGGCTTCTCCGAACCTCTGAGACCGACTTATTGAACCCCTAGGGTTCGATAGAACCCAGGTTAAGAACCACTAGACTATGGCTAAAGTTACAGCAAGTCCTCACGTAATTTAGAATGCAATTAACTGATTGCCACACCCAGGTTTTCCTGGTAGAAAGGAAACTGACTCATGACCAAGGCTTGTTGAATGGTTCCTCCGTAGAACATCTGTGCACCTCTTCTCCCACCAGTTGAATTGTATGCTTACCAGGAATCACTTGTATTTATTCCTAAACCTGTGTATGCCTGATGGACCAATAGGCTATGAGTGGATGTCATGCCTGAAGTTTCAATTTTTCTCTGCAATAACAAAGCAGCTGCCTGTCCCCTCTGTATCTGTTTTTGTATCAGTTGTTTCTAGCAGTAGGATTCAGTGTGCAGTTTTTTCAACACTATCAGAATCAGCATCCTTGTGCAACTTAAGAGAAATCAACACCATCTGCCAGCAAACCCTTCCACCCTCAGGTCTAGTTTCAGCTTGGCAGGGTGTCTGCTCAAAGTTCCTAGGGCACCAGTATCAGCTGGCAGTGCCCTCCCTCCAAAGCTGAATTCTGGCTCTGTGGGAGCCTTCCTGCAAGCTCTGAAGTCTCATAAACCTAACCTATTCCTTTTGTTCACAAGAACAGCATTAAGTATGGAATAGACACTAACCAGGCTTCTAATCAAAAGTCTTGAGCCTTGAGGAAGATCATTTTCAATATTGTTTTTGTGTTAAGGCTAAGTCTATCTATTCTTGGAAAAAAGTGTTTTTCTTTAGCCTATATTACATCTCTGCTTAATAACTCTTAATGGCTTCCCACTCTCCTCTAAACAAAAAAACCCAATGTTTTGTCCTTTCCTCCGAGGTCTTGTATGAACTTTCCCTGGGCTGCATCTCTCAGACCTTTTCTCTGAACTGAGCTCTCTCTTTTGTTTACTACACTCTAGTCATCCTGGCTGTATTTTTATCTATCAAATGACTGAGCTCAGCTAGGCAAGTCTGCCTTGGCACTTACAATGATCTCTGCCTGGGACTGCTTTCTTGAGATATTTCCATTCCTGACTATATAGCTTATTATCACCTTTTTAAAGAGGCCTTTTGTGAACTTTCAAAGAATCCCATTGTATTTATTTATTTATTATTATTATTTCTAAATATAAATTGTTTTTATTAATTTTAATGGGCTGACATTGATAAATTAGGGTACATATGTTCAGAGAAAACATCTCCAGGTTATTTTGACATTTCATTATGTTGCATACCAATCTCCCACAGTCAAATTGTCTTCTATCACCTTCTATTTGGTTTTATTTGTATCCCTGCCCTCCCCCTACACCCTCCCTCTCCTTGCCCCCTCCTCCCCACTCCCCGTAACCAGCACACTCTTGTCCATGTCTCTGAGTCTCATTTTTATGTCCTTTCTATGTATGGAATCATATAGTTCTTAGTTTGTTCTGATTTACTTATTTCACTCAGTATAATGTTATTAAGGTTCATCCATGTTGTTGTAAATGATCCGATGTCATCATTTCTTATGGCTGAGTAGTATTTCATAGTATATAAGTACCAAAGCTTTTTAATCCACTTGTCCACTGATGGACACTTGGGCTGTTTCCAGGTCTTCACTATTGTGAACAATGCTGCCATAAACATGGGGGTGCATTTCTCCTTTTCAAACAGTGCTATGGTGTTCTTAGGGTACATTCCTAAAAGTGGGATAGCTGGGTCAAAAGGTAGTTCGATTTTTAATTTTTTGAGGAATCTCCATACTGTTTTCCACAGTGGCTGCACCAGTCTGCATTCCCACCAGCAGTGCAGGAGGGTTCCCTTTTCTCCACATCCTTGCCGGCACTTAATCTGTGTTTTCTGTTGATGAGCACCATTCTGACTGGTGTGAGGTGATATCTCATTGTGGTTTTAATCTGCATTTCTCTAATGATTAGTGATGTTGAGAATTTTTTCATATACCTATTGGCCATCTATATGTCCTCTTTGGAGAAATTTCTATTCATTTCTTTTGCCCATTTTTTGATTGGATTGTTTGTCTTCCTGGTGTTGAGTTTGATAAGTTCTTTATAAATTTTAGTTATTAACCCCTTATCAGATGTGCTGTCGAATATGTTCTCCCACTGTGTGGTTTGTCTTTTTATTCTGTTCTTATTGTCTTTAGCTGTGCAAAAACTTTTTAGTCTGATATAGTCCCATTTGTTTATCCTGCCTTTTATTTCACTTGCCCATGGAGATAAATAGGCAAATATATTGCTGCGAGAGATGTCGGAGAGCTAAATGCCTATGTTTTTTCTAAGATGCTTATGGTTTCACGGCTTACATTTAAGTCTTTTATCCATTTTGAGTTTGTTTTTGTGAATGGTGTGAGTTGGTGGTCTAGTTTCATTTTATTGCAGGTAGATGTCCAATTTTCCCAATAATATTTGTTAAAGAGGCTGTCTTTACTACATTGTATGCTCTTACCTCCTTTGTCAAATATCAGTTGTCTATAAAGGTGTGGGTTTATTTCTGGGTCCTCTGTTCTGGTCCATTGATGTATGTGCCTGTTCTTATGCCAGTACCAGGCTGTCTTGAGTACAATGGTCTTGTAGTATACCTTGATATCCAGAAGAGTGATATCTCCCACTTTATTCTTCCTTTTCAAGATTGCTGAGGCTATCCGTGTTCTTTCTGGTTCCATATAAATTTTTGGAATATGTGTTCTATATCTTTGAAGTATGTCATTGGTATTTTAATTGGTATTGCATTGAATTTATAAATTGCTTTGGGTAATATAGACATTTTAATGATGTTTATTCTTCCTAACCATGAACACGGTATATGCTTCCACTTGTTTGTATCTTCCTTGATTTCTTTTATCAATGTTTTATAATTTTCCGAGTACAAGTCTTTAACGTCCTTGGTTAAATTTACTCCCAGGTACTTTATTTTTATGGTTGCAATAGTGAAAGGGATTGTTTCCTTGATTTCTCTTTCTGACAGTTCATTGTTGGAATATAATAATGCCTCTGACTTCTGAGTATTAATTTTATATCCTGCAACATTGCTGCATTCATTTTTCAGGTCTACTGGTTAATGACTGGAATTTAGGGTTTTTTATATACAATATCATCTGCAAATATTGATAGTTTTACTTCTTCTTTTCCAATTTGGATGCCTTTTATTTCTTCTTCTTGTCTGATTGCTGTAGCTAGGACTTCCAGAACTATGTTGAATAAGAGTGGTGAAAGGGGCACCCCTGCCTGGTACCTGATCTTAAGGGGACTGCTTTTAATTTTTGCCCATTGAGTATGATGTTTGCTGTGGGTTTGTTGTAGATGGCCTTTATCATATTAAGGAATGTTCCTTGTATTCCCACTTTACTGAGAGTTTTGAGCATGAATAGGTGCTGGATTTTATCAAATGCCTTTTCTGCATCTATTGAAATTATCATGTGATTTTTGTCCTTCCTTTTGTTTATGTGATGAATCACATTGATTGATTTGCGAATATTGAACCAGCTTTGCCTCTCCAGAATAAATCCCACTTGATCACGGTGTATGATTTTTTTCATATATTGCTGGATCCGGTTGGCTAATATTTTGATGAGAATTTTAGCGTCTAAATTCATCAGGGATATAGGCCAATAATTTTCTTTCTTTGTGTTGTCTTTGCCCGGCTTTGGGATCAGAATTATGCTCGCCTCATAAAAGGAGTTTGGAAGTCTTCCTTCCTCTTGAATTTTCTGAAATAGCTTGAAAAGAATAGGAGTTAGTTCTTCCTAAAAGTGGGATAGCTTGGTCAAAAGGTAGTTCAATTTTTAATTTTTTGAGGAATCTCCATACTGTTTTCCACAGTGGCTGCACCAGCAGTGCAGGAGGGTTCCCTTTTCTCCACATCCTCGCCAGCACTTGTTCTGTGTTGTTTTGCTGATGAGTGCCATTCTGACTGGTGTGAGGTGATATCTCATTGTGGTTTTAATCTGCATTTCTCTAATGATTAGTGATGTTGAGCATTTTTTCATATGCCTATTGGCCATCTGTATGTCCTTTTTGGAGAAACTTCTATTTATTTCTTTTGTCCATTTTTTGATTGGATTGTTTGTCTTCCTGGTGTTGAGTTTTATAAGTTTTTTATAAATTTTGGTTATTAACCCCTTCTCACACGTGTTGTCAAATATGTTCACCCGTTGTGTGGTTCATCTTTTCATTCTGTTCTTATTGTCTTTAGCTGTGCAAAAACTCTTTAGTTTGATCTAGTTCTATTTGTTTATCCTGCCTTTTATTTCATTTGCCCATGGAGATAATTCGGCAAATATATTGCTGCGACAGATGTCGGAGAGCTTACTGCTTATGTTTTCTTCTAAGATGCCTATGGTTTCACGGCTTACATTTAAGTCTTTTATCCATTTTGAGTTTATTTTTGTGAATGGTGTAAGTTGATGGTCTAGTTTCATTTTTGCATGTAGATGTTCAATTTTCCCAACACCACTTATTAAAGAGGCTGTCTTTACACCATTGTATCTCTTTCCTCTTTTGTCAAATATCAGTTGTCCATAAAGGTGTGGGTTTATTTCTGGGTTTTCTGTTCTGTTCCATTAATCTATGTACTTGTTCTTATGCCAGTACCAGACTGTCTTGAGTACAATGGCCTTGTAGTATACCTTGATATCTGGAAGAGTGATACTTCCTGCTTTATTTTTTCTTTTTAAGATTGCTGAGGCTATCCGTGTTCTTTTTTTGGTTCCATATAAATTTTTGAAATATGTGTTCTATATCTTTGAAGTATGTCATTGGTATTTTAATTGGTATTGCATTGAATTTATAAATTGCTTTGGGTAATATAGACATTTTAATGATGTTTATTCTTCCTAACCATGAGCATGGTATATGCTTCCACTTGTTTGTATCTTCCTTGATTTCTTTTATCAATGTTTTATAATTTTCTGAGTACAAGTCCTTAACCTCCTTGGTTAAATTTACTCCTAGGTACTTTATTTTTTTGATTGCAATAGTGAAGGAGATTGTTTCCTTAATTTCTTTTGCTTACAGTTCATTGTTGGTATATAAAAATGCCTCTGATTTCTGAATATTAATTTTATATCTTGCCACCTTGCTTTATTCATTTATCAAGTCCAGTAGTTTTTTGACTGAAACATAAGGGTTTTCTATATACAATATCATATCATCTGAAGTAAAACGACAGTTTTACTTCTTCTTTACCAATTTGGATGCCTTTTATTTCTTCTTCTTGTCTGATTGCTGTAGCTAGGACTTCCAGAACTATGTTGAATAAGAGTGGTGAAAGGGGGCACCCCTGCCTGGTTTCTGATCTTAAGGGGATTGCTTTTAATTTTTGCCCATTGAGTATGGTGTTTGCTGTGGGTTTGTCTTAGATGGCCTTTATCATGTTAAGAAATGTTCCCTGTATTTCCACTTTACTGAGAGTTTTGATCATAAATGGGTACTGGATTTTATCAAATGCCTTTTCTGCATCTATTGAAATTATCATGTGATTTTTGTCCTTCCTTTTGTTTATGTGATGAATCACATTGGTTGATTTGTGAATATTGAACCAGTCTTGCCTCTCCAGAATAAATTCCACTTGATCATGGTGTATGATTTTGTTCATATATTGCTGGATCCGGTTGGCTAATATTTTGTTGAGAATTTTAGCTTCTAAATTCATCAGGGATATTAGCCTATAATTTTCTTTCTTTGTGTTGTCTTTGCCTGGTTGCGGGATCAGAATTATGCTCACTTCATAAAAGCAGTTTGAAGTCTTTCTTACCCTTGAATTTTTTGAAATAGCTTGAGGAGGATAGGAATTAGTTCTTCTTTGAATTTTTGGTAGAATTCACTTGTGAAGCCATCAGGCCCAGGACTTTTCTTTGGGAGTTTTTTTGATAACTGTTTCAATCTCCTTTGTTGTAATTGGTCTGTTTAGGTGTTCTGATTCTTCCAGATTGATTTTGGAAGATTATATGATTCAAGGAATTTGTCCATTTCACCTATGTTGTTTGTTAATCTCACCCTTTATATTCATCAAAGTCTGCTTTATGTATGTTGGGGCTCCTATGTTTGGTGCATAGATATTTATAATGGTTATATCTTCATGTTGAATTGTTCCCTTTATCAGTATGTAGTGTCCTTCTTTATCTCTTACTACAGCCTTTGTTTTAAAGTTCATTTTGTCAGATGTAAGTATTACTACCTGGCTTTCTTTTCATTTCAATTTGCATGAAATATTTTTTTCCAACTTTTTACCTTTAGTCTATGTGCATCTTTTGTTTGAAGGTGTGTCTCTTGTAGACATAATATGTATGGGTCCTGTTTTTTTATCCAGGCAGCTACCCTATGTATTTTTTTTTTAGATTTTTATTTATTCATTTTAATTTCTTTTTATTTATTTATTTTAGAGAGGAGACACAGAGTGAGTGAGAGAGAGAGAGAGAGAGAGAGAGAGAGAAAGCGGGGAGGAGCTAGAAGCATCAACTCTCATATGTGCCTTGACCAGACCAGTGCAGGGTTTTGAACTGGCGACCTCAGTGTTCCCAGGTCGACGCTTTATCCACTGCGCCACCACAGATCAGGCTACCCTATGTCTTTTGATTGGATCATTTAATCCATTTACATTTAAGGTTATTATTGATATGTAGTTGTTTATTGCCATTTTATTCTTTAAAGCTGTATTCTTCTTTTGCTATATTCTTTGTCCTCTTTGAACTCTTCACAACAGGCCTCTTAGCATCTCTTGCAGAATTTGTTTGGTTTTTATGAATTCCTTGAGGTGTGTTTTGTCTGGGAAGCTCTTTATTTCTCCTTCAATTTTAAACCTTATTCTTGCTGGATAGAGTAGTCTTGGTTGTAGGTTCTTGTTCTGGATTACTTTGAATATATCTTGCCATTCCCTTCTGGCCTCAAGTGTTTCTGTTGAGAAGTCAGATGTCATCCTTATGGGAGTTTCTTTGTAGGTGATAGCCTTTTTTTCTCTAGCAGCTTTTAAAATTTTCTCTGTATCACTTAGCTTTGATATTTTAATTATGATGTGTCTTGGTGTAGATTTCTTTGAGTTTCTCTTTAATGGAGTTCTCTGTGCTTCTTGAATGTGTGAAACGTTTTCCAGCCTTAATTTAGGGAAGTTTTCAGCTATGATTTGATTGAACAAAGTTTCTATCCCTTGTTCTTTCTCTTCATCTTTGGGTACCCCTATGATGTGGATGTTATTTCTCTTCATGTTCTCACAGAGCTCCCTTAGAGTTTCCTCACATTTTTTGAGTCTCTTTTCTTTTTTCTGCTCTGCTTCTGTGCCTTTGTTTATTTTGTCCTCTAACTCGCTGTTTCTATCCTTAGCTTCATCTATCCTGCTTTTAATTCCTTCCAATGTGGTCTTCAGTTCTGATACTGTATTTGTCATTTCTGTCTGATTCTTTTTTATTATTTCAATTTCCTTTTTTATACTTGTTATCTCTTTACTTAGGTGTTCATAATGACTATCCATTGTTGCTCTAATCTCTTTGAACATCCTAGCTATCATTATTTTAAACTCTGCATCTGGTAATTTTGTTATATCTGGTTCATTCAGGTCCTTCTCTGGGGATTTCTCTTGATTCATTTGGTTTGCATTCCTCTGCCTGCCCATTTTGTCTGTGTATAAGAAGGGTGTGGCCACTGGAGTACAATGGGTGTTGCCTCTGTCTTCTCTGTCTGCGTACCTACCACCCCCTCTGCTGCCACCTAGGGTGTTTGTGTATGGTCGTTGTTGGCACTGGCCCACTGCAGCTGTTGCTGTGATTTCCGCCTCTCCTCTGCAGGAGGGGCTGTGTTCTTCTACCCGACTCTACAAGCCTCAGCCTGTCTGGGCCTTAGCCTCGTCCCCACAGGTGGGGTTGCGTACTGCATTCAAGCCACAAACCTCGGCACCAAGGGTAGGAGTGAGTACCTTTGCTCAGCTGTGGACCCTGCCTGTTCCAGGGCTTCTTCCTATCCCCCGTGGTCAGAGCCGGCTTGCACAGGATCGCAAACCGCAGTTTCTCTCGCTGGGCAGGGCTGCTGGCATTTACTCAGCTGAGATCCTCCGCCTGTCCCTGGCTTTAGCCCCGCCCCTGCGGTCAGGCCTGGTTCATGCAGGGTCACATACCTCGGAGACCAGGTGATGTGGCGTGCCTGCGGGCCCCTGCTCAGTAGCAGGTCTCAGCTCGTTCCTGGCCTCCCGTTTTTCCCTTGCTGGTGTGGCTGCAGGCAGGCCCGCAGCTGCTGGACCGCTTTTGCACGTCCCCTTTGCCCCTACTGGGCTAGACTGAGCTCACGCCGGCTGGGCCTCCGTCGCCACCCACAGAACTGCGTTTCCGCATACCCTTGTCCCTTCAGCAAGCCCTCAGCAGTGTGGGTAGGGGCACTGCAGCTCAGACCCTAACACTCCATACTGCAGTCCTGGAATCTTTCTCTGTCTAATCAGCTCTGCTCTAAGTGCCATGGGAGAGCTTGTTTGGATGGTGTCCTGTCTCTCTTTGCTGATATTGCTAGTTCCAGGGGAAATATTCGTTTTCGATTTGGGAAGTGACTCAGCCCAGGGGTTAGGGTGGCTGTCCCTCAAAGTGTTTCTCCCTGTGCCTTCCAGTCCACACTCCCTTCCCGCTGCTCCAGTCCTCTCCTCTGTCCCCATTCCCCAGAGCCCCAGGTGAGTGGTTGTGAGAGGTTTTCTGTGCTGTCCCTTTAAGAAGAATCCTGGATCTGAGAAAACTGTCTCTTTCTCAAAAGCAGTATCCTCACTTGTTTCACAGCTCAATACTGTCCAGACTCCTCTTCTAGGCTCTGGGGCTGCAGGCTGGGGCTTTGTTCCTGGGACCCAGGTCCCTCCCTGTCTGCTAAACCCTCTTCCCGCCATGCGAGTCTGCCGTTCGCTCTAGGGAGCTGGGCAGTCCTTTCCACGTTTTTGCTTTTCCTACCAGTCTCAATGTGGCATCTTCAGTGTTCCTTGGTTGAAGAGTCCTCTTAGTTTAGTTCAAAGTTGGTTTATCCAGATGATGGTTCTTAAAATTAAGTTATAATCCACTTTGGTTCCAGGAGTTGGAAGATGGTACGTCGCCTACTCAGTCGCCATCTTGTCATCTAACCCTGTTTATTTATTTTGTAGCATTTGCCACAATCTAACTACCTTCTTCATTTGCCTCTTTTCTTCTCCACCACTATAAGGGCATCTATTTTGTCTATCTTGTGGAATACCATCTTTAAAAACCTAATAAATAGCCTGACCAGGCAGTGGCACAGTGGATAGAGTGGCGGACTGGGATGTGGAAGGACCCATTTTCGAGACCCCGAGGTCGCCAGCTTGAGCATGGGCTTATCTGGTTTGAGCAAGACTCACCAGCTTGAGCCCAAGGTTGTTGGCTAGAGCAAGGGGTCACTCGGTCTGCTGAATCTCCCCGGTAAAGGCACATATGAGAAATCAATCAATGAACAACTAAGGAGCCGCAACAAAGAATTGATGTTCCTCATTTCTCTTCCTTCCTGTCTGTCTGTCCCTATCTGTCTCTCTCTCTTTGTCTCTGCTTCAAAAAAATAAAAAAATATATAAATCTAGTGAATAAAAGTGAATATAGCTTTTGGTAGTCTAAAATATACAACTCAATGCAAATTGACTACTTTTAAACTTTAAAGGAATCCAGAAACTCAGACTACCTAAATATAACTTTTTTCTTCCTTTAAGTCAACTCTGGACAGCGGACAACTATTTCCAAAGGATGGATCATTCTTCACTAATGGAAGTCATCTGGGGAAGAAATCAGCAGCAACAGGGGTTAGCATAGTTTCAATGCAAGATCATATCAATGCAAGACATCATCAGAGTGAAAAAAAGCTGTGGTAAACTATCCAACATGGTTCATGCGAGCAAATGCACAGCACAAATCTTGCAGGCTTATGTCGGTTCCTCCCATCTGGTCACACTTCATCATGAGGCTGAAGATGTCCATAAACATAACCCTGAACACTGGCTCAAAGGGAAAAATGCACAGTCTTATCAAGTAAGCATAAGTTAAGGCAAAGTTTAAGAGTCAGTGAAATTGGTAATATTTTGTTTTAACAAAGCCCTGTCAAATTATAGTGGCCCAAGAAGTTTTCCAGGCGATATTGACTCACCTTGCTTTTTAAAATGCATGCAAAGCCCAACTGAATCAGAGAGTTGACTATTCCAGTATCCTGGTACCAAGGTTTGGGGTCCAATTTAATAATACATTACACTTTTGGAAAGTTATATTTCATTAAGAGTCAGCTGAAGTTTCTCTTTGTCCCATATATTGACACACACTTGATGTACCAGAACTACACCATCAATGAAATTGGTTTCTAAACCATTTAATGTTTATATACGTGTGACCTAATAAGACTGATATGAAATTTTATCTAGGTTATTCAGAGAATGATTTATTAACTGATATATTATCCAAGTCTTATACTTCTTCATAGAAAGTATTTAGTACCCTCCCCTAAACACACATATATAGGAAACTGGGTGGAAGAAGAGTACAAGACAAGTATCACCTGCAAATTCAGTCTCAGGACAAGGACACTAGCCTGCACACACACTCCTGCACTGTTCCATGGCCATGATATGCTATGATTGCTTAGTTCTCAGATGGTGGATTTAGAGGTACAGTCATGCACCACTTAGTGGGGGGACTGTGTTCTGAGAGATGAGTCGTTTGGCAGTTTGGTCACTGTGCAAACATCATAGAGTGCACTTACACAAACCTACCAGTAGATGGTCTAGCCTTCTACATGCCTAGGCTAGAGGGTATACCCTATTGCTCCTGGGCTACAAACCTGTATAGCATGTTACTGTAATGAATATTGTAACACAATGGTATGGGTTTTTACATTTAAACATATCTAAACATAGAAAAGATACAGTAAAAATATGGTCTAAAAAGTATAATGAGGTTACAGTCTTATGAGACCACAATTGTATATGCAGTCATCATTAACAAAAACGTCATTATGTGGCATGTGACTGCACAAATGTACAATCTTCAGATTTCTGATTGTGTTCTGTCATAATTTTATAGGAACAGAACTAACTTTTTCTACTGTCAATTCAAATTTTTCAAGAGTGGAGATACAAGAAAGCTTTCTGGTTCATTCTATTTTGTTTCTCTTTTTAAGGCCCTGATAAACCTTGGCATCAATCCCTTCTGTATCACAGCTCATAGCCACGGACATGATGTTCTGAGTTGTCCAGAGGAGGCGGCAAAATGAGAAATGTGTCAGGACCCTCATAAACCCAGGACTCTACGCTAGGGTTTTCTATTGCTGGTGATTTGAACAAAAAAAATATCCTGTTTTCCAGATGTACTCTTGGCGAGGCTCAATTTCGAAACCATCATACAATGAAATGGAGAGAATGCTGTAATTACAAAAGAAATGTTCTCTAAAGGCGCTTGCTAGACTCCATCCTTTATGACATTTAGTATTGTATAGACTGATTTACAGCCTCCCTCAGTGGGACAAAACTACACTTTCTCAAACTGTTTTTCTCAGACTTCCTATCCTTTAATACAAGTATGTGCTAGGAAGAAATACAAAGCTTTCAAAAGCAAGAGACTAGTTAACAGTGTTCTGCGAGGCCTTTGATCTTCCTAGGGGTTGAGAGCAATGGCTCTGTGGATGGGAAACCTTTGTATAGTGTAATAAACTATGTTGTTCATTGGTGGGGAGGGACCCTAGAATCACTGCTCACTCTCTTTCTCCACCTCACTCTCTCTCTTCTCTTCTGTCAGAAGAGGCTAATATGGGAAAAAGGGTTTGAAATGGACGAAGCTGAGGTTTGCTGCTTTCTCCACTGTTCCTGTCTTTTTCATTTGGGTATTGATTGACATCCTAACTGACCAGCTGACACCAGGTCCTTATGCCAAGTGGAAATGGATTGCTAAGCCATCTCCTATTTTGCTGTTAGATCCCCTCTCCCATTGCTTGTGACTTAGTATCTTCCAGATACCCTCTGCTCAGCCCCAGCCCCCCATTCACCCAGACATGACAAACAAAGGCATTTCTCTAGCTATGCTTAAAACAAATAATTATTGTTTGGTAAATATATGCAGCCAGCCGCATGAAACCCTGATTGTTTGAAATCACATTATAAACATGCAAACGTGCATGATTCTAAATAGATGACCAAATACTTTCTCAATTTCTATTCTAATTCATCTCATACAGAATGATCCAATTAGTCATTCTTTAACAACACTTTCAATGTTTCTCCCATACTCCAGAATTTATAATTACTACAAACTGCCAATAGGATAAATTGCCAAATTTTGATCTTGGTGATTTAAAGCTCCCCATTAATTTAGTGACAAATGCATGTCGGGAACTCCACGAGGTACTGCTGAGGTCACAAAATGAGCATAACAAGATTCCTGCTTTCAAAAAATTTACAACCTCATTGGAAGGCTGTAGGGTCAACAACCTACAAGGTAGAATATGAGAGCCACAAAAGAGACAAATAATAACAGCAATTTTATACTAAAGCATTCACTGTGTGCTAGGTAGTTCACCTCTCTTACCATGAATCCTTACAACAGTACTTTAACAGAGGTAGGTATTTCCACTTACAGACAATAGCAATTACCAAATTCCTTCTAGTGCCAGCTGTCTGTATACATGATCACATTTAATCCCCATAGAAAGTCACTTTACAAATGAGTGCTGATGATTTGCCTGAGGTCACAGAAATAGTCAGTGGCTGCTATGGTCTGAATATTTGGTCCAAATGCACATGTCCAATGGTATTTGGAGATGGAAACTTTGGGAGCTATTAGGTCATGAGGGTAGAGCTCTCATGAATGAAATTAGTGCCTTTATAAAAGAAGCCTGTAAAAGCTCCTTAGCCCCTTTCAACAATGTGAGGACATAGAAGTCAGTCCATGGCCCAGAAGAGGGCCTTCACTAGAACTCCAACCACACTGCTACCCTGATCTTGGACTCCCAGTTTCCAGATCTGTGAGAAATAAATATCTGTTGTTTCTAAGTTACCCACTTTGTAGTAATTTTTTCTTATTGCAGCCTGTCTAGACTAAGACAATGGCAGAACCAAGTTTCAAACTCAGGTGTCTCTGTCTCTGAAGTCTTTATTCTCTGGACTATGCCATCTGCCTTCTTAGGGAAAAGGAGCTGGAGAAGGTCAGCCACTTCTCAGAGTTCACCAAGCTTCAGTGGCAATGAGGACTAAACAACAAATCTGTTTGACCTCAAAGTATAGGTTTGCTTCCTTTCTCTCTTTTTGTTCTTCTTCCCTTTGCTTTTAAACAATTTAGCCAAAAAGGTAAAAGAGGTTGAACGGAGCAAGGTAAATGTTCCTATTTGGGTTGTGGTGTGGAAACCCAGAACCTGGGCAGGGTAACAAGGAAGTCTTCTTAGGCAAGAGCTTGAGGAGGGTGAAGAGGGTGTCACACTGCAGGAGGGAGGGGTGTGTGTGGTGTCAGAGCCTGGGCAGGGTGATGAAGGTGTCCACATGGAGGTCTTGGCCAGGTGATACATGTTAGAGCCCCAGTGGGGTGAGGAAGATTCCACATGAAGGGGTACTAAGCCTGGGTGTCAGAGCTTGCACAGGTTAAGAAGGGTTTCTGCATTGGGGAGTGGTGACCTGGACCAGGGTCTTATTTGGTGTGTGTGTGTGTGTGTGTGTGTGTGTGTGTGTGTGTGTGTGTGTGTGAGCGTGGGTGCGTGTACGCCTGTGTGTATCAAGGCAGGGGAATGGTAAGAATGACTTACATATCGGGTATTGGCCAAATAACTAAATGTATTTCACATATTGGGGGGCTGGTTTCTCAGTGTCAAGGAAGGTAATTACAAACATGGAAAATGAATAATTAAAATAAAACAAGTAAACACAAAATAAAATTAAAGTAGATATTAATGTAAACCTATGATTTTCAATATAAAAATAGATACAAAGTAAATATAGAATACCTGTGAATGCTGGAACATATATGCATGTGTGTATGAATAAGTCATATGTTCCCTAGCTCTGTCCACCCCAGCATCAGCGAAAGCAACTGGTACCCAAACTGTAGCTTCTCAATGTCATTTTCTTCTAAAAGGAACCAGGACTCTGGAGAAATGGCTAATTTCAGGGCTGTGCAGGGAAAGTTCAAATTGAATTGGGAATTTCCTCTTGTACCAGAAAGACCATAGTTTAAAAATGATGAGAACATGTTAAAAGACACATGAACCAGCTTAATGAAGCTCCCAGTGACCTAATATAGGACAAGTTCAGCATCAATATAAATCATGATAATATTAAATTAAATCTATTAAGTAAAAAAGAAAATATTGAGTTCCTATTAACATAAATGACTATATACACAGATCAATTAAAAGTCTCATGAGGAATGGGACATTAAATAGCTTCAAAGTGACTCCCTACAAGACACTTGAAAAAACAGTGAAGAAGCCGGGCAGACCACTTCTCAATTCACGGACCACAGTGGACACCATCAGCCAAGAGACACTTGTACTGTGATAGGATGCAGTGAGAACATGGTGACATTCTGGTGTCCCTACCAAAGAAGCATAACCAGATTCTAGTAATAAGGAGGCATCAGACAAACCCAAATCAAGATGCAAAAGAGCTAGTCTGAAATCTTTAATGTATCAAGGCTATGAAAGTCAAGGAGAGATTTGTTTCAGACCAAGATGACAATGTAATCCAACTGTGTGATTCTGTACCAGATGCTCTGACTATAAGGAACATTATTGGAGAAGTGGCAGAAGTTGAATGGGGTCTGAAGACTAAATGGTGGTAAGGTATCAATGTTAATTTCTGGCTTTGATGGTCCTATTGTGGCTATTAGGTGAAAGCCCTTGTTTGGAGGAATTGGTCTTTGAAGTGTTCAGAGTAATGAGGCAACTTACTTTCAAATGCTTCAGAATAAAAACTCTTTGTACTATACTTCTAAGCTTTCTGTAAGTTTATGGTTGTTTCCAAAGAAATATTAGAAATATATGAACTACCTTGACTATATTGTGCAAAAGGAGGTGGACTTTGGGGAGAATTTAGATAGGTCCACAAGGAGAGTTTTTCATATAAAATTAGTGGTGTGTTCAACCAGTTAGTGCTTCCCCTTTGCCTTACAAAATAAGGTTTTGAACAAGGACATGGAATGCAGAATAGAAAATTGGCTAGGATGGGCATTGCAGTTAGACCAGGATTCACATGCTGAATTTCTTTTTAACTGACTATGGGACCTTTGACTCTTTGAGTCCCAGTTTCATCATTTGTAAAATAGGAATAAATGATGTTTGTGTGTGTATGAGAATAAATGGGATTATGTATGTAAAGGGCTCAGCACAGTTCCTGTCACATAGCAGTGCTAGCAATGGTGATGAGAATATGACAACCGTGATGATGTGAACTGCCCTTCGGGGGAGGTGATTGATCTGTGCTGTGCAGATGGGTTGGGGCTGGTTCAGACTGACCCTGAAGAAAGGGAGAGCGGTTGGGAAGCTATAAGCAATTGCCCACAGAAGAGTAGAGTAATGGCTGTCAGCAGAGGCAGATTAAGGTTGATTGAGGCCCCCGGCGCAGAAGAAAATATTGGGCCCCTTACATTAGAAAAAAAAGTAAAATTAGGGTTTTGTGGGACCCAGGGCGTGGGCCTGGTGTGCCCGCCTTTAAACCCATCTCTGGCTGTCAGAATGGAAGGACTGGGTGAGTGTGAGTGAGAGTTTGTTCGAGGAAATTCTCCAGATTTAAAACAACGAATTAGATCTCAGGATAATCCCTAGGAGGTTAAATGGCTCTGAGATACAGTTTCTGGCAGAGGGAGGGGAGCTGTTACTAATCAGGGGAACCAGAAATGACTGGGGTTCTTTGCAGGAGAGCTCACAGTCCAATACTCTCCCCTCAGGTCCTTCCAACCTCACAAGTAGAAACAAAGATACAGATGTCTTTTAGGCTATTACATCTTCTTTCCTCCTGCTGCACCTTTATTCTTTCTTCCCCATGCTCTGTCCATTCCTCCCTGAACATTCCACTCAGGTACTCAGTGCCCGATACTTATTCAAGTCTTGTTCCGGATTCGTGCCTTGTTGAAAGAATGAGACGACTGCCCCCAAAGAATTTACCATCTTGTTGGTGAGACAAAATATCCGTATAGGAAACAGAAAGAAACCTACATTGGTCTCTGACTCTAGGAGTAAAGTTTGCCGAAGTCTATGGTGGTCAAACCCAGATTTATATCTCCTTATCTAATTATTACTCTCCTGTTAAGCCCTCCAAGCTTATTATTTCCAGGAAGCCTGTGCTTCTATTAGGATGCAGACTATGCAGTGGCTATTCAAGCTATTCTTGTGTTTGTGTGTGTGTTTTGGAGATAAAAGGCTGCATCTAAGGTGTTAGTTTATTTCAGTCTTCTCACTGGTGCCACAACAATATAGTCTGTAACAAAACTGCATTCTATGTGTGTGTTTTCAGCATCATAGGAAGAGTGGCAGAGAGCTGAATTAGATGCTCAGAATGTTCTTGAAACCATCATATCACTGAAATGTTTATATCCACAGCATCCATTAGAAAGGACATATGTCTGTTTCCAACTACAAGTTGTGCATAAAGCAAATTTTCTAAATTAAAAAAGGCTTAATTCAACTCATTTTACACATTAAGCATGATGTCAATGTATTTTCATTAGTGATTGAAATTGCCAATATAATTCCATGGTGGTGTTATTTTGTTTTAATTGTAAAATAATCCATAATGTGGTAATATGCACATCCTACTTCAGCAATGATCAGAGCCATCATTACAAACAACAAAGAGAAACACTGGCCTTTCAAAGAACTTCGTAAAGATTATTTGACTCCATGTCAAAAACATTTACCGAGAAATGAATTGAGAATCACAGTGTGGTCCTCTAAATCTTTCAGTGTGTAGCATTTGGTCAGATCAATCACGCCATTTGAATTAAAGCCCTGGATGGATATCCGAAACAGCACACTCCACTCCCAAACAAAAATATTGGATGATGGAGAGCAGGTGGCAGATAATTAGAAGATCTGGGACCATGCCATGGTCTTTATTTTTTTTGAGGGTCTTTCTCTGTTGTTAGCTATGCTGCAAACCACTGCAGAATCCCCCTCAAAGCCCAGATGTTGAGACTGTGTGTAAATACTTCAAAGGGGAAAGACTGGAAGGATAATGGGACATGGACAAACAAAAAGGACGAGGATTGTTCTGTCAGCAGTGTGTGATTACAAAACCTCACACAGACCTGGTGGAGTGTGCTTGTTTCTGAAAATGACACCACTTTGAAGTCTGTCCTTTTAGTTAGAGCTCTGTTCTGCTATGGGCCTCCTTCACTGCTGACTTGATGCATCAAAGGAGCACCTAGCATTAGGTGGGGCTGCGTGGTCAGCACAGACCCTGCAAATGGAGCCACAGAGCAGCTAATGGATATGGCGTTGAAGTCCCATACAAAACACCAGGCTTTGGTTTTCAAAGGATGAACTGCTTTGAAAAAGGCCTTTGGGCTGCAAATTTAATGGTGCTTATGTGTCAAATTTCTATTTTTTTCCCCAAGGAAAAACAGAATGAACAAGTCATTAGTTTGTATTGATCAAGTAGCTGGGGTCCCTTCTGAAATTCTGCATGATCTGTAACACTCTCAAGGAGACCAGCTCAGTCTCTGAAATGTCGTCTTCACTTTGACCAAGTTTTCAGACATTGCCAGGCTCCTTAGCACCACTTTGGAAACTGCCTTCTGCAAATACTCGGATAACATGGGTCACCAAAACAAGGGAACCCTTCCTTTAATGCTGCCAAGACCAAATTAAATTTTCAGAGAGAATTTCACTCAAATGGTTACTGCTGATTCATGATTTTCATTTCTTTGTCAGACACCCAAATAGCTTTGAAGAGCCTTCCATGGCCAAAGCAAATCTTCACCTCTGGATAAATAGCTCAGATCTTGAGGAAGACAGCAGCTGATCCTTTTCTGTTTTCCTGCTTGTCATTCTCCTTGCTCCCCACTGCTGCTTCAAAATGGCTCCTCTTAAGTTTTCCTGTAGAAGAGCATCTTCCTCCCAAGATGCTGCTGCTGGGATTAACCACCATCTCTCTGGAGTCAGGGCTGCCCGTATGGGCCTTGCAGTCACTTCCCTCACACATTGCGATGGGCACGTCCTCCTAGTCTGCAGTAAGCACCCCACCTGCAGACAACACCCTATAGGCTGTCCATGTCTAGATCTGACACCTGAGCCTCCACTTCTCAACTCCCCTCACCCGAATCTGTCCCTCACTTCAGACACCCACTTTAAGGACAATTCCTTGTAGCACTTCTGGTATCTTGTATTTCAATTTCCCACCCTTGGACTACAATTTGCTATCTGTGCTTTCACCTTTCTGAGTTTTAATCTCATTTAGATATCCAGTTTCTATATCCCTGTGCTTTCTCCAGACTTTTAATTCCCCCTTAGCCTTTATTTCTTTATCCAAATGGGACTTTGTATGTTGTAGCTGATAGCATTTTCTTTAAGTGAGAGGAGGGGGGAAAGTGAGGCAGATTCCTGCATGTGCCCCAACTGGATCCACTGGCAACCCCTGTCTGGGGTCAATGTTTGAATCAACTGAGCTATCCTCAGTACCAGAGGCTGGCTCTCAGAACAACTGAGCAACTGGCTTGAGGAAGGGAAGAGAAACAGAAAAGGAAGAGGAAGAGAAACAGATGGTCACTTCTCCTGTATGCCCTGACTGGGATTGAACCTGGGACACCTACATGCTGGGCTGATGCTCTATCCACTGATCCAACTGGCCAAGGCCAGTTGCTAGCATTTATAATAACCTCGCTGCACAGCCTCAGCCACAGACTAGTGCACCAGTTGCCCCTTTCCATCTCATCCCCAGAGAACCAGAGCTGCCGGAGAGATGGGGGAATGTGTAGATTGGCTTCAAGGCACAATCTCTAACCTCAGCAGGACACTCATATTCACTGGAGATATTAAATGAGAAAGGCAGGAATGCTAGGGAGGCACAAGGTTGTTCTTTATGAAGAATGGCCATTGTTTGGGGCAGAAGAGTGGCCACTCCATAGGCTACTCAATAACCTATACTGTGGCCTGGTGGGAAAAGGTGAGTTAGACATCCGGTACTGAAATCTGAACTTTAAGAATGGAAAGAATATCAGTTTGCATCAGCAGAGACTGAAAGAGGGGCCAACATGTAGAGAACAAGAACCATAGTAATAGTAGACTCTCTCCCCTCCCCACCTTTTCCTTCATAAATGAGTGTGTTATGTATTATTTAGACAATGGGGTGAAGAGAGGGGACAACTCAGTGCAGCTCCTCTCTTACACTGAGTACCAGATGGCGGGCTTGGCCAAGATAAAGGCAGGTCACAAAATCAATTTCAATAGATTCAAAAATGGTTGCAAATTCATAATGAGCTATATATTTGGGCAATCAAATTACTTTTATATGGTAATCATGACTTATCATTGTGTATATATGTGTGTATACATATATGTGTGTATACATATATGTGTGTATAAATATATGTATTTGGTTTTGCCATTGGTTTTGCCACTGAAACACTCGTTTCTTCAGGCCACTTACCTGAGTCAGTGGCAGTTTTGCAAAGCATCTGTCATGGACTTTCAGACTTACTCAGACAAAAGTGTTCTAGGTGCTAAGATTTGATATGATACATTGGTATGCTTAAAACGTGACCCAGTCCTGGCTTGTGGAAGTCCTGGGTTTGATTCACAGTCAGGATGCATAGGAGGAGCAACCCTCTGCTTCTACATCCCTCCTCCTTCCCTTTATTTTTTCTCCCCCTACCCCACCCATGGCTCATTAGAGTAAGTTGGCCCTAGGCACTGAGGATGGCACTATGGTCTTGCCTCAGGCACTAAAATAGCTTGGTTGCCAAGCAACAGAGCAACAGCCAAGATTGGCAGAGCATTGACTCCTAGTGGGCTTGCCAGGTGGATCCTGGTTGTGATGCATATGGGAGTCTGTTTCTTGGCTTCCCTGCCTCTCCTTTAATAAAAGAAGAAACACAAAAACACATGACTCTTTCACACAGATAGGCTTACTGCTAGCAGTGCTTCAGCTTTCTGTTCTGAAAACACAAATTCTAAAGAGGAGAAATTTTACTTCACATGATTTCCATTGTAAACATATGGTGCATTTATACTTGTGTGTGCTTCACTATCAAGCATATTTTTGACAGCAGAGAATGTCTGTTTTGACTAGACATTTGAGAAATAAATGTTTTGCTGATGATTATGCATATCTGATATGAAGGATATTCTACACAGCAGCGTCTGGCTTCACATATTTCAAACGTTTCTTTAGCACTACTTCTGGTACTGGGCACTACAGGATGAGCTTGTATGGCTTTGTTACCTCTGCCCTTGCTGCAAAGTTTCCGTGCTGTCATGCGCAGTGGAAGGAGATGGCTAGTAGTAACTATAGACCAATTAACTTCAAGTCATATGAAGGTAACCCCACTTAAACCAAAGTAAGTGTATCCCATATTTCACCTCCCTTCAGCTGGACCTCCCAACTGCCATGGCCTTTCCTAGGACAAGAGGACACGAGTGACATTACTTTTTCCAATGCATATGGGCTTGTGAACAATGCATTGGAAAGGGCTGTCCAGGTGAGGGGTAAATTATTTAGCTTTGTAGTAAATTCAGCTTTGTGTCTGGACTCCTAAGGTGTGCCTAGCATATAATTATTCTGGAGGTTCCTAGTGGGAAAGATCAGCTACTTCCATATACTGATTAAAGAACAGGCATCTTTCTCGTTCTTATTGAAGACCACAAAGGTAGAAGGTGTATTCAAGATCCAAAGAATTAAAATCAAAGTGTTTTTTTTGAGTCAGATAAGATATTAAAATTTCTTGAGACCAAAAGGAAAGCAGGAAAGTAGCTATAACCTGCTGCTAGTTCTCACAAAAGAGTAACTTATTCCTAGGATAAACCGATCCCATTTAAATAACATGGACAAGGTAAAGTGTACATCAGGCATACCCACCCTGCAATGTCTGTATCCTTACCCAGAGGCTGTATTCCCACCCCCAATCCTAGGTCAGTCAGTCATCTCAGCCTTGAATTATCTCCCCAGTTCATCAAATCACTGGAGATAATAAAGTTATTTCATTTAGAGCTTGGATTAGCAAACTTTCTCTGTACAGGATCAGATAGTAACATTTTAGGTTTTGTGGGCCACGTGGTCTCTGCTGCAGCTACTGAACGCTGCCAGTGCAAATGGAACAACAAAAATGCCAAGGAGTAGGCATGCCTGTTCTAATAAAACTCTATTATGGGTGCTGAAATTTAAATTGCATATAATTTTTATGTCACAAAGTATTATTTGATTTTTTAACTATTAAAAATCAAAACAAGTTTTAGTTTGAAGGCTATACAAAACCAGGTAGCAGGTCAGATTCTTTTGCCCTAACTGTAGTTTTTGCTGATCTCTGTTCTAAACTATGCTCAGGAGAGATTTAGGATTGATCTGGTTCCAGGTTCAGATGGACACTGCTTTTCTGTTCTGGCTTCTATGCAGAGGTAATACTGTGCACCAGCTGTTCTTTAGGCATTATGCTGAGGATTTTCAACCCCTTTGTGGGTCTCCTCTCTCAAAGGGCTCAATTGTAACATTGTCATCTGTCCAACCCACGATTTCTGATTGGCTTGGTGGTTTGGGTAGGTTAGGCCATAGTTTTGGATCAAAGGCATATGTTACAGAGACATAGTACCAATGCTACGTCATGGACACAACTCTATTTGTACAACATCATGGATAACCAAGTGGGTTGCACCCATATTGTTAAGATGGATTGGCCTCTCTGGTTGTCTACACCTGGAGTCCTCTTCCTGTAATTGTGCTCCTTATGGGTCTCTCTTATTATCATGAGTATTGAAGTCCAAGAGGCTTTTGCATAGGAAGGGTTAGTCCCAGTTACTTGCATTGATAACACATATCAATTTAGTAATGCTACGTAATTTAAAACATTCTTTTCATTAATTTTTAATGCATATAACTCTTATTATTTTGCTTATAAATCTATAGCTAAAATAAGAATTTTACCTTCCCATGTTAATTAATTTGAGTTGCACAGGATAAACATCCTTAAATAATAATCAGCCTTTAGTTTATAAAATTTGTTTAAACACTTTCATTGCATTTATAAATGTTTTCAATAGATTTTACTTAAAATGCCTGACCAGAAAGTTTACTACCAAAAAAGTAAGTCCTTCTACATACTTAAATAACATAAGTTAAACATAAATTTTAGCGTTTTAATAAACTTATGATAATAGAGATTCAAGTTCTGTCAAGCTATTCATTATTGTTTATAAGTGTAGTTAAATTTCCTCCCAACTTTCAGCTTAAAAATCACAAGTATATAATCAATTATACATTTATATTGGAATCCCTCTAACTAATCCATCAGGTTCTCTATCATGTCAACTTTTCTTAAACATCACAAGCACAATAAATAACAAACACATACAGATTGTTCCAAAGATCATAAAACCTGCGTCTAACTTAATCCCCGAAGTATAGATGGTATGGGTTGACTTACTTTCATTGATTCTTAATTTTAAAACATCCTGGGGTAAAAAGACCTTACCCTTTAAGTTGAGGGTCATCAAACTATACTAGCTCAGTGCCTACTGACTGTTTGGATATGACCCCAAGCTAAGAACAGTTTTTACATGAAATGGAAATGAAAAACAAACAAACAGTAGAAAAAAAAGATTTCAGCATACATAAATAAAGTTTTATAGGAACACAGCTAGGTTCATTTGTGTAAATATTGCCTATGACTTGCTTTCAGGAGCTCACGGCAATGTCAAGTGGTTGAGAGAGACCATATGGCCCTCAAACCTAAAATATTTACTCTTAAAAAAGGTTTGTCCCTTCCCTCCTCCCCACTTTCTTTTTTAAAAGACACAAGTCCTGCTGTACTTGAATTTCCAAAACCCAAATAAAGGATCACTGTAGCAGACAGTTTTGCCTGAAGGGTGTTTGGTAGACTATGAGCCAAGAGCTTCTTTTTAAGACTGTTTATCGTTCTTCCTTCTCCATTTACCCAGAGAACAACAACAGACAATAAAAACTAGGGATAGGAAAGAAGGGATGGGGAAGGGCAGAGCACACATGGGCAAAAGAACGTTTACAGTTGTGAGTACATAAAACACAGTTTATTCTTGTGTTATTATCTACTAATTATTGCATTATTTGTTATTATTAACCTAATTTGCCCACTCCTGTATTTTTGGTGTAAGGACAGAGACACGCCCCATCAAGATACAAGAGCCGCAAGTGTGCACTGCTCCCCAGGGCTTCACACAGCTGCAGCCGGGGACCATGGGGCGGTCTCCCAGCACCCAGAGGAAGTGCTCTGGGAGCTGCTCCCTGTGCTTGTGCATCAGATACCACAGAGGAAGCCACAGCCTCACTTTTTAGTCCAGCTCTACTGCTCCCTGTAGGGGATCATGCTTTCTTCCTAGTGGTCTACAGGCTATTCACCCATATTCTCTGCATGTTGCTCCTCTTGTCTTGACAAATGATTTAACTATTTTAGCTAAGCCTTTCTCTGAACAAGCATCTCAACACCCAGTTTAAGCTTAATTAACTTAGTTTACACCTTTCCTGTTGTCACATCAGGAAGTCTTGCATGTAATACTTTCATATATGTTTTAATGTGCAATATAACTATATGCAGTATATATTTGACCCATGGGTTATAATTTGAAGTCATCACCTTTCCTTATAAGCAATATTTCACAGCCCTTCTGAACCAGAAGTCATAATGAAGCACTATGTGTCATATCTAGATGAGAAGGAAGTTCAGACCTTCTGGCTGTCTTCAAGAATGAAATCATGAAAATAATTGTTAAAATACCTCCAGAGCATTATATGAAGTACAGATTTCATTTTCAGAAAAATCTAAAGTCTTAAAAATAAAGTAAGGAAAGATAATTGAAATAGAGAGGGAAGGAGAAAAACACAGGATAGGAAGGGGAAATGGTATGGAGAGAAAAAATAAGCCAGAGGGTTAAAATAAGTTTAATTCCTAAGTATTACACTAAAATAATGGCAGGAAGTTTTTATAGCCTCTCCATTGCTTATATAATACTTTTAAAATACCTGTATTTTGAGACCCTGGCTGGTGCTGAGTGGATAGAGCATCAGCCAGGTGTATGGATATCCTGGGTTCAACTTCCAGTCAGGGCACACAGGAGAAGCGACCATCTGCTTCTCCCATACCCTCCTTCTTCTCTCCCTCTTCCCCTCCTGCAGCCAATGGCTTGATTGTTTCCAGCATGGCCTTGGGAGCCAAGGATAGCTTGGTTGGAGCATGATAATTCAAGGTACTAAAAATAGTTCAGTACTCAAGCATCAGACCCAGCTAAAACAATTAAAAAGTATTTTTTTTAATAGGTGTATTTTTTTTTTTTTGTCTCTGGCCAGTTGGCTTAGTGGTAGAGCATCAGCCTGGCATATAGATATCCCAGGTTTGATTCCCGGTCCTGACCGGAAGGGCACACAGAAGTGAAAATCTGCTTCTCTACCCTTTGCCTTCCCCTTTCCTTCTCTCTCTTTCTCTCTTCCTCTCCTGCAGCTGTGGCTCAATTGGTTTGAGCAAGTTGGCCCCAGGAACTGAGGATGGCTCCATTGCCTCTCCTCAGGCACTAAAATAGCTTGGATGCTGAGCAACAAACAACCAGATGGGCAGAGCATCACTGGGTAGGGGGCTTGCCAGGTGGATCGCAGCCCAGGCACATGCAGGAGTCTGTCTCTCTGCCTCCCTGCCTCTCACGTAATAATAATAAAAAATTAGCTGTTTTTTAAAAAAGAAATTCTCAATGAATGGGCAATTCAAAATGCCTTCTGAAATAGAAAATTATTCTCAAACAAAATCAGATCAGTTTGCTGAATCTAAATGTTAGATATATCTTACTTTTTAAGTCTTCACTTTAGCTCATCTCCAAAGTGTGATTTATTTACAAGGTTATGAGTGATGGAAGCCTAGAAGGCAGAGTTATGTTAAAGATTGATCTTGGGAAGCCATAATTATTGGGACTGGTGTAGAGAAACTTCAGGTTAGAGAACTAGAAATGTGATAGTTTTATAATGTTGTAAACACTTTTAGCCTATTTCAAACTTTCTGTAAGTCTATTTTGATTTTTTGTAATTTCAATGAATTTTTTTTCTTGTAGCAAACATTTAAGATCTGCCCTGTTAGTAAATTATTTAGGTGGTTTTGATAAAATCCTTTAAAAATTAAATGAAAAAGTCAATTTACTTTTTAAAGAGGGTTTAATCAAAACTACCTCAGTAAATGGTCTGGGCAGCATAGCACCTTCAGTTCAGGAGGACTGTGCTAATGAGATTATACACTTGCTAATGGACAATATACCTCATTGAAAGAGAACCAGTACACAGGTTTATAGGCTGTGGCACGGAGGAGAAGGAATACAGATAGAAATTTAGTATCAAAGCAAAAGCTGTGCAGCTACAGTTTGCAAAAAATCCAATATTATGAACATTTGAAAGCAGCTGCCTGGAGGGCCAGGGTAGAACCTCTAATGGGAGGGATGGGTGAGAGCTTTCCTAAACCTTTTATGAACCTCATATCTACCTTCTGTGAAGTCTTTTAGGAGTCAGAGGGGACATTATCATTTTCATGTAGTACTCATAAGGAGAGCCTGATATAATGTTATCAAGTTTTAAAAACATTTTTGCTACAGAATAAAACACCAAAACAAGTGTAGAGCTTAAATAATTGTTACAAAGTGAAAATCCATGTAACCATACTTACATAAGAAACAGAACCTGAATAGCAGCCCTAAATGAGACCATTTTTCTGAATTTTATAACAATCTTTTTTTTTGTATTTTTAAAATCTACTAACAAGTTCTTTTGAAATATCTCACTTATTCTTTGATGCTTTTACTCAATATTCTCATCATTTCTGGGAATTTTTTTCAATATTTTTCCTTACATTAGTTTGGAAGTTATACCTTCACTTGAAGAAACACCCTTAAACATTTCCTTTAGTGAATATTGCAATTGAACTCTGTTAGGTGTATTTGACATATTTCATCCTTATTCTTTAAAGACATTTTTGGTGGATATATCCTTAAAGATTGGTCAGCACACATCCTAAATCTAAATCCAAGTCAGCCAGACTACAGGAAACACCTGTCAGGGAAACCAACACACACCAATCACAATCCTCTGCTTCAGTTTTAGCCAGCTCACCTTACTCTAGGAAGTAAGACCTGCTGGCCCTGTAAGGAAATGCCCAACTTTTAGCCAATCACATCCGTTTCTGACTTGCCCTTTCTAAAGCTCCATGAAACTCACTTTTGCCCAAAATCTCTCAAGAAGATGTCCCTCTGCTGGCGAGGCACTGTGCTTCCCCAATCCACAGGTGTTTTCCCTTGAATAAAGGACATCAAACTTGTTACTAAATTGTTTACTTCTGTCATTTGACAGCATTTATTGTTGTAGTTATCCTTACTATTTTTTAATGAAAGTTATCTTCCCACACATTTCCGGCTTCCATTGCTTCTTCAGAGAAATTAGCTATGTTTGCTCCATTGAATGGAAATAGATGAATTCCCCACTTCATTGCCATTATCTCATTTTCTGCTTTAAAAGTTTCCTGGGATGACAAGATGGCAATGGAGTAGGCGGACGTACCATTTTCCAACTCCTGGAACCAAAGTGGATTATAACTTAATTTTAAGAACCATCATCTGGATAAACCAACTTTGAACTAAACTAAGAGGACTCTTCAACCAAGGAACACTGAAGAAGCCACATTGAGACTGGTAGGAAAAACAGAAATGTGGAAAGGGCTGCCCAGATCCCTGAAGCGAATGGCAGCCCAGAGAGACTCGTGTGGCGGGAAGAGAGGCCAGCGAAGAGGGAGGGAACTGGGCTCCAGGAACAAAGCCCCAGCCTGCAGCCCCAGAGCCTAGAAGAGGCGTATGGACAGTATTTAGCTGTGAAACAAGTTAGGATACTGTTTGTGAGAAAGAGACAGTTTACTCAGACCCAGGATTCTTCTTAAAGGGATGACACAGAAAACCTCTCTCACAACCACTCACCCGGGGCTCTGGGGGATGGGGAGAGGAGAGGACTGGAGCAGTGGGAAGAGAGTCAGCGGGAATAGAGTGTGGTCTGGAAGGCACAGGGAGAAACACTTTGAGGGACAGCCACCCTAACCCCTGGGCTGAGTCACTTCCCAAATCTGAAACAAATATTTCCCCTGGAACCAGCAATACCAGCAAAGGGAAGTAGGACACCAGCCAAACAAGCTCACCTGCGGTACTTAGAGCACTGCCGCTTAGAAGAAGGGAGCTTTCAGGACTACAGTATGGAGTGTTAGGGTCTGAGCTACAGCGCCCCCACCCACACTGCTGAGGGCTTGCTGGAGGGTGGGTGGTGGCGGGTCACTGAAGTGCGGTTCCATTGACAGGGGCAGAGGCCAGGCTGGCTGGCCATGAGCTCAGTCTAGCCTGGCAGGGGCAGAGGGGACACATGACAGCAGTCCAGCAGCTGCGGGCTCACCTGCAGCCCTACTTGCGGGGGGGAAAGCGGGAACCTGGGAATGGGCAGAATTCTGCCGCTGAGCAGGGGCACACAGCCTCACCTGGCCTCCCAGGCTTGTGGCCCTGCGTGAACTGGCTTTGCCAGTGGGGGCAGGGAAAAAGCCCAGGAAAAGGCAGAGGTCCGCAGCTAAGCACAGGCCAGCAGTCCTGCTTGGCCGGAGGAGCTGTGTGAGCCGGCCCTTACTGCAGGTGTGGGCGAAAGCCCAGGACAGACAGAGGCTTGCAGCTGAGTGCGCACCAGCAGCCCCACCTGGCCCGAGGAGCCGAGGCTTGTGGCACTTCAGGAGCCGGCTCTGACTGCGGAGGTGGAGCAGAAGCCTGGGAACAGGCGAGGACCGCAGCTGAGCAAAGGTGCTCACCTGAGCCCTTAGTACCGAGGCTTGTGGCTCGAGTGTGGTGTGCAACCCCCCACCCCCAGGGGGGTACCTGGTGAAGGCCGAGACAGGCTGAGGCTTGTAGAGCCGGAACAAGAACATAGCTCCTTCCACGGAGGAGAGGCAGAAACCGCAGCAACAACCACAGTGGACCTGCACCGGCAAAGGCAATGCCCATACCCACTGCCCTAGGCAGGGTAGAGGTGGTGGTGGGCGTGCAGGCAGACCACACCTAGGGAACACAGAGGCAACACCCACTGGACTCCAGTGGCCACACCTTTCTTATATACAGACAAAATGGGTAGGCAGAGAAACGTAACCCAAATGAATCAAGAGAAATCCCCAGAGAAGGACCTAAATGAACCAGATATCACCAAATTTCCGGATGCAGAGTTTAAAATAATGATAGTTAGGATGTTCAAAGAACTTAGAGCAACAATGGATCATCATTACGAACACCTAAATAAAGAGATAACAAGTATAAAAAAGGAAATTGAAATAATAAAAAAGAATCAGACAGAAATGACAAATACAGTATCAGAATTGAAGAACACAATGGAAGGAGTTAAAAACAGGATGAATGAAACTGAGGATCGAATCAGCGAGTTAGAGGACAAAATAAATGAAGACACAGAAGCAGAGGAGAAAAAAGAAAAGAGACTCAAAAGGTCTGAGGAAACTCTAAGGGAGCTCTGTGACAACATGAAGAGAAATAACATCTGCATCATAGAGGTTCTTGAAGAAGGGAAAGAACAAGGGATAGAAACTTTGTTCAATCAAATCAGCTGAAAACTTCCCTAAATTAAGACTGGAAAATGTCTCACATGTTCAAGAAGCACAGAAAACTCCATTGAAAAGTAACCTAAAGAAATCTACACCAAGACACATCATAATTAAAATACCAAAGCTAAGTGATAAAGAGAAAATTTTAAAAGCTGCTAGAGAAAAAAAGGCTATCATCTACAAAGGAGCCCCCATTAGGATGACATCCAACTTTTCAACAGAAACACTTGAGGCCAGAAGAAAATGGCAAGAAATATTCAAAGAAATGCAGAACAAGAACCTACAACCAAGACTGCTTTATCCAGCAAAGGTAACATTTAAAATTGAAGGAGAAATATAGAGCTTCCCAGACAAAAAAAAAAACCTCAAGGAATTCATTAAAACCAAACCAATCCTGCAAGAGATGCTAAGGGGCCTGTTTTGAACAGATACAAGGGGGAAAGAATATAGCAAAAGAGGAATACAGCTTTAAAGAATAAGATGGCAATAAACAACTACATATCAATAATAACCTTAAATGTAAATAGATTAAATGATTCAATCAAAGGACATAGGGTAGCTGCGTGGATAAAGAAACAGGACCCATGCATATGCTGTCTACAAGAGACACATCTTAAAACAAAAGATGCAAAAAATATTTCATGCAAATGGAAATGAAAAAAAAGTCGAGGTAGCAATACTTATATCTGACAAAATGGACTTTAAAACAAAGGCTTTAGGGAGGGAAGGCAAGATGGCTAATGGAGTAGGCGGACGTACCAACTTACAACTCCCAAAACCAAAGTGGATTATAACTTGATTTTAAGAACCATCATCTAGATAAACCAACATTGAACTGGACTGAGAGGACTCTTCAACCGGGAACACTGAAGAAGCAACATTGAGACTGGTAGGAAAGCAAAAACACGGAAAGGGCTGCCCAACTCCCCAGAGTGAAAGGCAGCCTGGAGAGACTCGTGTGGCAGGAAGAGAGGCTAGCGGAAGGGTAGGGACCTGGGTCCCAGGAACAAAGCCCCAGACTACAGCCCCAGAGCCTAGAAGAGGCATATGGACAGCATTCAGCTGTGAAACAGGTTAGGATACTGTTTGTGAGAAAGAGACAGTTTTCTCAGACCCAGGATTCTTCTTAAAGGGACGGTGCAGAAAACCTCTCTCACAACCACTCACCAAGGACTCCAGAGGCAGGGAGAGAGGAGAGGACCGGAGCAGTGGGAAGAGAGTGCGGTCTGGAAGGCACAGGGAGAAAAGCTTTGAGGGACAGCCACCCTAAACCCTGGGTTGAGTCACTTCCCAAATCTGAAACAAATATTTCCCCTGGAACCAGAAAGGGGAAGCAGGACACCAGCCAAACAGGCTCCCCAAATGCAATTACAGCAGAGTCATTTAGAAGGAAGGAACTTTCAGGACTACAGTATGGAGTGTTAGGGTCTGAGCTGCAGCTCCCCCACCCACACTGCTGAGGGCTTGCTGGATGGCGGTTGGAGGCGGGATGTGGAAGTGCAGTTCTGTCGGCGGGGCAGACGCCGAGCCAGCTGGCGTGAGCTCAGTCTAGCCCAGCGGGGGAGAAGGGAACGTGTGAATGTGGTCCGTCAGTTGTGGTCCCGCCTGAGACCCCCACCTGTGGGGGAATAGTGAGAGCCCGGAATGGGCAGAGATCCACTGCTGGGCAGGGGCGAGTTGGCGTGCAGCCTTACCTGGCCTCAGAGGCTTGAAGCCCTTCATGAACTGGCTTTGCCAGCAGAGGTGGGGCAGAAGCCCGGGCTCGCAGTTGAGCGTGCACCAGCAGCTAGGCAGAGGAGCCGAGGTTGGTGGGGGCCGGAGGAGCCAAGGTTGGTGGCGGCCGGGCAGAAGCCTGGTGAGCGTGCACTAGCAGCCCCTCCCAGCTGAGGAGGTTAACAATGAGATCAAAGAAGAAATAAAAAAATTCCTAGAAACATCCATATTGTTGTAAATGATCTGATGTCATCATTTCTTATGGCCGACTAGTATTCCATAGTATATATATACCAAAGCTTTTTAATCCACTCATCCTCTGATGGACACTTGGGCTGTTTCCAGATCTTTGCTATTGTGAACAATGCTGCCACAAAAATGGGGATGCATTTCTTCTTTTCAAACAATGCTATGGTGTTCCTAGGGTATATTCCTATAAGTGGGATAGCTGGGTCAAAAGGAAGTTTGATTTTTAATTTTTTGAGAAATATACAGAGTGAAATAAGTAAATCAGGAAAAAACTGAGAACAACATGATTTCATACATAGGTGGGACATAAAAGTGACATTATGAGACATAAACAAGAGAGTAATGGTTATGGGGTGGAGGGATGGAGGAGAGGGTGGAATAGGGAGGAGGGAAGGGGCACAGGGAAAACCAGATAGAAGGTGACAGAGGACAATTTGACTTTGGGTGATGGGTATGCAACATAATTGAATGATAAGATAACCTGGAGATGTTTTTGTTGTACATATGTACCCTGATTTATTGGTGTCACCCCATTAAAATTAATAAAAAGAATAAATTCCTAGAAACAAATGTTAATGAGCATACATCAACTCAAAATTTATGGGACACAGCAAAAGCAGTTCTGAGAGGGAAGTTTATTGCACTACAGGCATATCATAAGAAGCTAGAAAAAGCTCAAATAAGCAACCTGACCCTGCATCTAAAAGAACTAGAAAAACAACAGCAAATAAAGCCCAGGACTAGTAGAAGAAAAGAAATAATAAAGATCAGAGCAGAAATAAATGACAGAGGCTAAGAAAACAATACAGAGGATCAATGAAACCAGGAGCTGGTTCGTTGAAAAGGTAAACAAGATCGATGAACCTTTAACTAGACTTACCAAGAAAAAAAAGAGGGAGGATTCAAATAAATAAAATTAGAAATGAGAATGGAGAAATAACAACTGACACAACAGAAATACAAAGTATTCTAGGAAAATACTATGAAGAACTATACGCCAAAAAATTAGACAACCTAGGTTAAATGGACAAATTTCTTGAATCATATAACCTTCCAAAAATCAATCTGGAAGAATCAGAACACCTAGACAGACCAATTACAACAAAACAGTTATTAAAAAAATCCCAACAAAGAAAAGTCCTGGGCCTGATGGCTTCACAAGTGAATTCTACCAAAATTCAAAATTCAAACTCCTATCCTTCTCAAGCTATTTCAAAAAATTCAAGAGGAAGGAATACTTACAAGCTCCTTTTATGAGGTGAGCAAATTTCTAATTTTGAAACCAGAAAAAGACAACACAAAGAAAGAAAATTATAGGCCAATATCCCTGATGAATTTAGATGCTAAAATCCTCAACAAAATATTAGCCAACTAGATCCAGCAATATATAAAAAACATCAACACCATGATCAAGTGGGATTTATTCTGGGTGGCAAGGCTGGTTCAATATTCACAAATCAATCAATGTGATTCATAACATAAACAATAGAAAGGATAAAACCACATGATAATTTTAATAGATGCAGAAAAAACATTTGATAAAATTCAGCACCCATTCAGGATCAAAACTCTCAGCAAAATGGGAATACAGGGAACATACCTTAACATAATAAAGGCCATCTATGACAAATCCACAGCAAACATCATACTCAATGGGCAAAAATTAAAAGCAATCCCCTTAAGATCAGGAACCAGGCAGGGGTGCCCCCTTTCACCACTCCTATTCAACATAGTTTTGGAAGTCCTAGCTATAGCAATCAGACAAGAAGAAAAAATAAAAGACATCCAAATTGGAAAAGAAGTAAAACTGTCATTATTTGTAGATGATATGATATTTTATATAGAAAACCCTAAAGTCTCAGTCAAAAAACTACTGGACCTGATAAATGAATTCAGCAAGGTGGCTGGATATAAAATTAATACTCAGAAATCAGAGGCATTTTTTTATATATATATTTTATTATTATTAATTCTAATGGGGTGACACCAATAAATCAGGGTACATATGTACAATGAAAACATCTCCAGGTTATCTTATCATTCAATTGTGTTGCATACCCATCACCAAAAGTCAAATTGTCCTCTGTCACCTTCGATCTAGTTTTCCCTGTGTCCCTCCCCTCCTCCCTATCCCATTCTTCCCTCCCTCCCCCCATCCCATAACCACCACTCTCTTGTCCATGTCTCATATTCTCACTTTTATGTCACACCTATGTATGAAATTATGCTGTTCTCAGTTTTTCTTTTGTTCTAGTTTACTTATTTGACTCCGTATAATGTTATCGAGGTACATCCATTTTGTTATAAATGATCCGATGTCATCGTTTCTTATGGCTGAGTAGTATTCCATAGTATATATGTACCATAGCTTTTTACGTCTTCTGACGGACACTTGGGCTGGTTCCAGATCTTTGCTATTGTGAATAATGCTGCCACGAACATGGGGGTGCATTACTTCTTTTCGAATAGTGCTATGGTGTTCTTAGGGTATATTCCTAAAAGTGGGATAGCTGGGTCAAAAGGCAGTTCGATTTTTAATTTTCTGAGGAATCTCCAAACTGTTTTCCACAGTGGCTGCACCAGTCTGCATTCCCACCAGCAATGCAGAAGGGTTCCCTTTTCTCCACATTCTCGCCAGCACTTATTCTGTGTTGTTTTGCTGATGAGCGCCATTCTGAGTGGTGTGAGGTGATATCTCATTGTGGTTTTAATTTGCATTTCTCTAATGATTAGTGATGTTGAGCATTTTGTCATATGCCTATTGGCCATCTGTATGTCCTCTTTGGAGAAATTTCTATTCATTTCTTTTGCCCATTTTTTGATTGGGTTGTTTGTCTTCCTGGTGTTGAGATTTATAAGTTCTTTATAAATTTTAGTTATTAACCCCTTATCAGATGTGCTGTCGAATATGTTCTCCCATTGTGTGGTTTGTCTTTTTATTCTGTTCCTATTGTCTTTAGCTGTGCAAAAACTTTTTAGTTTCATATAGTCCCATTTGTTTATCTTGCCTTTTATTTCAGTTGCCCGTGGAGATAAATCGGCAAATATACTGCTGCTACAGATGTCGGAGAGCCTGCTGCCTATGTTTTCTTCTAAGATGCTTATGATTTCACGGCTTACATTTAAGTCTTTTATCCATTTGGAGTTTGTTTTTGTGAATGGTGTAAGTTGATGGTCTAGTTTCATTTTTTTGCAGGTAGATGTCCAATTTTCCCAACACCATTTGTTAAAGAAGCTGTGTTTACTCCATTGTATGTTCTTTCCTCCTTTGTCAAATATCAGTTGTCCATAAAGCTGTGGGTTTATTTCTGGGTCCTCTGTTCTGTTCCATTAATCTATGTGCCTGTTCTTATGCCAGTACCAGGCTGTCTTGAGTATAATGGCCTTATAGTAAACCTTGATATCTGGAAGAGTGATACCTCCTGCTTTATTTTCTCTTTTTAAAATTGCTGAGGCTATTCGTGTTCTTTTTTGGTTCTATATAAATTTTTGGAATATGTGTTCTATATCTTTGAAGTATGTCATTGGTATCTTAATTGGTATTGCATTGAATTTATAAATTGCTTTGGGTAATATAGACATTTTAATGATGTTTATTCTTCCTAGCCATGAGCACGGTATATGCTTCCACTTGTTTGTATCTTCCTTGATTTCTTTTATCAATGTTCTATAATTTTCCGAGTACTTGTCCTTAACCTCCTTGGTTAAGTTTACTCCTAGGTACTTTATTTTTTTGGCTGCAATAGTGAAGGGGATTGTTTCCTTAATTTATTTTGCTGATAGTTCACTGTTGGTATATAGAAATGCCTCTGATTTCTGAGTATTAATTTTATATCCTGCCACCTTGCTGAATTCATTTATAAGGTCCAGTAGTTTTTTGACTGAGACTTTAGGGTATTCAATATTCAATATCATATCATCTGCAAATAGTGACAGTTTTACTTCTTCTTTTCCAATTTGGATGCCTTTTATTTCTTCTTCTTGTCTGATTGCTGTACTAGGACTTCCAGAACTATGTTGAATAAGAGTGGTGAAAGGGGGCATCCCTGCCTGGTTCCTATTCTTAAGGGGATTGCTTTTAATCTTTGTCCATTTAGTATGATGTTTGCTGTCGGTTTATCGTAGATGGCCTTTATCATGTTAAGGAATGATCCCTGTATTCCCACTTTACTGAGAGTTTTGAGCATGAATGGGTGCTGGATTTTATCAAATGCCTTTTCTGCATCTATTGAAATTATCATGTGTTTTTTTCCTTCCTTTTGTTTATGTGATGAATCACATTGATTGATTTGCGAATATTGAACCAGCCTTGCCTCTCCAGAATAAATCCCACTTGATCATGGTGTATGATTTTTTTCATATATTGCTGGATCTGGTTGGCTAATATTTTGTTGAGAATTTTAGCGTCTAAATTCATCAGGGATATAGGCCTATAATTTTCTCTCTTTGTGTTGTCTTTGCCCAGTTTTGGGATCAGAATTATGCTCGCCTCATAAAAGGAGTTTGGAAGTTTTCCTTCCTCTTGAATTTTTTGAAATAGCTTGAGGAGAATAGGAGTTAGTTCTTCTTTGAATTTTTGATAGCATTCACTTGTGAAGCCATCAGGCCCAGGACTTTTCTTTTTTGGGAGTTTTTTGATAACTGTTTCAATCTCATTTGCTGTAATTGGTCTGTTTGGGTGTTCTGATTCTTCCAGATTGATTTTTGGAAGGTTATATGATTCAAGAAATTTGTCCATTTCACCAAGAATGTCTAATTTTTTGGCATAGAGTTCTTCATAGTATTTTCTTACAATGCTTTGTATTTCTGTTGTGTCAGTTGTTATTTCTCCACTGTCTTTTTAAATTTTATTTATTTGAGTCCTCTCTCTTTTTTTCTTGGTGAGTCTAGTTAAAGGTTCATCAATCTTGTTTACCTTTTCAAAGAACCAGCTTCTTGTTTCATTGATCCTCTGTATTGTTTCCTTCGCCTCTATGTCATTTATTTCTGCTCTGATCTTTATTATTTCCTTCCTTCTACTTGTCTTGGGTTTTATTTGTTGTTGTTTTTCTAGTTCTTTTAGATGCAGGGTCAGGTTGCTTATTTGAGCTTTTTCTAGCTTCTTATGATATGCCTGTAGTGCAATAAACTTCCCTCTCAGAACTGCTTTTGCTGTGTCCCATAAATTTTGAGTTGATGTATGCTCATTATCATTTGTTTCTATAGAGGCATTTTTATACACCAACAATAAACTGTGAGAAAGAAATTAAGGGAACAATCCCCTTCACTACTGCAACCAAAAAATTAAAGTACCTAGGAGTAAATTTAACCCAGGAGATTAAAGACTTATACTCCGAAAATTATAAAACATTGGTAAAAGAAATCAAGGAAGATACAAACAAGTGGAAGCATATACCGTGCTCATGGTTAGGAGGATTAAACATTATTAAAATGTCTATATTACCCATAGCAATTTATAAATTTAATGCAATACCAATTACAATACCAATGACATACTTCAAAGATATAGAACACATATTCCAAAAATTTATATGGAACCAAAAAAGTACTTAAATAGCCTCAGCAACCTTGATAAGGAAGAATAAAGTGGGAGGTATCACTCTTCTGGATATCAAGTTATACTACAAGGCCATTGTACTCAGGACAGCCCGGTACTGGCATAAGAACAGGCATATTGATCAATGGAACAGGACAGAGAACCCAAAATAAACCACACCTTTATGAACAACTGATATTTGACAAAGGAGGTAAGAGCATACAATGGAGTAAAGATAGCCTCTTTAACAAATGGTGTTGGTAAAATGGGAC
This sequence comes from Rhynchonycteris naso, assembly GCA_037038555.1. Lineage (NCBI taxonomy): Eukaryota > Metazoa > Chordata > Mammalia > Chiroptera > Emballonuridae > Rhynchonycteris > Rhynchonycteris naso. Next base: position 225,591,820 of record CM072998.1, on the reverse strand, counting down.
ATCTACCTGCAAAACAATGAAACTAGACTACCAACTTATACCATTCACAAAAATAAACTCAAAATGTATAAAAGACTTAAATGTAAGTTGTGAAACCATAAGCATCTTAGAAGAAAACATAGGCAGTAAGGTCTCCGACATCTCTCGCAGCAATATATTTGCTGATTTATCTTCATGAGCAAGTGAAATAAAAGGATATACAGATGGGACTCTATCAAACTAAAAAGCTTTTGCGCAGCTAAAGACAATATGAACAGAATAGAAAGACAAACTACACAATGGGAGAACATATTTGACAATACGTCTGATAAGGGGTTAATAATCAAAATTTATAAAGAACTTGTAAAACTCAACACCAGGAAGACAAACAATCCAATCAAAAAATGGGCAAAGAAATAAATAGACACTTCTCCAAAGAGGACATACAGATGGCCAGTAGGCATATGAAAAAATGCTCAACATCACTAATCATTAGAGAAATGCAAATTAAAACCACAATGAAATGTCACCTCACACCAGTCAGAATGGCGCTCATCAACAAAACAACACAGAATAAGTGCTCAGAAAGATGTTGAGAGAAGGGAACCCTCCTTCACTGCTGGTGAGAATGGAGATTGGTGCAGCCACTGTGGAAAACAGTTTGGAGATTCCTCAAAAAATTAAAAATCGAACTGTGTTTTGACTGAGCTATCCCACTTTTAGGAATGTACCCTACGAACACCATAGCACTGTTCAAAAAGAAGAAATGCGCCCCCATGTTTGTATGTTTGTGGCAGCATTGTTCACTATAGTGAAGATCTGGAAATAGCCGAAGTGTCCTTCTGTGGACATGTGGATTAGAAAGCTTTTGTACATATATACTATGGAATACTACTCAACCATAAGAAATGATGACATTGGATCATTTACAACAACATAGATGGATCTTGATAACATTATACTGAGTGAAATAAGTAAATCAGAAAAAACTAAGAACTATATGATTCCATACATAGATGGGATATAAAAATGATACTCAGAGACATGGACAAGAGTGTGGTGGCTATCTGGGGGGGAAAGGGGGGGGGTAAAAGGGGAGTAAGGGGTTAAGGGGCACAAATAAAACCAGATAGAAGGTGATGAAAGAAATTTGACTGTGGGTGATGGGTATGCAATATAATCAAATGTCAAAATAACTTGGAGATGTTTTTCTGAACATATGTACCCTGATTTATCAATGTCACCCCATTAAAATTAATAGAAAAAGAAAAAAATGTTTCCTTTCTGTCTTTGGTTTTTCTACAGTTTCGCTATATTTGAGTATGGATATCTTTCTTTTTTTAAAAAAAACGTTGCTTTGAAATAATAAGTTGCAGACATGATAACCAATAACCTTTAAAGAATTTAGTTTGTATTTCCCAAAATCAAGGATATAACCATAGTACAATGATAAAAAGCAGAATAAAAGTTTAGAAAATAGTATTTTCTAATCAATAAAGCTCATTCAGATTTACAAATTATCCCACTGATTTTCTTGTTTTGATCTGGAATCCCATCCAAAATCATAATTTCATTAGCTGACATCTGTCCTTGGTCTCCTTTAATTTGGGAAAATTCCTTAATCTTAATCCTTATCTCATGATCTTGACATTTCAAAAGAGCACTTGTCAATTATTTTAAGAATTTGGATTTGTCTGATATGTTCTCATAATTAAGCATTTTAGGCAGGAATATAACAGAAGTGATAATGTGTTTTCAGTGCATCATTTCAGAAAACACATGATGTTGACTTATTCCATTTCCAGTGATGTTAATCATAATGATATGGTTAATGTGGTGTCTGATTTCTCCTCTGAAAATAAATTGTGTTTTTCCTTTTAAGTTAATAAATATATTGTTGGAGCATAAATTGAAACTATATATATCCTCTTCAAATATTGCTTTTCCTTTCTTTTTCCATTCCCTTCTGAGATGCCAATTAATTTTGCTAGGTGTTTACATTGTATTCTTTCTGTTTCTTATCCTCTATTTTTTATTTTTATCTTTTATTTTATTCATGTTTCTCTCTGGACATTCTGTTCTTCACTTTATTAATTTTCTCTTCAACTATGTCTAATTTGTTGTTAAACTTATGTTCTGAGTTCTCAATTTTTGGCTATTGTATGTTCAATGTTTTCAATTCTCAGTACCACTTTATATAATTTCTTGTTGACATTTCATTGTATTTTTTTTATTTTTCTGAAGTGAGAAGCAGGGAGGCAAAGAGACATACTCCTGCATGTGCCTGACCAGGATCCACCTGGCAAGCCCACTAGGGAATGATGCTCTGCCCATCTGGGGCATTGCTCTGTTACAACCAGAGCCATTCTAGTGCCTGAGGTGGAGGCCATGGAGCCATCCTCAGCATCTGGGCCAACTTTTTTCCAATGGAGCCTTGGCTGCGGGAGGGGAAGAGAGAGAGATAGAGAGAAAGGAGAGGAGGAAGGGTGGAAAAGCAGATGGATATTTCTCCTGTGTGCCCTGGCTGGGAATTGAACCTGGGACATCTACATGCTGGGCTGATACTCTACCACTGAGCCAACTGGCCAGGGCCTGCTGACATTTCTACATCCCAAGTATTTATCTCTATGAGCACAGTAAGCTTAAATGCTGTACTGTTATCTGGAACCATATAGACTGGTTTTTGTTCTTCTGCTCTGGGTAGTATTCATGCTACCTCATTCTCTCATATATTTTTCTTTAATTGTTGTGGACATCATATTTTTACAGTTATTTATAGAAATAATTTGAAGTATATAATGGTTTTATTTTTCAGAGAAGTTTTTTATTTGTTTTCTGAGGCAATCAGTTATCTGGAATCAGCTTAACTTAATTCAGAAAGTGAAAATTTCTGAATCATTCAGCTATTTCAAGGCAGGGCTACTTATTTCTGGTTCATCCTTACTCCCAGGATAAAGTCTTTTAGCATCCCAACCCAAAGCACAGGCTGCTTCACCAGCCCCTCTACCCTTGGCAAGCCTCATGAAGCTGTCAAATGGTTACTCAGACCTGGCTGTCAATTCTGAGTCAGCAAATGCGTCTAGAGCAAAAGTAGCTACAAACTCTCGACTTACCTTTCTGATTTTAATTTTCTCTCTGATCTTCACAGTAATTCATCACCATCTTGTTTATTTTTTGATGTTTTAAATAAATAATGCATATTTAATTATCTTGAACAGGAGTGTTGGTTCAGATTACCTAGTCTGCATTACTCAAGTTATATTTTCTAGGTTAAATATTTTATTCCAGATCAGAATATTAAAGTTTATGTATTATAAAATTAAATATAAGTTCAGTCTTTGGTAATACAGAAAAATAAAACTTTTACCTTTCTATATAGCAAGTAACAAACTCTGCTTAAATAAGGGCAATGTAGTTTGATATATAATAGACAATATGTCATGTTGGGCTTGCTTTGGGGACCAAATGCATACTAAATCATAGAGGGAAATTTATCTTCCTGTTATGGCACCAAAAATATACAAAAACTTCTTTCATGTCTTGATACTTGATATCCTTGAATTTTACATTTAAAAAGAAACTATCTTTAAATAAATTCCCATTGATTTAAGAGTAGTGGAGAGGGGGAGGTAAAAGAGAGGGAGGGAGAAGCATCAACTTATTGTTCCATTTATTTGTTCCATTTAGTTGTGCATTCATTGATTGCTTCCACTGCACCACCACCTGATCAGGCAGAAATGAATTTTTTAAAAAAGAGATATAACTGACATATAACATTATATACAGTATAATGATTCAGACGTACAACCTAGTGATTATCGTGATAAGTCTAGTTAACATTCATCACTGCACAGAGTTAACATATTTTTTTTCTTGTGATGAGAACTTTTAAGATCTACTGTCATAGCAATGAACACTTACATCAAGATTTCAAATAAACAACCTAAATTTACACCTCCAGGAACAAAAAACCTAAGCCCAAAGTTAGTAGAAGAAAAAAAATAAAGATCAGAGCAGAAGTAAATAAAACAGAGACTAAAAAGACAATAGGAAAGATCAATGATACTAAGAGGTGCTCTTTTGAAAAGATAACAAACTGGAAAACCTTTGGCTAGATTTATTGAGTAAAAAAGAGACAGGACTCAATTACATAAAATCAGAAATGAAAGTGAAGATGTTATAACTGATACCAAAGAAATACAGAGGATTATAAGAGAGACTCATGTGAACAATCATATACCAAAAAATTGGACAACCTGGAAAAATGAATGAATTCCTTCAAACATATAATCCACCAAGGTTGAACGATGGAGAAATAGAAAATCTGAATAGAACACTGAATCAGTAATCAAAGAGTTCCCAACAAATAAGACTCCAGGACCAGATGGCCCCCTGGTGAATTCTACCAAATATTTGAAGAACTAATACTGATCCTTCTCAAATGCTTCCAAATAATAGAAAGGGAGGGAAAACTTGCAAACTCATTTTACAAGGCCAGTATTACCCTGATTCCAAACCAAAGAAACAAGAAAATGATAGACCTATACCTCTAATGGAAAAATACTCAACAAATATTAGCTAACTGAATTCAATAATATAATAAAAGGATTATACACACAATTTACTTTTCTAAAAATAATTTTGGTTTCTGAATAAATATATTTTTCTCTAGATGATGAGCTTAAGAGAGGTTTCAGGCTATTTTTTTACAAGGCCTTTCATATTTTAACACATTGCATGCATAAATAACCTATATTGCCAATAAAACAAAAGCAAAAATAGAAAATATTATCACAATTATTTCTCTTTTAAATGTTATATTTTATTTATTTTAAAAGATTTTATTTATTCATTTTAGAGAATAAGAGAGAAGGTGGGGAGGAGCAGGAAGCATCAACTCCTACATGTGCCTTGACCAGGCAAGCCCAGGGTTTTGAACTGACGACCTCAGCATTCCAGGTCAATGCTTTAGCCACTGTGACACCACAGGTCAGGCTAAATATTATTTTTTAAAGTACTAGGTTCATTGTAAAGTATTCTTTAACATTGTTAAAATCAGATTTGTGCAATTTATGGATCTGGTAGAAATCATCTTGAAGAGAATTTTTATCTGAACTATCATCATTATAATATTTCTCATTACTTGTGGTGTTTTAACATCATTGTATATTATGCTACTTGGCTTTGACTAAGGATTCATTATACATAAAACTATAAATTCCTGTGTTACATATAAACATATAATTACAGATATGTGTACTTATATAATTATATGTAAAAATACTAATAGTAATGGGTAAATTTTGCAGGGGTCAAACTACCATGGCAAAGTGCCACAAGCACTGTTTTATTGCATTAACTATGTTCTGTCAAGTTGGTGCTTTGACCAAGTTTCTGTAAACTTGATGCTTGAACACCTGTCCTGCATGCATATGCTGGATACTCCTCATTCTGGACAACCTGATAATATGCCTGTGTCACCTTGTGTTGCCCTCTTGCCTCCTTTGTCATCCCCTGCCCATTGGGAGGAGTACTCTTTTTGGGGTTGTGCTTTTCAAATACAAACCAACCAATCCAGAATCTATACACAAACCACCTCCCTCATTAGACTCTCACACTCTAGACCACTGTACACTTCCCCTGACTACCCCATAGCCAGGTCCCAGATTAGGACAGACAACCCCCTGGGGCCCCAGAGTCTACTGAAATTATGTAAACTAGCCAATCCTAGGTTGGTTTACCGTACCCCACCTGTTCCTTCCTGCAGAAACCAGGTAAATGGTACCAAATAGTGTTCAGTATTATAAGGGTGTAGTAAAGTGAGAAGCAGTTTTTATGCTGTATGAACATCCAGCAATACCAATTTAGACATACTTTAATCTTTCCAGTTTAATATAATCACAAAGAATGTTTCTTCAAAGAACCCCATTTTGTGACAACAAAGATTTTCAAGAGAAGGTCATGAATAAATACTCAACTTTTGCTGATATTACAGTACTATTCAAGAAGTTTTTATATAATTGAACATGATCTAATACTTCAGAATTCGGTCAAACACTATTTTATGGAGAAGAGCAAGGTTTGGGGGCATATGAGTACATACAGGTACATAATGAAATCTCAAGAATTTCCTGTAATGGCTGTGAACGGAGAAGACTATTACAAAGACACCTGAGACATTATTTATAGTTGAGTACGAGTCCTTGTTTGGAATATCAGATGTCTTGATTACACCTTTGAAAGCACTACACAATGTGTAGTATACTAATTGTGCCGGTACACGCAACATACACTTCAACAGCTCATAAAAATAAGCTTCTCACTTGATAGGACATCTCTGTAGCTCGACTTGTACTATCAAAAATACCAACTTATATGTAGTTTTGAAGTGCCTCTCCTGTTAGAGATATATACTTTAAATATCATATATAAAATGACTTTTTCTACTTTTTGATAGATACACATTCCCAAAATTTCCTGAAAGTGACCAAATCACAGTACAAGAAACTCCAATATATTGTTGAAGTCCAATTGGTAGAACTGGAAATATTATGTATTAATTATTTCTTGAAACAACTTGTTAGCTGGCTGAGGTTTAGAAATCTGCCACACAGAATTGTTGTGGCAAACCTATGGGCCTAGCAAATGGGTTGTGATCTATATTTTTAAGAAACTTTATGTCAAAGTTAAATTTTACAAATCAGTATTTTTAAAGATATATGCAAATTATTTCAAATTTGTAGGCCTGTGAAAACATAAGATATACTCTGATACATCAACTATTTTTGTCATAAGTTGGAAAACATTATTTAGTCTATTTGAGTTAAACAGTTTGTGCACTATGTTGGCACAGATGTATGTAGAGAAACAGAAGTACTCAGACATTACTGGTGGGAGCATGAATTGATGGAGTCTCTATAGAGAATAATTTGAAAAATATCTATAAATCAAAGTACATATTGAGGAATTCCATTTTTGAGAATTTATCCTACTTTCAAATACATGAAATGAATTTCCCATCATGTTCTTTACAGGAACAATGTTCACAATAGCACAAGACTGGAGGCAATCTCAACATCATCAGTAGAAGAATGGTTAAAGAGAAATGGTATATCCATGCAATAGGAGACTATGCAGCTATGAAAAAGAATAACAGAGCTTTTCTTGTTTTGCTATAGAATGACTGTACAATGATTGACAAGGTATCTTAATTGAAGAAAGTAAGTAGTAGAACAGTGTGTGTGGCTTTGCTATAATTAATGAAAGAAGGCAGAAGCAGTATACTCCTCTATACAGGCATACCTCAAAGATACTGTGGGTTCAGTTCCAGACCACTGTCATAAACCAAATATTGCAATAAAATGAGTCACAGGAAGTTTTTGTCTTCCCAGTGCACATAAAAGTTATATTTGCACTATACTGCAGTATATTAAGTGTGCAAGAGCCTTAAGTCTAAAAAGGAAAATACATACCTTAATTTAAACAATACTTTATAGCTGAAAAATGCTAACCATCATCTGAGCCTTTAGTATATCGTAACTTTTTTTTTTTTTTTGCTGGTGAAGGGACTTACCTTCAAGCTGTAAAATATACAGTATCAGTGAAGCACAATAACATCTCTGTAGAAAATGCATAACCCTGGCTTCCCCATGGGAAGTACTGGGTGACTAGAGGAGAGGAGTGGGAGGGAGATATTTTTATTGTGCATTTTTGAAACAGTTTAAATTTTAAATATTATCAATATAATGTGTTATATATTAAAAAATAAATACACTGAATTTTTTATAAGTCCATTTGAATGCTACATATGTCAAGACAAAAAGGAGTTACTTGGTATCAGAATAGCTCTGGTGTACTGAGACCCAACACCCTAAAGGTTTACTTCCCTTAAAATAGAAACAAAAGCTACATTTACAAAAAGTCTCCTCTTTTCCCTCATCTCATCAAGTTCAGCATGAAGCCATGGACTATGACAGTTAACTGCCAGACTCAGTGAAATAGAAAGACGAGCAAAACCGGAACATAACTGTCCAAATGGAGAGACATAAAATGAGGTCAGGTCAGCACCTCGACTGAATATGAGGAAATTATAGCTCATTTCCACTTTGACACTAATTATGATTCATGTTTCTAGCAGAAAATGAGCCAAATCTATCACAACACCACTTATCGTTTCTTTACCTGCTTGGGAACTGTGAAAATTAAGTTAACTAACATTTTACAAAGAATTGGAACCCTTTGATAGCAAAATGTTATAAAGAGTGTTTACCATCTTGTGCTTTCTGTATCCTACTTAAACTAAATGCCAATGTTCTCATTATAAATGAGAAATTAAGTGAGGCCATCCTGGAAAAACATAAGCTCCATTTTTGTGGTTTGATCTGGGTTTTGTCTATTTTACTCTTAAACAAAATGCTGTTAGTTCCAAGGATCATTCCATTTCCATGAATTATCCTTCTCTACTGTACAAGAATGCATTCTTGAAATGCTTCCAAACTAAGTACAGAGGGTCACTTTGAACTTGCAGTTACACTTCTGCACTTCTTACCTCCCAAGTGGAGATGGGTGCAGCATTCGTCCCAAACTGTTTTAATCATAGCAATTCCTTTTTCAAAATTCTTTGAGGAGAAAACTTTAGAAATTCATTTAACTTCTCATTAAATTACAAACACATTTATTTTTGAAAGAGTTCATTCTGCAGTTATTATGATTCTATGGTTTTCCAAGAGCAATGAAGGGTGCTACTAAAAGGAAGAAAGGGTCCATAAATTTAAAATGGATCCTAAATGAAACCAACAGTCCCTAAAGTATCTCCATAAATTTTTGTTCAACAACATTAACGAGAAACACTTGTCAAGTGTTTGAAGGGTACTGGGAACATTCAGATCTGTAATCAGTATTTACTAAGTTTCCCTTTATGATAACCTGGGGTTGTGGTCATGGATATTCAGTGAAATAGTCTGAAAATAATTCCCAGGTAAGTCAGGTTTGTCCATCCACCTTCCTTTTCAAACTAACCAATGTACCTGAATCACTGAATGAAGTTATTTCTAAATATCTAAAAATCTGCAAACCCCAGATCAAACTGGACCTAAATTCAGTAATTGTTTGATTATTGCTTTGCTTTTGCCTCACTGTCCTGTCCCCTTGACTCAAGTTAAGCCTGTGGGTGTCACCGACATTTTTCATTTTTCGGATCACAAATGTACTATACCCCTTTTTCAAAAACTGTCTTCTTTGTGCACGAAGCATGAAAGGTAGTATTTTTATGTGGAAGGAGTGTGTGAGCAGAGATTTGGTTGCAAAGGGTGAAAGGATGTTGAGAAAATGTCAATTGTCAGCAACAAAATATATCTGATGGTGATGGAGGTTGCATGGGGTTATGGTAAAGAGAGCTACAATTTATTAACCTTAGATCATCCCAATCAAATTGCATTGTTGTTCCCTAAACCTCACGAGAGAATGACAACATGTGTTTGAGTAAGAAAACCAGAATCTGAGAACAGATTGTATAAGAGAAACTGCGAAGTTCTTCAGTTCTGCAAAGGGCTCAAGGCAGAGAAGGAACACATCCACTGTGGCACAAGGAGAAAGCTTTGGATGAGTTAGCTTCTGAGACCAACCCCTTTTGACAGGTAAAGAAGGAAGGGGTGGGCATTCCCAGAGGTGTGGGAACAACTGCTCACTCTCATCTCCTTCGAAACTCTGCTCAGATGCCATCTTTTTAGTGGTGTCTTCCCTGACCACTCTATTTAAAATTATACTCCATGCCTCTCAATCTTTCCCCTACAACTCTGATCATCTGATATGCTATTGGTTGACCTTTTTTTGTCAGTCTCTCTTTATAGAATATAAATTTCATGAAGACAGGAATTATTGTTAGTTTTGTTTATTGCTGTAGCCCTCTGTTTTTATAATGGTATCTAGCACATGGTAGTCACTTAACATTTATACATCTGTATAGAGAAGGATTAAAACTCAAACACATAGGGCATATTTGAGGAACAGTGGACAAACAAGTTTGGCTAGATTGCTGAATATATGTAGTGAATAAACTTGGACTAAATGTACTCTACAAAGTTGTCCTTTTTGGCTCTGAGTCACCTCATGAGTACCTCTAAGCTCCTGGTCCCACGGTCCAGTTTCTACACATGGCACAGTGTGTAAGTCATGCAATGCCCAGCACATGGTTGTCAATTAAGATCTATGGAAGGAATGAGAATGTTTGTAAGTTCTCAGGCTATGCTACTTTTGTAGAATTTAAACTTCGGTGATACTTAGTGTACCCACAGATCTTATGCCCAGGAGCCCCAGAAGTGGGGTGAGTTTTAGAGATACAAGCTCTGTCAGGGTAACACCAGGTATGGCAACAGATAGACTCAGAATATATATCAGCTTAAACTCAGAAGTTTTCCCTCATTTCTGAGACACTTGGTATTGATTGGGGGTTAGGTTTCCATCATGTGGTGATTTAGGGGCCAGACCCCCTCCATCCTTTGGCTCCACTGCACACTGAGACCTGGTCACAGTCAGTACTGAGCCAGTGAACAGGGCTGGGGAGTGGCCAGGCTACAAAGCTTTGAACGGCAGATAGTATTTTCGATTTCTGTTTTGCACGTCACTGGCTGGGACTCCTACTATGAGGGAGCCCAAGGGACAAGGGCCTAAAGAATGATACTTTTGGTGATTATTCAGTATGTTCTTTTAGTCATTAGTTATCTGAGTGAGGTGACCACCCAAAGTCCCCTTCAGTTAGCATAGTCTTCTTCAGAAGGTTCAGATATGGCTCCTTATACTTTGGAATGGACAAATTAAAAGGTGGGTTATCTGCCCCTGTACTTCCCTTTGCCCCAGGTGCAGGGGTAAGCTGAGATAGGACAGCCACAATAACATCCCTTTCAACAGGGAAGAATGGGGAGTGTATGCAGTCAATGGCCTGTGTAATGATGACACGGTAAATTGGTGCAGCCATATGGAAAACAGTATGAAGGTTCCTCAAAAAATTAAAAACATAGCTGTGGCCAGGTGGGTTAGTGGACAGAGCATCATCTGGGCATGCCAAAGTCATGGGTTTAATCCCTGCTCAGGGCACATATGAGAAGCAACCAATGAGTACAAAACTAATTGGAACAATTAAGTGGAGCAACGAGTTGATGCTCTCTCTCTCAAATTAATGAAAATTCTTTTTAAAAAATTAAAAATACAACTACCATATGACTTCTGGATATTTATCCAAAAAAATATCCAAATTACTAATTCAAAAAGACGTATGTATCCCTATGTTCACTGCAGCATTATCTACAAAAACCAAGACATGAGTGCCCATCAATAGACAAATAAGAACTAGTACATACCATATTTCCCCATGGATAAGACACTCCCATGTATATGATGCACCATAATTTTGGGGCCCAAGATTTAAAAAAAAATGCATTACATAAAGTTATTGAACTCAAGTTTTATTCATCATAAAATTCATACAACTCCTGATCACTGTCAAAACTCCCATCCATTAGCTTGTCTCCATCTGTGTCTGATGACAAATCACTGTCTTCATATATTGCCTCGTCCTCAGTTCCATCTATGGGAAATGGAAGTAGAAAACCCCCTACAACCACTGTATAAGACACACCCAGTTTTTAGACCCCAAATTTTTCAAAAAAGGGTGCGTCTTATACATGGGGAGATTTATTATATACAATGAAATTTTACTCAGCCATAAAAAAGCATAAAGTTTAACCATTTGAGACAACATGGATGACCTAGAGGGTCTTATACTAAGTAAAAGAAGTCAGAGAAAAACAAATATTATATAATTTTTATATATGTGGAATCTAAAAACCAAAAACAAACAAAATGGTAACAAAATTATAGATACAAAGAACAAATTGATGATTGCCAGATGGCAGGGGATCGGGGAAGATGTGTGGAAAAGAGAAAGGGATTATGATGTACAAACTGCCACTTATAAAATGAGTCACAGGGATGTAATGTACATACAGCATAGAAAACATAGTCAATAATATTGTAATACCAGTGTATGGTGTCAGATGGGTACTAAACTTATTGGGTGATTATAAGTTATATAAATGTCTAAGCACTATACTGTATACTTGCAACTAATATAATATTGTATGTCAACTGTAATTGAAAATTAAAAAAAATATAATAATAAATATATGTAATATATTTATTATATAATAAAAGACTCCCTGCTCTGCAGCAATGAAGGAAGGTCTTTGCTTGGACCCATGCTCCACTGTCTGGGAGGAGCTACGTGTCCTCTCACGGTTCTCCCTAGTCCTCTCTGGGACATTTTCCTCTGCCCTTTATTCTTTGTGGTCATATTAGAAGTAGATACTAGTGAATATTTGCTCCTTGGAGACAGGCAGCTTTTTTTCAATCTCTTTCTGGCTTGTTCAGATTTGTGGTTCTGATAGTTGTATAAAGCTTACCTAGCAAAGCTTTTTTGTTTTTGTTTCATTTTTAGGAGAGGTTGGGTTTGTGATGTTTTGGGCCAAATGTCAGAAACTAGATAGGCTTCTGGTCTATTTTCCTCCATTAAGTTTCATTAGCTAGCAACCATATCCAACATTCTGTATTATCTATAATGCTTAAATCTGTTCTATTATCTTTTATTTTTCTTTTTGGGCCTCATGCATTGCCAATCTCCCTCCAAATTAATAGGAGCACTTCGAGGGCAGTTGAACCAGTAGATTTGAGTGGAAAGGCAGAAAAAATTCCCTTCATCAATTCACTTTGCTAACCTGAGATATCTTGATGGATCTTGTAAAATCTTTATGGGTTTTGTTTTCTTATGTGTAGGATCTTGAAGTAATCTGGTTTTTCCACCCTTTTATAAACACACTCCCCTTTCATTTCTGCTTGTCAGCTTATCAATTCCTACCTGAACCCAAATCCTTCTGGTAATAAATACCTTTCCGCAGGCAGTGAGAAGAACCAATACATGCTAACATTCTGGGTATTTGCAACTACTTTCCTTAGAGCCATATTCTTTCCTGTTCAACTGATACTTTCACCAGATGCTACCAAATGTTTTGTTACTATGAAACACTGGTCTCTTTCCTGACTGTAGTATCTACATTCCTTCCATCTATTGCCCAACTGCTGCCACATATTTTTTATTTGTTCAGGTAGCACTCTGATGTACCATGTGATTATACTACAGAGTAGTAGAATATGCCACCTCAAAATATGACTGTAGGGATTCAGGACCTGCTACCTGAAAACATGCTGCTTTGGCAGATTGATGATGGTGAGCTGTACTACTTGAAAAACAGCAAATGCAGGAAGAAGCTTTCTCTGAACTGCTTGTACTGCCTAAAGACAGGTACTCTAAAAGGAACTCAATTGTTACAAATCCCTCCCTGGAAGTTTCTTCATCCAGAGAAGACTATTCTTATCACAGAGGGGGAGGTCAGAAATTGACTCCATACCCAGATACTCTTTGTCACATGCCTCCTACTCCCATCTATTCTTCTAAGAAATTGTTCTTCTTTTCTAAAAATTATTTATTCTTCTGTAAGAGGGCTATGTCCTTTCTTTCTCTTCTTTATTAAGATGATATTTGCCCTGGCCAGTTGGCTCAGTGGTGGAGCATCAGCCCGGCGTGTGGAAGTTCCAGGTGCGATTCTAGGTCAGGACAAACAGGAGAAGCGCCCATCTTCTTCTCCATCCTTCCCCGCCTACTTTCTCTCTCTCTCTCTCTCTTCCCCTCCTCCAGCCAATGCTCCATTGGAGCAAAATTGGCCCAGGTGCTGAGGATGGTTCCATTGCCTGCATCTCAGGCATTAGAAAGGCTCCAGCTGCAATGGAGCAATGCCCCAGATGGGCAGAGCATCGCCCCCTGGTGGGCATGCTGGGTGGAGGCATATGCGGGAGTCTGACTGCCTGCCCACTTCTAACTTTGGAAAAATACACACACACACACACACACACACACACACACACACACACAAAAAGATGATATTTAAGTCTGAATACTGAACCATTTTGGGGAGTTACTTCTTTTTTGTTGGATATCTCCCATGTATACATGAGATACACATGTTAATAAGCTTCTATTTATTTTTCTCTTGTTAATCTGTCTTTTATTACAGGGGCCTCAGCTAAGAACAGAGAAGAGTAGAAGGAAAATATTTTTCTTCCCCTACAATGCTCAAATATGATATAATAAGTCAAATACAAGAGATGTTTATTCTTTGGTCATATAACTGATAAAGGTGAATATTTCTTGAGGGGGCCAGCTTTTCTCTCCATGGTGATTCAGGGATCCAGAAATTTCCTTGTCATGACTCTCTTATCTTCTTGGGTTCTGTTGTTACTCATCCAGGCAGCAGAAGAAGCAAGAACAGATAGAGAACAAACTTTCTTTCTTTAAAGTCTTGGCTCAGAAATGGCCTGTATCACTTCTGTGTATGTTCCATTGGCAGTGCTCAGTTGCATGGGCATAACTAACTAACTAACTATAAGAGAGGTTGGAAAGAGAGTGCTTAGGATGAAGAGAAGATGGGATTTTGTTGCATAACTAACAGTCTGCTGTTCAGAAGTCACACCAGAATCTCTGAAAGCCAAGAGTCCTTGTATCCTAACAGACACACAACTTATAGATGTGTGACTCTACACTGTGTGTTCACCACAAGTTCACATTTTCCTGTGCTCTTTGATTTTACCTTCTGTGGGACTTACAGTCTAAAAATTTGTAGGCATTGCTTTGTATTGATCCTAAGATAACTTTAATTTTTGTGTTTCTGAAACTTCTATTGTTTAATTAGTTATCAGAAATTTTGATGATAACCCCCTCAAATAACTTCTTCATTATCCATTGTTGTAATCTTCTCACTTCCTGGACACTCTCTAGAGAACATTATTCATAGGCTTGATGAAGAAAAAGTTGAGTCACTGGTTAGAGAATTAACTTTTATGGCTTATGTCTCTTATATTCCTCATCTGAGATTAAATCCAATGATGATTGTATGATATAGACCTTATCTGGACAAATTGTTAGGGGATAAAATACTTTATAGATATTATTCCAAGCCCTTTGACAGTCAATATTGTATGTCTTTCATCTTGATCAACTTTGATCAATTGATTTCTTGACTAATACAGGGTTTTACATTTCTGAAAAAAATCAGGTGGCCCTAAGAGATTTTGTTATTCTAAAATCAATGTTGTGTTTTCTTTATAATCAGCAAATTATTTACCCTGATATTTTTTAAAAATATACATAATAAACAAAAATATTTGTGATAGGGAGAGTCAAACCTTAGGTATGTTAAAATAGAAATATCATGCTCATTATCACTTTCTTCCCCAGTCTCTCAGCACCTCTTCCATTGTTCACATATTCATATTAGAAAAACACTTCTAAAACAGGCTTATATGGCATGGCTGGTTGGCTCAGCAGCAGAGCATCAGCCGGGTGTGTGGAATTCCTGGTCAAGGCACATAGGAGAAGTGACTATCTGCTTCTCCACCTCTTCCCCCCTTCTCTCTATCTCTCTTCCCCTCTTACAGCCATGGCTCGAATGGTTTGAGCAAAGTTGGCCCCGGGTGTGAGGATGGCTTGGTGGCCTCAACTCAGGTGCTAAAATAACTCGGTTGCCAAGCAATGGATCAGGGGCTCCAAGTGGGCAGAGCATTGCTAGGTAGGGGGCTTGCCGGGTGGATCCCAGTTGGGGCACATGAGAGAGTATATTTCTGCTTCCCTGCCTCTCACTTAAAAATATGAATGAATGAATGAATGAAACAGGCTTATATGATTTAAACACACTTTTAAG
Organism: Rhynchonycteris naso; assembly: GCA_037038555.1. Taxonomy (NCBI): domain Eukaryota; kingdom Metazoa; phylum Chordata; class Mammalia; order Chiroptera; family Emballonuridae; genus Rhynchonycteris; species Rhynchonycteris naso. Next base: position 225,576,038 of record CM072998.1, on the reverse strand, counting down.
AAATAAAAAAGGCGAGTTGCCAGAGGTGGCAGGAGAGATGACTGAGTGCCTGGGGCTGACCACGTTTGGATAAAATTATAAAGTGAGTCCTGTCTGCCTGGGGCACTCTCCCAGCTTCCCCACCCAGATCCTCCACTTCAGCCAAGACCCTCCACCAACAAAACTATTACAACTTGTTCTATTGTGGTGGTCTGAAACTGAACCCACAGTATCTCTGAGGTAGTTCTGTAATTTCAGCAAAAGCCTTTTTAATCATGATAAAGATTTCAGGTAAAACTTCTCCCTTAGGCTCCTCAAAAATTAAGAATAGTTTCCATATGACACAGCCACCCCTCTATGGGTATCTACCCCCAAGGTTTGAAAACATTTATTTGTAAAAATATATGCACCCATATGCTCATTGCAGCATTATTCACAGTGGCTTACACATGGAGACAACCAAAGTGTCCTTCCATAGATGACTGGACCAGCTGTAGCCTGCTGGCACCCCAGAAAATTTCTCACCACTCAGTGGGCCACTGATTCCAGGGCCTCAATCTCAGCCATGGGGTTGGGATGGGGTTGGGGTTGGGGTTGGGGAAGAGGCTCCACCAAATTCTTAGTCTCCTCTTTCTGTTCTCTTCTCATCTCCAGAGGTAGTACTTGCTCTCTGCATTTGCATTTCCTCTCTTATGCCTTTTAGTAGTCACCATTTACTAGTTAATACTACTTTATATTAAAAATTTCCTGTTCAAGATATTGCTGTGGTGTCCGTCTCCTGACTGGACCTTGACTGATCTTGGTGCTCACCATAATGTGTTGAAGAAATGAATGGGCTTACTACTTTAAGCCATGCTCTGGATATTGCGGCTGGAGCTTTAGGCCAGGGAGAGATGGAACTATTCAATGAGAGAAGAAGAATATATCTTCCCCTTCCAATGTTTATTCTCCGTCCTTTCACTCTTTGACCCAGAGGCCAAGGCATGCCACCTCAGGGTATCCATCACACTATCACCCAAAGGCTCACCTGGTCCCTTAACACAGGCATCTCCCACCTGTGTTCCCAGCCTCATCTCTCTAAGAGAGTGAACAATCAAGACTTGGGATGCCCCCTTCTCAGAGATCACCAACTCCCTACAATGTCTTTATACACTAGTGTTCTCTACCTTCTCCCTTCATCTCTCTCAAGAGTATAACACTGATTCTCAGCCCAGATCAGTCTATTTTCAAAATGCAACAAAAATGTGAGAGAAGAACACTCATGATCAGGCAGACTCAAAGCAAATACAATTATCAGGAAGAGATCTAAGAAATATAGTTGTGGGACCATGGCAATGTTAATCATTCCACATTCATACAGCTACAACAACAAAATGGTAGAAAATAGGAAACTTCTTTAATCAAGCAAAGTCTTTGTGGTTTTGGCTGATGAATATGCAAAAAGTGCTCTGAATGTTTTTTAGGGCACAGAGAATTGCCACATTGACATCCCTAATAGCTGCATTTTGGTTATAAGAGAAAAATGAATTTGCTAATCAAGTAGTATGTCAGAGGCTTAAAGAAATACAGGCATTTTTGATTATACAGAACAACAAATTGACTCCTAGGCAAAACACCTGAGCTCTGATTTTCAAATTAGAATATTCTGGTACTTAATATTATTGTATTCACTGAATTAGTCAACACTGGAAGGCACAATCTTAAAGTTTATGAAGCTCTCACAGGAAATTGCAGATCTTAGAGACTTTTTTCTCAAGAAACTTATCTATCATCAAGATCTTACAGAAATCCTACTTCTTCCAGAAATGTCTTTCATAATTAAAGAGAGAAACAATATTCCCTACCTCACACCTCTGATACCCCCTTAACCCATCATTCTACAATAATTCTTATTCCTTCCTTGATTTTGCTATTTTGATCCTGTTGGAAATTTATTCAGTCATATATATGTTTTTGATTAGAATCCAAGTTAGAGTGGTTTGTATTATAATAATAGGCAAGTAGAGAGATAAATGAATTGCATTTGCTCCTTCATTCAAGATGTGGTGAGTTTCTACCATAGCTAGGCACCAGGGAAACAAAGATGAGTCAGACACAAATCCTACCCCCCAAAGATGACTGGTAAGCAGCCTTTGCTCTCTGGGGGTTCTTAGTCTAATAAGACATACATGTGAACAAATGTTATAATATTGTGTTCTAAGTTACACATCAGCACAAATGTGGGAAGATCAATTCTTCTGGATTTCCCTACTTTACAGATTAGGAAATGGAGGCATAGGGAAATTAGGTAATTCACAGACACTTGTGTGACTCAAACATGGAAGAGTCTATATACAAATGCAGAAAATACATCACCGGGGTCATGTTTTTAATCACCATGCTAACTGCTTTCCACATGTGATCTTACAAGACCTCACATAGTTAAATATTTAATAAGTACATTTGGATGGTGATAGCTAATCCCTTTTAGGTCATTAATACTCATTTACATTCTTGTGCCCTGATATCAGTCATTAAGGCAGAACCCACTTTCATTTACGAAAGATCACCTCAGCTACTGAATGAAGAAGAAGTAGGAGTTGTAGGTGAGGTGACAGAAAGGCAATTTGGGAGACAGTTTAATTCAGGCTAAAGACAGGCAGGTCCAGAATTAGGCAGCAGTGGTGAGAATGCAGAGGAGTTAGGGGCTGCCACCTTCTGTGCTGGATTTAGTACAGATTGGAATAAATGTGTGGGTGGGGGTTGGGGGGACAAGAGGTGTGATGAACTGTTAAAATGACCACAAATTATTCTCAAGTCTGTATGCATACCTTGCAATCGTCTCATTGAGAGTTAGAGTGTGTTTTCTTTACTCCTTGAAACCGAGCTAGCCTTGCAACTTCCTTTGGCTGGTAGAATGTAACAAGTGTGATGTTATCTGAGTTCAAGGAGTTTTGTGAGTTGGCTCTTCTGTGCTCTTGGATCCCTGTGACCCCTGAGTAATTAAGCCAGGCTAGCCAGCTAGATGATGAGAGAGACTTGTCCTCCAGTTATCCTGTCATCCCAGCCCTCAGCCTGCTAACCACTAGACATGAGAATGAGGCAATGGCAGGTGATGGCAGCAGAGTGAGTGAACCCACTTTTAATCACCTTCTATGAGGGCTCCAATAGACCTGGCCTTTCAAACTGTCCAGTTACTTGTACTACTTCAGGAATGGTGGTTACTACCAGCCAAGAACAACTATTACTTCTGAAGTTCAAAAGCTAGTCCCAAAGCAGGCTGCTTTAAAATCAAAATGGAAAAGTCTTACAAACAGAAAGGAAACTTAAATTACTATGGCAATAGCCTAAGCCCATGTTGCCAACCGACTTGAGTAAATTAAATAAAGGGTCACTGGGGTAATTATAATAATAATACTACAGAGGATATTTTACTTTTGAAGGAATGTTTCTAATGTATTTCTTCTCCCCCCACATATTGTATTGTTTCTCTCAATATGTTTTTGTTATAGAGTTTACTAATTACCAATAACCACACAGAGGGAGAAGACTGCGTGCCATGTCTGAAATTCACATGCCTAAAATTTAATCCATAACTGCATTTGGACATCTGCCTGGATTATAAGCAGCTTTCTCCCCTTTCAAAATGTCAGAGAAATCAAAAGTAATGTTGCTTTATTACTTTATAAATTCTTTAACAAAAAGATGGAAATGCTTTTTCTTGTCCCAAATATATTGACAAATCAAAGTTTGGGTCTCTTTCTCACTTTTATCTCTCAGCATCATTCATAATACTTCTGTGTATCTTCAGGTAGCTCACTGAGTCACTGGTTTGTTTAAGGCCATTCTATTAGATTTTTATTGATATATTTCCATAAATTCAGCAGCTCAATTTTATTTCACCATTTCTGTAGGTCAGAAGTGGCTTGATTTTCTGCTCCAGAAGTCATGGGGCTAAAACCAAGATGTCAGCTCAGGATATGGTCTTATCTGGTATGCAGGATTCTCTTACATTCCCACTGGTTGCTGGTAAAATTCATTTCCTTGTGGTTGTAGGACTGAGGTCCCTGTTTTTCTTGTAGTCCACATGTGACAGTTCTCAGCAATTAGAGGCCTTCTCTAATTTCTTGCTACATGGCAGTTTTCTGCATGGATGTTTGGTTTCCTCCAGGCCAGCAGCAGTGCATCTGTCTGATTTCGTCTCTTGCAACCAGAGAAAACACTGTTTTTAAAGGGCTCACATGATTATCAGGCCCACCCAGATAATCTTACTTTTTTTTTCTAGGTTGTTTTGCAGCACTATTTACATGTGTAGAATCCTTTTACAGCAGGAATTGTGTTTGATGGAATACCTGAAAGAAAGTGTATAAATACTAGGGCCAAGAATCTTGAAGTCTATCTTAGAATTCTGACTACCACAGTCACGATTAAGATACCCTATAATAGCACAATCAGTTTCTAATGAAAATTGGGACAAGGAACTCCCACAGCATGAATGCTATCACCCATCCTCTTCCTCATGAGTTTTCCAGTCAATTTCATCATCCCATTGGATGTTTGAACTTGTCCACTCCTTGGGACCACAGGTGTTTGATGCTCCTGTAGGTCTAGGTGTCTGACTTGGGAGTGCAGCAAGGAGAATCAGCGAAGAGAGCAGTCAACTTCAGCACAATGCTGAGGAGGCAGAGTATACCTGGGAAAGGCCGCAGCAAATTTCATACCGAAGCAAAGTAGAAGGGGTGCAGGCTTCCTCATGTAGCTCTTGACCGTTCACACAGTGATACCTGACAAGCAAGCTAATATTTTGAGGTTATGTTATAGTTTGAAAAAATGAAAAACTTTTGGATACAGGATAGTTATTATTTTTTTATCATATAGCTCTCTGATGAGAAAACTGGAAACAGAAACATTATTAATTTTTCTTTCAACAAGGATGTGTCAATTCTGTAACAGGAATTTGTTCTCTGATCTTACATAAAGCCACTTCTATTCCTTAGAGCATAAACAAAGAATTTATGAAGAAATGTGGGCAGAATATGGTGTTCTGACTCTTACTTTACTCACCTGCAAACTGTCCCCTTCCATCATAACTTTATAAATCATGGCTATGGTCTTAATCAACAATTTAAATTGATTGGTGCTTTCTCAATCCAGTTCTCTGGGGGCATGGTTTTCTGTTTAACTTTCTTGTTTTAATTCTTCAGCAAAACCATAAAATTTAATTAGGAAAGTAACCAGCTTTGTAACAGTTCTGCATCTCATTAGTTATACTTTGTACTTTCTCAAATTCTATTCAACATTGCATATACATTTTGCATTTGTTCATGTTTTAGATAAGACACTGAATTTATAGTCTACGCATGTAGTCTAATCACTTTTCACTTTTCCAGAGCTCCTTGGTGATAGCCAGTGAAATAAAAAAACTTAAAGCATACATATATGCTATTAAAGTAAGAGCCATCAAAGGCCAAGATACAGGGTTGTTGCCTTACTGTATTAGTTTTCTATTGCTGCAAAGCAAATTAACAATAGCAGCTTTAAACAGCACCCATTTATCATCTCACAGTTCTGTAGGTAAGATCAGGCACAGCTGGCCGGATATTCTTTTTGGGGTCTCAGTGGGTTAAAATCAAGCAGCCAGGCTGGGCTGTGATGTCATCTGGACCTTAGGGTCATCTTACTAGCTCATATGGTGATGGCATAATTCCTTGTGGTTGTCAGACTGACATTTCCATATTCCTGCTGCCTTTTAGCTGTGGGTGACTCTCACCTTCAAGAGGCCATGGGTTCTACTGATTATGTGGCTCTCAAGGAGAGTTCACAGTATACCTGTTTGATTTTCTTTGAGACCAGTAAGAGTACTTCTCTGACTTATTTTTCTGTGAACAGCTGAAGAAAACTCTGCTGATCAGGTCAGGCTCATCCCAGGTAATCTACCTTCTGCCATACAATTAATATGTCAAGGGAATGACTATTTCATCCTACTCACAGGTCCCACCCACACTCAGAGGAGGGACTAGGCAGGGTGAAGAAATATTGGGTCCATCTTAGAATGCCTACCACACTGTGCTTTGGGGGTGGGGAGGACTAATGGCTTCCTGGCAAATCTTCCTCCCTTCCCCTGAAAGGCAGTGCATAAATGTGCAAAGGAGCTGTTAACAATGGTCCCAATTCTGTCCCATCAGCTCCACGGGGGCACAAGATGACAAGCAGTCATTCTTCCTCTCTGCAGGCTGCTTTCTCTGCCAGGCCAAATTGTTGCTTTTAGTAGCACAAGTGAATCACTCGATGAAAGCATTTACATTTAAAACGACATCAAGTTAACATGATGCTTTTAGATCGAAATTTATTTAAGCGCTATGCCTCAACTTCAGCCCAGTGAAATGAGTTCTTTATTGAAAGAAAATGAAGAAATGTGAAGAGGAATTAACACAGCAGGCATGAAACTTCTATCCTTGGAAAGGCCTACTTGCAAGGTTGGCCCATAGCTGACATCTGGGAACCTATATTTGGGGAGGATTTCTACCACCCTGAGAAGAGTGGCTAACTGTGCCTGAACCGTGTGCTCAAACAACATAGTTTATGCTGAGCACCCGCTTTCTTCCTGAGAGTCTGGAAGTTTGGCACATGCAGGCATAGGGGCCTACAAGATTAGGCCCCAGGAAAAAGCCTTGGTCCTAAGTCTCTAATGAGCTTCCCTGGCAGACAATGTTTCACGTGTGTATCACAACTCACTGTTGGGCAATTAAGAACATCCTGTGTGGCTCCACATGGAAACACTGCTTGGAAGCTTGTGCCTGGCTTGTCCTGGACTTCATTCACCCTGTTATCTTTGTGGATTCTGCTTTGTATCCTTCTGAGACAAGTCATAGCTGTGAGTAGAGGTCGGCTATGGTGTGGGTGACTTGGGACTAAAGTAAACAAATGCAGGATAATGTTCACACTGAGTCTAGGCTCCACGGCCCCTCAAACTTGACTTTTACCCTCTCCATCGTGAAGACAGAGTACATAGTAGAGGCAAGAGGCAGCCTCATCTGGGTTCTAGAAGGCTTGGCTCTGTCTAGACATGGGTTCCAATTACACACTGTGACTCAAGGCAAGTTCTTTTTTCTTTTTGTTTTAAATTCTTTTATTTATTCATTTTAGAGAGGAGACACAGAGTGAGAGAGAGAGAGAGAGAGAGAGAGAGAGAGAAAGAGAGAGAGAGAGAGAAAGAGAGAAAGGGAGGAGGAGCTAGAAGCATCAACTCCCATATGTGCCTTGACCAGACCAGTGCAGGGTTTTGAACTGGCGACCTCAGTGTTCCCAGGTCGACGCTTTATCCACTGCGCCACCACAGGTCAGGCCAAGGCAAGTTCTTTAACCTCTGTCTCTCTCAGTTTCTTCATCTGTAAAACAGCAATAATAATGGTATCACATCCTAGAGTTGTTAAAATGAGACAGTTTAAAGGAAGCACTGGGAATTGTGAGGACACACAGTGACTAAGAGGGACTGGATAAACCCTGGATATAACTCTCTATGGTGGAGTCCCTAGAACAGGGGTGCACAATATGTAGATAGCGATCTACTGGTCGATCGCGAAGGAAGTGTGGGTAGATCGCATGACATTAAAAAGACATTTGTCTTTTGATTGGCATACATGGTAGCCAATCTGATGTCTGAACTTTTGACACCCTACGCAAGCGCGTTAAACCGCGCTAACTTGTTCAGTTACATTGCTGTGTACTTAGCCTTCAATTTATTTAAACTAAATACAACAAAGGGTATAAAAATGAGTGTCGTAGCTGGTCTGAGTAAGAAGCCTAAAACCTACCACTTTCATACAGAATGGGAGGGGATTTTTTTCACTGTGTCATATTCTAAGTGCGTTTGCCTCATCTGTCTGTGTGCCATTGCTATTCCAAAGAAGGGAAATGTGGAGTGGCTTTTTCGGACTGTTCATAAAAACTATGACATTGACTTTCCTCCAAAAAGAGAGCTGAGAAGGAGAAAGGTGAAAGAAGAATACACAATATTAAATAGTAATAATAGTAACTTAAATAATGATAATATAGAAGAAATAAATTTATGTTTTGCATTTTTATTGTAGGTAGATAATTTTGACTTGGTCATCTTATAAGTAGCTCGCAAGCTAAAAAAGTGTGGGCACCCCTGAGCTAGAGCATCCCTGACATTCTACTTCTCCCATCTCCCCTTGTTCCTTGACTCTGCTCCCCTCTCCCAGTGTCATCCAAGCTTCTCCATGTCCAAATCACCACCTCAACCTTTTATTACCTTTCTTTCAGGACTGAATGAATTCAATATGCAGGAATGTCCTTATTTAAGTGTGTACAAAAAAGGGGCCTAATATAAATGTGTTGTCATCAGTGTCCACAGACATATCCATATTCAACATCTTTTAGGTCCATTTACTGTGACTTATAAGAGTTTATCAGTAACCCTCACAGTCCCAACTGATGTAATTTTATTGCTTTTGATAATGGTAAGTGACCCCACATATAATGATGGGGTTTTATAACTTTGTACGGCCTGCCATGTAATATATTCACAAACTGGGGGGCTTGGGGGGATAGAAATCCTAATTATTTTTTCCAATATTTGGTTTAGAATATGTTTTCCCTGAAATACTGGACCCCAATATGTAAAGTAGCTATTTTATTTTTCCAGCAGTGTATCCAAGACACAATTGCAACAAGGATAGAAGCTTCCACTTGAAACTGGCTTTGCTCTTTGCAACTTTTGAGGCCCTAGTAGATTGTTTAGCTAGTGTTCACACACTGCTGCTGGCAGTGGGGTTCCTGATCAGACATGACCAGAGAAAGGTTAACGTCAGTATCCAGAGCAGAGACTCCTCTAAGGAACAGATGTGGTTTGGGAGATGCCCAGCAAGCACAGTATCTCTGGAACTGGATAAAGTCATGACAACATGGGGATAAGCTTCTGCATCTTCACTCCAGGTCCTTGTGATGAGGCACCAACCTTAGACTGGACATTGCATTGGTAGGGGCTGAGGATGAGGAGGAAGGAAGAAAATAAATAAACTAGAAGTTCAAAACTTCACTTGCAAATAAATGCAATACTTGAAGGGATGATATCAAATAGAAAAGTCAAACCAAAAACAAAAGATCAAAAGTTTGATAATTACCAATGTTTTCAGAAGCCACCGAGCCCGTTCCTCCTCCCATGTTCCTCATCCCCTAACACCTTTTCCATGTACAAGCCAGGTAGGATTGTATTCCAGTCATCTAGGACACATGCTTTCTATTCCATATGGAAGATTAATATGGCCTCCTTGATAATCTGCTTTGATCTCCATGAAGATGAAGCTAAACCACCATGTATTTTATGGGTTCACGTCTCTTCTTGGGAGGTAGGCGTAGAAAAGTGCCCATCACCACACTACTCATCACATCTTTAGCTAATGCTGACACTCAATTATATGCAGTAATGGGGAATAAGAAATGCTCTAACTCTAAAATCCATAAAATCCATCAAAGATTGAATAATCAGAACCCTTCAACCCTTGCCAACAAAATTCTCTTATCAAACCCACTGAAACATAGCAAAATTAATTAACTTCAAATTTCTAGCATTTATTTTCCTCAACTCACTTCTGCTTGAAATTTTAATTAGAATGAAAGAGTCATGATCAGCAGGAAGATTTCAAGAGGGAAAAGTGAAGCTCTGGCAAATTATAAACTAATTTAAAAAAACTCATTCATTAAAAAACAAAACATTCACTGAGCTTCTAGAATATTCCAGAGACTCACTAAGAACACAGAAATGGACAGAAATGTGCGAGCTCTCTCACAAAGCTTATGTCCTCCTAAGAGAGATGGAAAATAAATAAATGAACTAGTAAATGTAGATAATGGGTCAGATACACAATAAAATTCTGAATAAACTGAACTACCCTTTAAAAGCTCTTTCAGGTTCTCTTAGATTTTTCTTCCCCTGGCTAATTAATTCCAATTATTCCGCTCCAGTCAGCAAAGCCCTGTAAACACATTAGAAGCACAATAATAAGTGAGCGGACACTCTTACCTTGAGCTGGTGGCATATTTTCTTCAGGGCATATGCTTTCTCATTGGTGTTGGGGATAAGTCTTATTACCTTATCACTGCAAGAGAGAAAAAGATGGTGATACTTACTTTTCAAAAATAAACATTTAGCCATCTCTACCTTTTACTTAAAACAAACAAACAGACAAACAAAGAAACAAACTGCCTTGCATTCAACAAGAAAAACAGCATAACTTTGGTCTGGCCAACAGGTATTTTATCAAGTTCCTGTTATTCTCTGATTGTGTTAGTCTGTTTTCCTCTGTCATAAAACCATTTTTTCCCCCATCAGCTTCTGAACATTACAAATTCACACTTAAGCAGAGAAAGGTAAGAAACACAGGAAGAGAGGCAGTAAGGACAAAACTTTCCCAACCACCTTAGAGCTGATACTGAGAAAGAAAATTCTTGAGGACAGAAGACAAAACACTTTTTTATTTTTTAACTGAATGCTGAAAAGGAATGTGACTTGATGAGAGGACATATGGAATCCATACACTATGGAACATTCCTGGTTGGGATTCTTCCCACACATCTCTAGGGGGCATCCCATTTCTCTAGTACAGAGCTTCCCCACTGGCATGTGGGATCTAATTGGAGGCCCACCAATTGTTTACAGGTGTGCCATGAGACATTGATGGCTGTAACATTTTAAAGTGATAACAATTTAAAATAAATTTTTACAGCTAGTATAATTTTACCACAGTAGAAATTATATTTGAACATTTTCTAAGGGTCTTTCCTTAAAGATCCTGAATGGACTAAGAAGACTGGAGGTGTCATGCTACCCATCAGGGGGTTGTCTGTGATGGTGACCTGTCTCTCAGGTGTGCCAGACAAGAGCTCTCATTCTGTAGTATGTCATGATGAGGACAGGCCTGGAAGCACAACTCTGGTGTATAACGACCACAACTGTCAGTGTGTTTTGCATAGAGTAGACACATTAAATATTTATTAATGGGTTGGTACAAGGGAGATCATTGCAAATTCTTGGCTTCCAGAGGAAATGTAGGAAAAACTAAATAAAGTACAATGGGAATGAATACTTTTTTATAATCCTCGATAGCGGTTTACAATGACTGAAGATACAGTAGAACATTATTAAGACAATATACGTAAAGCACAAAACACACACTGTAGCAGTTCACTCACAACTTCTCCGTCCAGCCAGAAAGGTATACCAGAATCAGGAAGGAATCTGCGTGTTTCTCCATGGGTTTGCTTAGATGAATAGCAGTTTCCAAGGCGAGGGGATATTAGTAGGGAGGGCACTGAGGAGGCTTCCAGATTTGCTGGATAATGATTCTTTAGGGCTGTGTGCTCATTTCCAATCACTTGAGCTTTGTTATTGCTAATGATCCCATTATACCTCAGCTTGCTGATAATTCAGGATGTTTTAGGCACTACTGCCCTAATCTGGCTTTGCAGCTTTGGTTTCCTCCAAATCACACAAAACAACCTTTCTGTATCTTTTTTTTTGGAAAGAATAAACATAGAGGGAAAGAAAAAAAAAATCAAGTCCTGTAATACAACTCCAGATATGACCTTTGATATTTAAATGTAATTATACCTTTTCTCTTTTGAATTTCTGGTACACATTTGCTGATCTTTGTTTGTCCTGCCCTCATCGAATCCTGGCTTCTTCAACATAATTTCTGGCCGAGAAAGACCCCTCTTCTGGGTGGTGTGACTGTTTCTGAAGGATGGATCCCTTGATGTCTTGCTGGGCAACACCTCCATCAGGGCCTGCCAGCACCCCAAGAGTGCCAAGAAAACAATCTGTGGCTGTTTTACAGCCGTGGGAAGATTAACCCTGAAAGTGATTGCTCAAACCCAACTCTGCCATTTTCATTAAAAAAAAAAAGTCATCTCAGCTTGTAGAAATTCTCAGGTGCAACTTAAGAAATGTGTTTATTACTGTTTAGTTACTATCAAAGAATAGAGAATAAAGAAAGTTATTTTAAAAATCATAAAATGTCCTGCTCTTTTATTAGCCAATAAATTATAGGGGTAGACTAACCAGTAACCAAAAACTAACAAAAGTTCTTTATTCAGCAGGTAAAACCAAATGACTCCCAACTGCTCCATTTGTCTCACCAAAAAGAAAGCTCATTCTTGCTAGATCAGTTAGCTAGCCGATTCTGAAGTGAACAATAATTCAGAACTATAAATAGGATTCAGATAGGAAATAGAAACTGGAACTCAGAAAAACTAGCTGTGAATGAGTTTCAAAGGTTAGCTGAGAGGCTTTCTTTCTAATTTATCAGTTTTTTCAACCGCTAGATGGCAACATCGATTTTAGACCCCTTTACCCTTTGGGATTAAGATTGACTGAATCAAAACTGTGAATTCAGTTGAGGTTTAGAGAGACGCCTGGGCATTTGTACATGTGCTTGCAAACTAGATATTTCTAACTCAGACAGCCTATATAAAGTTGTCAGAGAAAAACAGAACAGATGTTTTTAATTACAGTTGAAGGCTGTGTGTAGAGGCAGGATGTCCCATATAAGCAACCTCCCAGTAATTACAGATATGTGTTTACTGAAGACATGCTTAGAGTCTATTCCCTTGCCTTATGGGACAACTAAGGTTGTGTTGCTATAATGCCAGCATCCAGTTTGGTTTTAAGTTAGATGACTAATTGTTATATCCAGTAGCAACCACACAGATGAGATAATCTTAAATCAATGCAATCCATTTAAAAGGTGTGTAATGAGAGTGTATGAATCCAGAGGAAATAATTTGGCAAGTGAACACCATCTCTAACTTTTTACAGTCTGTCTGGGCTTTAGTGTCCTCGTCAGAGAGATGAACTCCCACTCACCTTTTCTTTTTAAAGCTGCAGCACTGTGTAGTTCGAGTTTGATGATTAGCACATTAACTGCTATGCCTCGAGTGGGGGAGAACATTTGTTTTATGGGCAGCTCGGGAGTCCTCCTTAGCCGCTTTTTGGAAGACATGCAATGAAGTTCCAGAGTTCTCCTCCGGCTCCTGACATGACCTTTCACAATTGATCCGCTTATTAAGCTCTAAATTTCTCTAGTTTATGAACCCATGCTTGGAAAAATCAAAATATCATGGAAGGTATGAAATAATAAAGTTCCCCTCCCAGGTCTCTCCCTCGACCTTCCATCCTCCCCTATGAGCCTTGTTAACAGTTCTTTGTGATTCTGTCCAGTCTTTTCTCTGCACTGATATGTCTACCCACTTACACACAACAGTCTGTTGTGTGGCATTTAAAATACAAATTAGCTTGTATTTTTCATCTAATATGTTGGTTTTACAATCCTATTTTTAAAATAATAGGTTTTACAATCCTATTTTTAAAAATAAACAGCTGAATTCTATATACTAATATTGTATTTTGGAATTTTATCCTTACATTCATACAGAGGTTTTTTTTAAAATAAACTTTTTATAAACTTAAAAATAATGTTTCTTTTGAATCACTTTTGTATGATTTTGGTATCCGTCTTATGGAATTAATGTGGAAATTTTCCACCCTTGTAATATGATTTGACATTTTGAAATGGCACAGAAGTTATGTTTCTGATTGTTTTGTAGAACACACAAAATTTCTTAAGGTGGAAACTCCTTTTTATTTTTTAATTTGGGGGTTAGATACCTACTTTCTTAATTCTTCTGTGGATATTGGTCTATTCAATTTTCTCCGGGGCTTTCAGAGTTAATTTTGGCAATTTACATTTCCTGGAAAGCCATCAACTCATTTATATAAAATATATTAATATAAATTACTAAGGCATTATACTTTAAGGCATTGTATCTTTATCTGAAGCTTTGTCCGTTTTCAGTGTCCTACTGCTATTTGTGTTCATTTTAAAATCCTTAACCAAACTTTCCAAAGATATGTTTTATTTCATTATTTTTTTAAAGAATCATTTTATTTTTATTGATATTTTTGTGTGTACATAATGTTAATTTCTATCTTGATTCTGTACTCCTTATTTTAGGTCTACTTTGTTATTCATGTTTTAATATATGATATTCATATTGATGTTCAGGTCTGATAATTGATTAATGTCAGTTTTTAGTTCCTATTTATCAAAGAGTTATTTTGAAGAATGTTAAAAATTCTACATATATTGATTAAACATGTTTAATTATGTTATCTGGATCTTCTCTGCCCTTATTTCTTGCCCACTAAGTCTGACAATTTTTAATAGAATTTTATTTAATGTATCTATTGTGATTTTGGATTTGTCAACTTGTTTCTGAATTTAAAAACTTTGACTCATGTGTTTTGATGACATGTAGCTATCTATATAAGTGCTCATAGCTACTATATCTTCTGGATGAAATAAAACTTTTATTCAAAACACAATGCACTTTATAAACTCTTCCTTGGCTCATTTAATGCTCTATACCTTGAATCCCATTTTTCCCAATATTATTGCCTCTCCTGCTTTCTTGCTGTTTGGCTGGCATGTTTTGCCTGTCTCTTATGCTATTTTTCCAGATGTGTCTCCTGCAAACATCACAGTGCTAGATTCAATTTCTAAAAATCCAATAAGATACCCTGGCGAATTAGTTCAATTAGTTAGAGCATCATTCTGTAACACCAAGGTTGCAGGTTTGATCCCCAGGCAGAGAACATATGGGAAGCGACCAATGAGTGCACAACTAAGTGACAACAAATAAAAGCTTCTCTCTCTCTGTCTCTCTCTCTCTCACACTCCCTTCCTATGTCTCTCTAAAAATTAATACAAAAACAGAAAAATAAAACTCCAATAAAAGACTCTGATTTTCACTGAGAATTTTACTTATTCATATTAGATATAATACTTAATATGTACAATTTTAGTTTTGTTTATTTATTGGGGGTTTGTTTCCTAAGTCTAAATGTGGATATTTGAATCATCTCTCTTCAAAATTCCTATGTTGAAGTCGTAACCCCCATATTTCAGAATGTGACTGTATCTAGAAATAGGGTCTTTGAAAAGATAATTAAGTTAAAATGAGGTCATAAGGGTAGATCCCTATTCTATATGATCCTGCCTTTGAGAGTTTGTACTTGAGACAGAAAGAAAATAATCAGTGAGTTTGCAGTATCAGGAGCACTGGTTAATCAAATTCCCATAATGGCAAAATTCTCAAGCAGGGATCACAAATGCCTGACACTTCGCCCTGGTTTGGAAATGGTTCCCCTTACTCTTTTTTTTCTTCTTTTTTTTCTGAAGTGAGAAGCAGGGAGGCAGAGAGGGAGACTCCTGCATGCGACTGACTGGGATCTACCCAGCAAGCCCTCTAGGGGGCAATGCTCTGCTCATCTGGGGCATTGCTCTGTTGCAACCAGAGCCATTCTAGCTCCTGAGGTGGAGGCCATGGAGCCATCCTCAGCATCCGGGCTAACTTTGCTCCAATGGAGCCTTGGCTGGGGTAGGGGAAGAGATAGAGAGGAAGGAGAGGGGGAAGAGTAGAGAAGCAGATGGGCACTTCTGTGTGCCCTGGCTGGGAATTGAACCCAGGATTTTGACATGCCAGGCAGATGCTCTACCACTGAGCCAATCGGCCAGGGCCCCCCTCTTCTTCTTTGTGTTTCTGTACAGTAAATGTCTAACATCTCATGCATGCTTTTTCAGACTTCATGAATGCACTATTGCTAAGAACATTTAAACTTCAGGTGCTTCAGTTTTTCATTCCTATCGCCAAATTACTGGATTTCTCTTTTCTGGTTCATTTTTATTTTCACTTGGGGAAGAAAGAGAGCAAAACTGGGTTCTAATTTGGGCTCCACCATTTACTGTGTGCTCTGGGCCAAATTATTGCTATTAGATCCCGCAATTCCTAATTCTTAAATTGGAAAATATTAATATATTGTTGCTTAAGGTTTTTGTGAAAATTATTTTATTCAGCCTTATTATTTATTTATTTATTTATATTATTTATATTAAGTGAGAGGCAGTGAGGCAGAGAGACAGACTCCCATATGCACCCCAACCAGATTCCAAGACCTCTGCTGGGCGATGCTCTACCCATATGGGGCCTCTTCATTTATCGGCAACTGAGCTATTTTAGTGCCTGAGGCGAGGCCACGGAAGCCATTCTCAGTTCCTGGGGCCAACTTGCTCTAACACTTGTAGCCATGGCTGTAGGAGGGAAAGCAAGAGAGAGGAGCAGAAGGGATGGAGAACCAGATGGTTGGTCTCTTGTGTGTCCTGACTGGGAATCAAACCGAGGTCTTCCACACATGGGCATCACACTCTACCACTGAGCCAAATAACCAGGGCTCGGCCACATTTATTAAGGTCATGTTACCTGTCAGGCATGGTGGCAAATGCTAGGGACATAGCAGTTCCTGTTTGCATTGGGCTCACAGTCATATTCCAAATGACATTACCTGAAAAATGCTTACCTTTTTATAGCCTCTCAATGCGCAGCAGTTATTGTTGTTACTTCTACAGGAAAATATTTTTTTTTGTCCTTTAGAACTTAAAGAACTAAAAGCAGATACTTCTCCAAGTATGTTTCACTGTGAACACCTTTTTTGTTGTCACTGCTATATTAGTTTCTTGATGTTTTCATAGCTATTTAAATCTCATTATTGATCTGTTTTCTGATTTGGGGCTTACTATTCCCTCTCTTCTCGAGCAGCACTTTGGCATCTGAGAAACACACATACCATGGCTCCTTGGGTTACGACAGTCTCAACATACGATGTTTTGAGTTTACGATGCTCACTCTCATAAAAACTTTAAAAAATTGAGATGTGAGTGTTTTGGCTGTTATGGATGCCTTGCAACACTATAGGCATATCTTGAAAGAAAAGAAGTCATCAACCTTCCAGACTAACCTGAAACAATTCTTTAAGAAGGTGAGGAGGCCTGCAACAAATCCTGCATCCTCTACATCAGCTGCTTCTCGAGATGAAACACCTGTAGTACAGACAGAATCATCTCCAGCATCTCTTGCATGTTCCTTAGTAGGCAATCCTGGTTCACCTGACCCAGTATCTCCAGCACCTTCTGCAGGTTCTCCTGCCTCTCCAGCTTCCTCCTCCCAATAGGTCAGTTTCTCCCACCTTGCAATGCCCCTTCCAGTGTGCAAACCAACCGCAAAAATAAAGGTAGGAAATATTTTACACTCAGTTTTGGTCATTTTTTCTGTTACTGCATGCAGTACAGTGTACGGTACAGTATATTTATGTCCTTTTCCTTTTTCTGTGGCCAAGTTTTTTTAATGTTCTAGATTATGATTTTACAACTGTGTAAAATCATAATTTTACACAGTTGTAAAATGTGGTAAGTGAGTTAGGCTAGGATATGTTTTGACTTACACCATAATTTGGGTTACATCACTGTTGTAGGAATGGAACTGTGTCATAACCTGAGGACTCCCTGTATTAGATAGTCTTGTCTTATTCCTACATTAGCAATTGAGGATATGGGATACTTTAAGTAAAACAAAAACGAAAAATAATTTCAAAGAAAGTCCTGCATAGATGTTCTCTCTGTTGGTAAAAGCTACACATGTTCAATTTCTCAATACTTGTAAAGACACATTTTTTCTGGATGTAGAAAGGAATTTCTACATTCTTGCCCTTCACAAGGAATCTGATTAGATGATTGTATTGTAGTGGCTGCTTTTGGCTGTGGCTCCAAATCCATTTCCCTTTCTTAAACCCTAACAGGACTGATTTGCTTAAAAACTCACTCCATCTCCACATTAGAAAGGAGTCTTAATCAGCCAATCAGAGCTTAGCTATCTCTAGCAACTTTTGTTGATCTGGAGATGAATATATGTTATAAATTGGCCCAATCAGATTTAAGGGAAGAATAATTATTCCATAGTCAGGGAGGAAAAGATTCACTCTCTTGAATGAAAACAAGGACATGTGTCACCCTGTATGTGTAACCCCATATGTATAACCCTCACCACTGGCAGCCCTTAATTATGAAGGGAGTGAGCTTTAGAATAAGGCAAATTCTATGGACTGTTGAGTAGACAGAGAAAGACCTGGGTTTTCAGAGGTTTTGTTGAATCAACCAACCTTTAAGCTTCACTGTCCTGCTTCTTGGAGTTTGTTATTTAATTTAAAATGTTCTTTGCTCTGTAGGCCAATTTCAATTGGGTTTTCTTCTACCTGTAACCCAAACCACCCTGCACAATAACAGTAGTTTTACTTAGTTTAGCTATTTTTAAGGAATAAGATAAAAAAAACCCAATGGAATAAATTAATGTACTGTTAAATCAAAATCCTCATGGTTGGGAAAACACATACTGATATCCTTCTTTCTTCCTTGAACACCATTCTCTAAAACCCCCCTTTAATTCT